>NW_012194309.1:1575287-1594326 GCF_000504015.1 Erythranthe guttata | reverse complement strand
ATCTGGAACCAAGGTAAGTAGAGTCGAATTTCTTCTAGAGCCGCACCTCCCTTGAGTGAATCCAATGTGCGATCGATTATGCTAGCGCAATTTCTTACGATCTCCTCCTCGAATACTCGATCATCACCTTTTTTGTTGCGGCCGCGCTCCTCTTCTTGATCTTTAAATGCTTTTAGTTGTTTGGAGGTTGGAGAAAAATCGAGGCGAGTGATGTACTTGTGGAGCCCACGCCAACGTGTGGATAGGACGCTCGTGCACACAGCTTCGGTCACCGTCAGCCGTGAGATTATCAATACAAGAATATCGTCCGGCAGCTGACTGATCTTGTCCACCCCATCATCATCATTATCAATATTATTAATAATGTTACAATTACTTGCTGCTACTATTGTTTCCTGAAGAAACAAATTAAACATATATATATGAGTTATATATATATATATACATAATAAAAATAAATAAAAAAAATTGAGGATATAATACCGATTAGAAAATAAACAGGATGTTGAAGATGCTACGTACGAACTATAACATGCTCCGATGCAATGAAAAATATCACAAAAAACTATAACATGCTCCGATGCAATGAAAAATATCACAAAAAAAAAAAATATAAACAAGAGAGATTTAATTAATAATTACCTTAAGTAGATTTTTATCTTTATTAATCTTCATGTAATTTCTCTTCCTTCTCGTCGATCTACTGTTCGTCATCTCTAATTAATTTATCTAACCAAGCAAAAAACAGAGCCTTCTTCAATCTGCGTACGTAGTATGGATATTTTTATAATATATACATCGACATATACATATATATAGAGAGATAAATTTATCTAACCAAGCAAAAAACAGAGCCTTCTTCAATCTGCGTACGTAGTATGGATATTTTTATAATATATACATCGACATATACATATATATAGAGAGATAGATACAAGGTAGGATTCATATAATCTAAACAGAATCACATTAGAACTAGGTTTTATGTACATAAATAATAATATAATAAAGACAAATTTGCTGCGTAATTAGAATACGCATCTATTTTACTAATAATAATTAATAAGGTAAATTCGAATATTAAATTATATTATATTACATAACATATAATTGAAAAATATGCCTTTTTGGGCTAATTTAATTAATATTAATTTAATTAGATAAAGTGCCTTTTTTGTTGAACCACTACGATGTAAGTGTTTTTTTTTTTTTGATTGAGAAGGTGATTTTCTGTGTAGAGAAGTTTTGTGTGCGATTGCGTATTTGTTTGTATTTTATACAGATCTCTTTTCATTTCATGTATGTATATGTGTTGCCTTGTGTGTGTATGTATGTATATGTGTTTTTGTGTATCATGTATCAATTATCAGAGTTCTCTTTCGAAACCATTAACACTCTTCTGGTTTGGTTTATTGTTTTTGTGATTTGTGAATAGATGCCTCTGTTTATGTTATTGGTGTTTCTCTGTGTTTTGAATTGAAGAGTAATAATGTGTTCCGAAAAGATTTTTCGTAATTGTTTCGATTATTTTGATGACTACTGTTATTTTCATTTTAGGTTGCTATCTCGGCTGAGGTAACCTCGAAGAAGTTATGCCGGATGATAATGGATCAGCTCGTCAAATCCTTTAACGCTTCACATTTGGGCAAGAGACAATTGGCTTACGATGGAAGGAAGAATTGCTACACTGCAGGGCCAGCAAATTTTGGAGTTCACGAAATGGTTCATCAACCCACAGGAGGTTGAATAAAACGTCGAGAGCTGACCGTGATGCCAGCTGGCGGAAAACTACCTAGACAACTCCGGATGCAAATCAATCTTTTTTTTTCGAACAATGCTTGGTTAAATATTTATTATTCAGTGATATTGCTTTTTTAATTTGTTTTCTTGACATTTAAACTGAAACTGAATTTTTAATTGTGTATTTTAATGATGAAATAAAATATTCGGGTCAATGATCTTAATGTAAGACATCTTTTTGCCTTGCTTAATAAAACCTGTCCTAGTAGAAACTCCCCCAACATTGATTCGTAAAAGAAATAATATCATCGGCTCAGTCATAACACGTTACCTCTCGTTCATACTTTTGATTTCTTTCGTGCCAAAAATCGTTCCTTTGCTGCAGCCACTGCATCCTCACTTCTTTTATGATGGTTCTTTGCTTCAACCACTGCATCCTCGCTCTTTTTCAGATCGCCAGGTGTCACTTGATTACTAGCTGATGGCTCGTCTTTTGTGACCTTATCTTGTGGGTAAGTTTCAGAAAGACGGTCAGATTTTTCGTTGGGAGGAATATTCTCGGGAATCTCGTCTCGATCCCACTTCACTGTTCTAGATGTTTCCGGACTAGCAACAGTTGGTGGTGGAGAGACTTGTTGTGGCGGCTGAGCCGCAACCTCCTCAGCCTGCTTTTCGGTTTTCGACGAGTCACCATCTCTAGCACCAAAAGCTACGTTCTTGCCCAGGTTGAAGTAGAAATCGGTTAGGTCCGTCTTCTTTGTGACCTATTAAATAAATAACAAAAAAAAAATATTTAAAACTGAGAGGATATTTAAAATTTTAGATCGTATGGTCAACAGAAAAAAAAAAGACCAAGGCAAGTTTAACTTACGTCGTCCTTTGCTTCTCTCATTTCACGGAGCCTCTCTTCCTCCATCCATTTGGCTTGCTCTGCAAGTTTCCTCTTGTAAGCACTAGTAACATACTTATCTTTATCTGAATAGAGATGTTCGTCTTTGCTTCTCTCTTTAGCAAGTTTCCTCTCGTAGCTTATTTCATGATCTCTTTCTCGTTGTATCGCCTTGTCCATTAATGTTTGAATATATCTTGGCTGCAAACAAAAGCAAACAGTTGTCTGGTTACTTAACTCAGCTACAACTAAGAGTTACAATAAGATAAGAAAATCAAGGTAACGCGAGATAGATTTTAAATCGAACTCTCCATAACACCTCAGCTGCCCAATTTCTAAAACTAGAAAAACTCACTCTTCTTCATATGATCACATCCCAACTAAACGAATGAATTTACCGAAGTACACAAGACCGCCCAACGGAATATATAGCATAGTGCACGGATATGAAAACTAACATGGGAATCTTGCTCTTTATGATTTTACAAGGCCCGGGGGAAGAAATTTGCAAATTACCCAATTCTGCAGCTTTGGGAAATCAAATCACTTTCAAATTTAAACATTATCTTCGCATAAAAATCATTTAATTGAAGATGAATCTAAATCCAAACTAAACAATTTTCTGAGACAGTTGCAATTATCCCAAATGAATATTTTCAAGTACCAGAAAGACATGAAAACTGAACAAATACGAGAATCATTCAATCAAGTTCATATGGAAGAAGCTAAAAAAAAAACATGAATGTAATTTCCAATAAGTAGCAATAAATTCAAATAATACCTTTCTATCAACGCGCTCCTGCTGTGCAGGAAGAACTTGTTTCTCCTTCATCTTATCATATACTCCATCGTAATCGAACACCGACGGGTCTTCTTCAAGAGCCTTCTTATGCTGCTCTTCAACCTATATTAAGAATTCGAAACAAGAGAAATAAGTAGTTTTAAACAAAAATCCATCAAAAGCCACACAGAAAGAAACACAACATTAGATTATTGATAGCTACTAGGCAAATTATTGTCTACAAAGAGAGAGGACTAACATCTTTGTGAGTTTTGTTTTTGTACGCCTGTCGCATAATCTCTCTTTCAACATTATCATCGTCATCTTCGTCGTTGAAGCCAAGTGGGGCGGGAATTGGGGGTTTGGTGGGCTGTTTTTTCTGCTGCGGTTGAACCCGAAGTTGCAAACCGTATTTCTTCATTTTTTTTCCCCCCTTTATTTCGGCTCGTTAAATTCGGAATACCTAAAAGAAACCAAATATTAGCATTCAGATAAACCGAAGCATATTACTGCAACTATGTTGTATACCCCTATACAAACAAAGCACATAATCGAAAGCCTCGCGATCATCTAGAAATTAACAAACTTTATCATATCAATGAAGAAAAAAAACAGAACTCAGATAATCTGATGGAATAGCTGAAAGTAGAACTAATATACGAACCCTGATTAGGAATTGGGCAGTTCAATACCTAAGAATAATTTGAGATAACTAACCTAAAAATACAAATTTCAGTGATTACTAACCAATTGATTGATCTCGAATCACGGAAATTAACCAAAGCTTCAAACAAACAGCAGCTAAAACCAAATTGTCTGAACCAATTAAAACCTAAAACAAAACTAGAACAGCATATAAAGGGCAGAATAAAAACACACAAAATCTACCGTCGATAAGGTAAAAAAAAAGGTATTTCTACCGTGTAATTGCCGGCGGGCGTAGCGAATTTGCTGATATCAACTGGATTGGCCGGATACTTGACACGAACCGAAGAGAGAGAAAACAGATAGAGAAAGGAGCCTTGCCCAGGTTAAAAGCAAATTGTATAATTATTTTTATACAGAATATTTTTTTTTTATTCAACATTCGGTCCCCCAAGTTTGCAAAAATTAATTTAATCCCTCATGTTTCAACAATTTACCAAATATATATCCATCGCTCTCTTACCTAACTAATAATTGACGGAAAATGACAAAAAATGTCAAATTGTTGAAACATGATTGACCGAATTCGTTTTAAGTGAACAAGGGAGACCAAATGTAGAATCGAAATCTGTAATTTTAATACATATAATTAATTAGTTAATGATATCTGTTTTAATGGGCCGTCTTTTGCGGCCCATAACTTGGCAAAATGGGCCCGTTCTGTATGTTGGTATGGAAGCCTCTTGTATTTTTATTTTATTTTTTTCAATGATTTTTATTTACACATCCGAAAAAAGAAAAATAAATAAATAAATCGCTAATTCATTTTTTAATTGTTAAATAAGCTTATAATCAAGTAAGTTATATACATAGAACATGGTCATTAATGACACCTATACAACTAGGCTCTGTAGTTGGATCTCATTTATAGTTTCGAGTTTCGATCTCTTTCGTACCAAATATCGTTCCGTTGCTGCAACCACTGCATCCACACTTCTTTTATGGTGGTTCTTTGCTTCAACCACTGCATCCTCGCTCTTTTTCTGATCGCCAGGTGTCACCTGATTACTAGCTGATGGCTCGTCTTTTGTCTTGGGAGGAATCTTCTCAGGAATCTCGTCTCGATCCCACTTCACTGTTCTACATGTTTCCGGACTTGTAACGGTTGGTGATGCAGAGAATCGTGTTGGTGGCTGAGCCGCGACCTCCTCAGCCTGCTTTTCGGGTTTCTTCGATGAGTCAGCACCAAACGCTACGTTCTTGTAGAAATCCGTTAGGTCTGTCTTCTTGGTGACCTATTAAATAAATAACAAAAATTATTATCTAAAACTGAGAAGATAATTTTAAATTATACATCATATTAGAGTTTTAACTTACGTCATCCTTTACTTCCCGCATTTCACGGAGGCGCTCTTCCTCGATCCATTTGGCTTGCTCTGCAAGTTTCTTCTTGTAAGCACTAGTAAAATACTTATCTTTATCTGCATAGAGATGTTCATCTTTGCTTCTCTCTTTAGCAAGTCTCTTCTCGTAGCTTATGTCATGATCAATCGCTCGCCGTTTCGCCTTGTCGATTAATCCTTGAATGTATCTTGGCTGCAAACAACAAGTTTCTCTATTGATCAGAAAATTCTTCAAAACTCAAAGCACGAGAAAGTATTATTCCAAATGAAATTTAAAACCGAAAGCAAGAATAGTCAGTCAAATGCCATGAAAGTTACCAACTGAGCCAATAAACAAAAAAGAAAAAAAAATCGGAATGCTTCATCAAATAGAACACAAATAACACCCACTAAAAAATCAGAATCACTTTCAAATTTAAACATTTTTTTCCCATCAATTTTTGTTTTTACTTCAAGATGAACAAGTTTCTGAAATATGGATAATTACACCCACACCCCTGAGGTATACTTAAATAACTTTAAGGTCCATGTGGTATCGATAATTACACTCACCCCCTTGAAACGTAGTTATAAACTCTAATGGTATAATGCACTGAATACGTTATTACGATAGAGTTCTAACGGACTATTGGTTTCAGGAAATGGTGAAGACAACAAAGAGTTATGAGTGATTTAAGAAATATTGGGGGAGTCATGTCACCCCATAACTCCCCATAACTCTATGTTATCTCCATAACTAGCTAAAAGTAATAGTCCATTAGAACCCTATCGGAATAATGTATCCAATGCATTATCCCGTTAGAGTTTTTAACTAAAAGGGGTCTTTTTGCCATTTGCCCTTTAATATATTAAGCTAAAAGGGGACTAATGTGAAAATAAGTAAAATATAACACCTTTACTTAAAAGTCAACACAAAACTTTTCACTTGATTTTCCCAATTTCTCACGGCAGCAGAAGTCACGGTAGCAGAAGCATCAGAAACAAAAAAAGCTTTTTTTTATTTACCCACAAAAATCCCTCCCCATTGTACCGGCCACCATCACTGGAAAAAAATTAGCCATCGTCGCCACTCGCCAGCCCACCGAGCCGCATCTAATCCACTCAAATTAATGGCTAAACGACAACAGGTTAGCAACAATGGGTTCAACAATTTATGATTTAAGGATTGGAAAAAGGGGTTTTGATTAATTGGAGTTTTGTAGATATTTGGTTTTTTTTAAATAGCAAAACTCAAATATCTAAGTGGGAAGTCGAGAAAAAGGCATAGAATGTTTTGTGGGGCTGCACTGCACTGCACGTGCGTTTCTCTGTTAGTGTCTTATTATATTTGGTTTTTGTTGTAATACATATTCTAAGTGAGTAATTACATTCAATTAAATCTAGTATTTTATTATATGTGAGTCAGAATAACAATTATCAATTAATAATATTTGGGGATTAACAAGTTAATACTGCTAAAAATTCTTGATTTATTTTGTTATATGAGACTTATATCGATTGGTGCGAAGTTATCTTTAACTCTTGCCCATTCTATTTATTTGTAGAATATGGATCGATTTGTGATAAAAACTAAACGTCATCGGCTAGGAGAATCATCTACTTCAAATGATAATATCAATATTGGAACGTCGACTAATAATACCATCCAAGAAGGAACGCAGACTAATGTTAGAATCCAAGAAGAAACGCCAATTAATGATAGCGTCCCTGAATAACATGCTCAAGGTATTCACAATCAATCGCAAGTAGAGGTTAATTTGAGTGCTATTGAAGCTGACCCGGGATTGAGATTGCCTATTAGTGATCTTGCCAAGACTTCTAAAGAGCTTGAAATTGTTCGAAGAGCTTACTTACAAAAAGGTCCTTGTCAACCTCGACTCTGTAAATTTCCTCAAACTACTTCCTATGGACAACAACGCAAATTTATTGTAGATTAGTACAATGAGTTTGGTAGTTGGTTGGTGAAACACGATGTTATTTTTACAAAAGTGTTTTTAACTCTCTTTCTTTTAAACTAAATTTTAGTTATTACTTAGTGGGCTAAGTGTTATGACTTAGTGGGCTAAGTAGTGATTAGTGGGTCTAATTGTGGATTTTTATCTAACTTCCTAACTAACCCACTAACCCATTATCTTGAGTGCTCTTGTGGTTGGTTTCCTTGCAGATCATGGGCTGAGGAGTGGAAGCTTGGCAAGTCTATAAATACCAAACTCAAGACTCAAGAACAATACAGATTTCGAAGAAACATAGAGAGAGCTGAAGTATTAATCTCGAGAATTTTAGAGTGTTTCTAGGATCTGTTGTACGTACTCCTTATGAGTACATTCTTTGAAATCTAGAATTTTTAATATTTTTCTTTTAGTATCTAGATTTGATTGTAAGAATGATCATGAGAATGGTTCATTCATAAGGAAGAAGTTTTCGCATCTCTTCCGTTTGTATTCTTGGAATACTGATTTTAATATATTTTTCCGTCCTGTAAAGGGCAAGTTCACAAGTCTTTACTTGTGAACATTTTTAATTCTGAGCATTGTCTTTTAATCTTTATATTTCCGCTGCATGTTTTCTCAAGTGTCACAACACTTCAGATAACATCTCTGTATAATACGAATTCGGGACCATAAATTCTTTCAGTTGGAATATAGTGAAAGTAAAGACGCGTTATATTGTTTATGTTGCTATCTATTTAAGGTTGGAGAAAGTGCCAAAGGGGGCGGTGGTAAATTTGTCAGTGAAGGTTATAGAAACTGGTACAAGAAGGAAAATTTGAGAAAACACGAGGGAAATCATGACAGTGTTCATCATCATTGCTATATGGCTTGTCAAGATTTGATGAATAATAAAGGTCACATAGATGTTCCTCTTGAGAGCAAAACTAAGGAATCTAAACGCGACTACTACATTCGGTTGCGTACAACAACGAAGGCCATTAGATATCTATTAAGGCAAGGACTTGCATTTCGGGGGCATGACGAGTCAAAGAGTTCGCTAAATAAAGGTAACTTTGTGGAACTTATAAAGGTTATGGCGGAAGATAATGATGAAATTAACAAAGTTGTTTTGAATAACTCCCAAGGAAATTGTATTATGACAGCACCAGAAATTCAAAAACAAATCATTGGTGTGTTTGCTCATTTAGTCTCGAAGACTATTATTTCTGATATTGGAGATGATTTCTTTGCTTTATTAGTTGACGAGGCACGTGATGTCTCCATTAAAGAACAAATGGCGGTTGCTTTACGTTATGTAAACAAGGGAGGAAAAATTATTGAACGCTTTCTTGGCATTGTTCATGTTCACTAGGCCAAAACACAGTTCTGGCGACGTTAAAATTTGCGACTAAATAAAAATCGTCGCAATTTTGCGACGATTCCTATTACATTAGTCGCAACAGTTTAAATCCCGCTTTTGACTCAAAACCTTGGCGACGAAACACGAGTATCGTCGCTAGGTTGCGTCGAATCTGTCCATAAACGTCGCAACGAGAAAACAAAAATCTTTTTCATATATTTTTGAGACGAAAAAGCGACAAACGTCGCGAAAAGTAATTTTTTTTTATTTTTAAAGTATATGTTAGCGACGAAAGTTATATAATCGTCGCAATTAGAATAATTTTTATTTTATTTATTATGTTACCTGCGACGAATTGTGACTAAACGACGCAAACCAATTGCATTTATTTCTTTTCCCGTTGCGTCGATTTAGGAAATAGTCGCAGTTAGAATAAATTATTTTCATTTTATTATTTTTTAATAAATATTGCGACGAATATTTATATGAAACGTCGCTAGTATTTTCTCTTTCCCAAATTTTGGAGCCCAAATTGCTACGAATATATAAACGTCGCAATGAAATTGATTTTTTATTATTTCCTGGCGACGATTTATATTGAATCGACGCAATTAATTAATTTAAGATTTTTTTTTTTTCATTTTCGCGTCGATTCTGTGGAATTCGTCGCATAAAAGAATTGGGTTAAACCTAATTCGTTTCAGCCCAATTCTCCATTCTCTCTCTCTCTCTCTCTCCCCCTCTCTCTCTCTCTTCTCTGTCTCTCCGACTCTACCGTCGCCGGTGGCGGCGTCGTTCTGCCGGCGCGATTCCACCATCACCGGCCACCAAACTCCCCCCTTCTTTCTCTCCCTCTCTCTCCCTCCTTCTCTCCCTCTCTCTCCCTCCATCTTTTTCTCACTCTCTTGGGATCTCTGTTCCGAAGTGTTGCCGCCGCCTCTGCCGTTGCCTTGCCGCCGCCTCATCTGTGAAAGCCCACCGTGTGCAGACTGTCGAGGTATTTATGCTTAAAATTGATTGCTGCAAAGTTTATATGGATATATATATTTATTGATATCAGTTGAAATGCAAATAAATATAAATGCATTTTCTATTCCCTTTCATGAAAATAAAGAGAATCTCTTTGTTTTTCTTTATATTTTCCCTTATTAAAATAAAAATTATATTGCAAAGTCTGTACACAGATTAATCAAAAACACATGTCATTAGTTTGCAGAAGGATAATAAAGTAACGAATGCATAATGGAAATTTTGCAGCCGGTACATCTTCAATAACTGTGATCTTCATATAATAATAAATTTTTATTAATTTGCTACTAATTAATCATCCATAAAAATCAAAAGATATATCCTCCATTATTATACAACTAATTTGGCTTATTTTCCGACCGTTATTGGCCACTTCCGTTCCAACACCACGCTGCCAAATCAGTGTAACCTGCATAATATACAGCAAACAACTAATAATCATGTAGCATTTTAAGCTTCTAATTGTGTGTGTGTGTGTGTGTGTGTGTGTCTGTGTGTCTGTGTGTGTGTGTGTGAAGAGGCGTAAATGTTTGTTGAATTGAATTTGATATATGCATCAAATTGTGTGATATGTGTGTGTTTTTCTCTCTGAGTGAGTGTGTGTGTGTGTGTGTGAAAAGGTTTTCTTTTTTTTAATTTGATTTTGTTCATAAACATGTTTTGCTGATTCCAGCAAATCATACAGTTGCAAACATTCGGCTGATGCGAATCTTAGAATATGTAAAAGAGCAGAGGTAGACAAATGTGTCTGTGCGCGTGTGTGTGTGTGTGAGAATCGATTTGTGGAATCGGGTGAAAAACTGTTGAACCTTTGAATCGGTACTTAATTTTGTTGACTTGTTGACTGAAGGTACTTATTGCTTTGAAGAAAGGAACACAACTAATCAAGTATAGCTGGAAAAGGAAGCGCAAGTTTTGCACATTTAGACTTTCTCGAGTAAGAAATTATCCTTTCCCTCACCTTTACCACGACAAAGTTTTTCTGTATTCATTCAACTTTGTTGTCGCATGTTAACGCAAACTTATATGATGCAACTTATCTCTTCCTTCCGATTTTTATGCGTTCTTAATAGTAGAAGACAATATACATTTCCATTTATTAAAAATACTTATTAAATATTGAATAATTCTTTTTAGCACTTGATTTATAAATAAATCAATAATCATGTAAAACTGATTATATGATTATTATGTTAATAAAAGAAATATTTGTGTGCGTGGTTACGTAAAATTAATATTTCTTCTCATTTCGATTTTTTTTCTATATTAATTAATGCATTCTACATGACAAAAACAATATTTTGAATAACTGAAATATTTGTCATGCTATTTTTTACCAGCATCAGTAAGACTATTTACTTACTACAAAATGGCAAAGGATAGGAGTTGGGTTTTGATAGATGATCATCGATTAGATGCATTTCAAAAGGGTTGTGAAGAATTTTTGGATTTTGCTTTTAATAAGGCTGCGATTGATAATAAAATACGATGTCCATGTCGAGATTGTGAGTGTAGAAAAATTGGGGATCGGGAATTTGTCCATGGACATTTAGTTTGGAGGGGTTGGGATAAATCTTATGGTTTAGGCCAATGGGTAATGCACCTAGAGTCTGAGGAACTAGTATTAGTGGGTGGTCTCATGAACATGTAAGTCTAGTCTTATATATTTTTTTGTTATTTTTCGTATTATATGCATGTATATTTTATATTAATTTTTTTTATAAATTTTTATTACAGCTTCAAAAATTTGGTAAAGCTCCTACCGTGGTTGATAAATATAAAAAAGACTATATGCGTATCGACCCATTGATGCCATTCGTGGAATCCGGGTCATCCACGGAGGAGGGTGAGAGGGCAGAACCATATACTGGGATTGGAACTCCTGAACAACGTGCTATTGCGGTAAGTTTTCATCCTTAATTGTTTTTTATGTTGAATTAGTTGGTGGTTTTTTTGTTTTGGTATTGTGTGTTTGATCTATTGTTTGGTATATATGTTAAATTGTGTTTGATCTATTGGTTGGTATATATGTTGAATTTGTTGATGTGTTTTCTATGTATTGATATTTTTTTGGTATGTCCATACAATAGATGTTATGCTGCCCAATTTTTTGTTTAATTTATGAATTTATGGTTATTTATTTGTATTTTCAGGAAGACTTGGAAAGAGTATACGAAGAGTGTATTAATGATGGAAAAGATCAAAGTACGGCCGACTCAATAGCTTGTGAAAGAGTGTTGGGTAAGACAAAATTACTTGGGATTCAAAGCTCAACCACTAAGAAAGTTGCAAGATCAAGATTTTCTTCTGTTAGAAATGAAGAGTTGGAGACTAAAGTCGAGCTCTTAGAAGGAGAATTGCAAGAATCGCGAGATGAGGTGAGCTCACTTAAAGAATCTTTGAACTCATTACTTAATACTTTAAGACAAAAAGGAATTGTTGATCAGCCCGTCTCCAAAGCTCCAAATTCGGGTACTTCAAATGACGACGAAGAACGACTCAATTCGGATTAATTTCATTGTGTAATGCTACAATATTTTTCTAAGTTTTTATGTAATTCTAGATTCATATATGTACTGTTGACTTGGTATTTAATTTTATGTAGACTTCAACTTTAAAATTGCTATGTAATTTAATTTAGTAGTTTAATTGTTTTAGTGAAATTAATAATTATTTACAGGTAATTTATTATATATATAAAATAATATATATATATATAATATATATATAAAACTGTACAGTAAGATTTGCGACGAATATAATAATTTTCGTCGCAAATGAAGTGCGTCGATGTACTATATTTCGTCGTAAATCTTATTTTGGCAGGACTAAATCTTGCGACGAATAGTTAACATTCGTCGCAATCATTGGCGACGAACAAGAAATATCGAGGCAATACTTTGCGACGATATATATAGTTCGTCGCAAACTAATATTATTTTATTTTTGTTGAAATTGTTATTTTGCGACGAAAGTGAGAAAAACGTCGCAGAAAATAGCGACGATAACGTAGATATAAACGTCGCAAAAACAAAATTCTAATTTATTATAAAAAATCGACTTTTTGCGACGAAAACGTTGTTCGTCGCCCATGTAGCGACGAAACATAGAATTCGTCGCCGCCTTTGCGACGGGTTGATTGGCGACGAATTATTACCCCCATTGCGACGAAATATGAATCGTCGCGGGAGTCCTAATTTCGTCGCAAAAGTCCTCGTTTCGTCGCAATATTTCGTCGCCTGTGGCCGGTTTTCTACTAGTGGTTCCAAATACGACTTCACGATGTCTGAAAGCTTCTCTTGAGTCTCTTCTTACAACATTTGGCTTGAGTTTGTCGCGAGTGCGTGGCCAAGGTTATGATGGAGCTAGTAATATGCAAGGAGAGTTTAATGGTTTGAAGAGTTTAATATTGAAAGAAAACAAGTCTGCTTTTTATGTTCATTATTTTGCTCATCAGCTTCAGTTAGCTCTTGTGCAATTTTGCTCATCAGCTTCAGTTAGCTCTTGTGCAAATTACTAAGAAAAATAAGCAACTTTCAGAATTTTTTGGTTCTCTTGCATTGTTGGCTAACGTTATTGGAGGTTCTTGTAAACGTCAAGAGTTGCTTCGGGAGAAACAATTTGAGAAGTTAATGGAAAGAGTTTCTTTTGATAATTTTGTAAGTGGTAGTGGTTTGAATCAAGAGTCCACTTTAAAAAGGTCCGGAGATACACGTAGGAATTCGTATTATTTCACAATCACGAGTATGATTAAATTGTTTCCTTCGGTGGTTGGTGTACTAGAGTACTTAGAAAATAATAGTGATGATGTTTCTCATTGTGGACAAGCCTCAATGCTTTTAAGGAATATTGTGTGTTTCGAGTTTGCTTTTGTCTTGCACTTAATGAGATCGATCTTAGGGATCACAAATGATTTGTCACAAGCACTTCGAAGGAAGGATCGGGACCTTGCAAATGCCATGAAACTTGTTATTTTTGCTAAAGATCGACTGCAAGAGTTGAGAGAAGGTGGGTGGGACGATTTGTTGCGAGAAACTTCATCCTTTTGTGTTCAAAATAACATTCTCATTCCAAATATGAATGATGATTTTGTACTTTACTCGAGAGATGGCAGAGTATCGCGAAAAGGTACGCAAATTACAAACTTGAATCATTATAAGGTTGATGTGCTTTATACAGTGATCGATCTTCAACTTTCAGAATTGAATGATCGTTTTGACAATACTAATACGGAGTTACTTAGTCTGATATCATGTCTTGATCCAAGTAATTTGTTCTCTGCATTTGATAGAAAGGCTTTGGTGAAATTAGCTGAATTTTATCCTGAAGAGTTTGATGATAATGATCTTATAGCCTTTGAAAACCAGCTTGAGAATTATATCAGGCATGTTAAAAGTGATCAAGACTTTTTAAATATGAGTGGAGCTAGCAGGCTTGCTGAGAAGTTGGTTTTCAAGAGAAATAATGTGACTTATCCATTGGTGTACTTATTATTGAAGTTGTCATTAATTTTGCCGGTTGCAACCGCATCAGTTGAAAGAATATTCTCTGCAATGAACATTGTTAAGTTGGAGCTACGCAATCGAATGGGGGATCAAATGTTGAATGATGTTTTGGTGTCGTACATTGAAAAAGATATATTGAACGGCGTTAGTATTGATGAGGTGATGAATTTTTTTCAAGAAATGGGATCACGCCGAAAGATATTCTAAAAACTTTATATTTGTATGTAAGAGATGTACATTTTTAATGTCTTGTACATTTTTTTTTTTGCATGTTTATATTTTTTTTTATTAAACTTCGCACACCCTTGACGTAAAACCTGGATCCGTCACTATGGGCCGACTTTTATTAAGCAGTTCGGCCCATAAGAAAAAGAAGCTCGGATAAATATGTAATTTCTAATAAGTAGCAATAAATTCAAATAATACCTGTCTATCGACGCGTTTATAATTTGCAAGAACAACTTGCTTCTCCTTCATCTGATCATATATACTCCATCGTAATCGAACGCCAACGGGCCTTGTTCAAGAGTCTTCTTCTGCTGCTCTTCAGTCTATAATTAAGAATCCGAAAAAAGAAAAAATAAGTACTTTTTTCTTAAAAATTAAATCAAAAGCCACACAGAACAAAACACAAAATTAGGCAAATTATTATCTAGAGAGAGAGAACTAACATCTTTGCGAATTTTGTTTATGTACGCCTGCCGCATAATATCTCTTTCAACATAATCATCGTCATCTTCGTCATTGAAGCCGAGTTGGGCCGGAATTGGGGGTTTGGTGAGCTGTTTTTTCTGCTGCAGTTGAACCCTAATGTCACGGCCCGCTAGTTTTGGCCCAACCCATTGCCAGTTTCCCCAGTTTCCCTTGGGTTGGGAAGTTAAGAAGCCCAAGATTTAGTCCAAATAGGGTTAGGCCCAAGTTGGCCCAAATGTATAGAGGAGTAGAGATTTTTGGAGGATTCTAGAAAATATTCTAGAACCCTCCCTTGTAGATATTTTGTAGGAATTCTTTGGTGTTCTAGTGAACCACTCCCAACCGTTAGATCAAATAGATCTCCACCGTCCATTAAGGAGGTGGTCTAGTATAAATAGAGGTAGGCTCCTCATTTGTAACCATCCAAGAAATTCAACAAACACTTAAGCAATAAAAGTACTTTCCTACAAACTTTCTTATCTTCTTAAGTTCTTCCTTCGTTTCTATCACTTAGCATTCGCAACACATTCGAGACACATTGGGGAGATGCTGACTTGACTTAGCTATCGCGAGGGGCGAAAAAGAGCGGTTCGTTGTTAAGGGAACAAGTCCGTGACACTAAGTTGCAACCCGTATCTCTTCATCTTTCCCTTCTTTAATGTCGACTGGTGAAATTTGCAAACCTAAATCGAAATCCTAGACGTAAATTATAAAATCAAAATCGCCACGATTCACCGGAATTATCTATAAAAAAAGAAAAATAACTCATATAAATTTGACAAATTTTATCCTATTAATGAAGAAAAAAAAAACAGAAGTCCTTTGATATAAAGGAGAAAGTAAAATTTCACATACCTGGATGGTAATTTAGGGTTTTAGCTATGGAATTGGGAAAGAATTAGGTTAAGTTAATTTAGGAGAAACCCAAACGACCTACGTTTTTGTAGAGCTAAGTGGACTTGGGTAATGAATCTGGGCCAGAAGCACGTGGTCCGACTTTTATTAAGCAGTTCGGCCCATATGGTACTTATGGGCTGAAAGAAATTAATATAATATTATAATTAGTTTTTAATTACAGAAATTAATTTTATTTCCTTTTTGTTTTATTCTTTTTGAGAATGAGAATGTATGGCCCTCTTTCTTCTTCGAGCTTGAACAAAATCAAGAATCATCCCATTCCTCAACTCTTCTTTAAATTCTAATCCCGTTCGGAAATTTACAGGTGAGTTTATTTCACCACAATTTTTGTTTTACTGTTCCGGAACTGCTGAACACGCGCATGAAATCGCTGCTCTTTTGTAAATTTATATCTGTTGTCGTACTAGGTTTTCGCTTCGCCGGCGCGCCGTTGAATTGATATAGAATTTGCGTCGATGCCAAATTTCTCGCGTTGTAAATTTCTCGCGTTGTTGTTCAAATTCTGTGTGTGAATAATGTTGTGTTTTCAAGTGTAATTGTGGGATTGGTGGTTTAGGAATTTTGTCGAACAGATGGTGTGCTCTATTCGAGTGATTGTCTGTTTACATTTCTAAATTTGATGAAATTTAAAATAAAATAAAAAAAAAAAAAAAAAAAAGTGTTTTTTGGTTGAAATGATTAGCTCGATTTTACTAACAATTATTGTACAATTTGTCAATAAAATACCGATATCTACGGAAAAACTTCAATATTTTTCGCGAATCATTTTTTTTCTCCTTATCTTTTTGACTTTTGTTCTTGATAGGTCTTACGAATGGGAAATAAACCCGCGAAGCAAGAGAAGAAGGAAGAGCTGATGCTGAAGATTGTGCCTCCTTTGGACCGTGCATACACTCGTTGGCTTGCTCGAGATTTAGAGAGAATTTACGGTTTTACCCCACGTAATCCACGTGCTATAAAACCCCCAGACCACTATATCGAATACATGCGTATGAACGGGTTGTTGGATTTGGACCTTAATGATCCAGACCTCGCACATTTGTTCAAGTAAAAAAACTTATCGTTTATCCGTATAGTTTTGATTGTATTAAGGTTGCTAGAGATTCAGTACAATAGTACTTGGTGAAATACATTTGTTAAAGTTTTATTCAATAATCTCTATTTAAAGTATTCGACAGTAGTACTTGGTGATATACATTTGTTTAAGTTTTATTCAATAATCGCTATTTAAAGTTACGAATACGTATACATATACATACATGCTGCATCGGTGCATGGCTATTTTTGGCTATTTTTTTCGGCAACAAAATTTAAATTACACGATGGAATTTGGTTCCGACATAATCGTGCCATTTCATTTCTCTTTATCGACTTTCTTGCCAATCCAACTAGCGACAACTGGCGTAAGGGCTACAGTTGGCGGAAACCTAATCGGAGAAGCTGCTTTGTGGGCGGCGTAAGCCAACGCAAAAGTCCCCACCTTTTCCCCTGTTTCGTTTGTAGAAATTCCAACCTGCAATTAAGACAACAACAAAAAAAAACGATGAATACTCTTCTACCCAATCTTTGTTCTTTCATTTACGATGATGAAAAAAAAAAGATTGTACCTTTTGCAGCAATGCTGGTACATCGACTCCGGCGTTGATTAGGGCATAGCATAGCCCGAACGATATTAATGAGAGAGTAATCGAAGTGGCTAAATATGCTCCTCCGTATTTCGCCAGGAGTTCCTTCGCTTGGTTCCCTTTCGACTTCGTCTCGTTCGTTTCTCCATCTGTTTCTTTTGAACTAAATATCTGCAGTTTTGACAAATAGAACGAGGGTTTAATTTCGACAAAAGGTGCGAAAAAACTGTCTTGAGATCAACTTCAACTGCAGCGAAAACTACAGCACCGATGATTTAAGAATACTAATGTTTACGAATAAGCAATTACGAAGCGCGTTTACGTTATAGATTCTAAACCTTCCTTAACTGCATACTTTCTACATTACAAGAACACAAAAAATTCAGACACAAAAAAACATTTACAGAAGAATTCAAATTAACAACCTTTTTAGTGAGGGAATTACATTCATAGGCTGATTCTTACATAAATGATATAATTCCAATAATACCCTTTCCTAAAACAGAAGCATAAATCTCTAAATTCAAACCAAGCAAAGAAACCCCACTTAGCATAATTAAAAAATAAATAAATATATACATACATATATATATTATATATATAATTACCTTCCAAAGACCAGCTTCAAGGCCATATTTCTTGGTAATTTCTTCAGGGGAAGAAGAAGGGGTTTTGATTTCCTCTGTTTTCTCCTTGACAGATCTAACCCTCAACCTGCTGTAATTAGAATTTGACCTAGAAATTGAGCCGCGGAATCTGCTGACGTCACCACTTTGAAGAGAAGAACAAAAAAGGGGGATTTGCAGAAGTGTGGCCATTGCTTAGTTAGTAGCTGAAGAAACCAAAAACTGTTTGTTTTATCTCAACGATTGCAGTTTGTTTGTACGCTTTTTTTTCTAGTGGTTGGAGAAGATGGAAAATAAAAAAAGAAAAAAGAAAAAGAAAAATCAAGGGCTGAAAAGTGTGACACGTGTCACTATTTCAGACCCCTTTTTTAGGCCTCTATCGAATTTACGTTTACCCCCCTCATGATTTGTTCCTTCACTATTGGAACCTTCTAATAATTTTTTTAATTTTTTTTTTCCACACTTTTGTAAAATTCTATCTGGGCTATGGCCCATCTAATACAATTGGGTTTTGATTTAGTTGTTTTATGTGTAGGACTATGGGTAGGATCGGCAATTGAGTCGTGCCTATTCGAATACCGATGGTTCGGCCCGATTATTTGAGCCGAGCTGATTTTTTGGTGAATCGTGTCGAGTTTTGACCATTAGGTGACCCCGATCAATTTACGAACCGAGTTTGAGTCTACTATGGTTAAACCAGAAAAAGACTGTCTGATTAAATTAATAATTAAATATGTAATTATTTATTATTTTAATGATATAGCTCAACATACAAGTTACAACAATATTATTTTATTTTATTTACATAAAAAAAAAATCAACAATAGAAAAAATCTAACTCATGTAATATAAAAGAGAAAATCAGGTCTTTTTTTAATAAAATTCAGATTGTAG
>NW_012194309.1:1554349-1572660 GCF_000504015.1 Erythranthe guttata | reverse complement strand
TGATGTTGAAGAAAAATTGCGTGAAAAAGATCAGAGATTGTATGTAATTGTTTATTTATTTATTTTTTTTTTCTTAATTTAGTCTATGGATTATAATGTTTGGTTCGCAATTTACGAACGTTTGTTTTGTTCAGAGCAAAATGTATGGGGTTTGTGTCGTCCGAGTTGTATCTGATTTCATTTTATCTCGATTTACAGAGTAGTCACATAATAGTCATATTCACTGTTCTGTTAATAATTATGACTATTGTTGATTCACTCGATTAGTGATTTATGAATTTCTTGTTTGTTCCCCACTCTCTCTTTCATTCACCGTCGTTGTCGTCGCCTCCCCCTCATTCTCTTTCGTTACTTTCGATTTTTTTTTTCTCCAGATCTGGAGCAGAAGCATTAACGTGACTATAGTCTGGTTCGAATATGACTATCGATGATTCACTCGATTAGTGATTTATTAATTTCTCGTGTTCGTTGTTTCTGTCGATTTCTCTCTCTTTACACCACCATCGTCTCCACATAGATTTGTACACCACCACCACCACCGTCGCCGCTCGTTGCCGTCGCCTCCTCCTTCGTTTCCACGTAAGGCTCTTTCTCTCTTTTTTCGTTATCTTTATCGCTTTCTCAGTTTTTTTTTTCCAGATGCCACCACCACCACCATCGCCGCCTCTTTCACTCTCTTTCCTTCACCACCGCCACCACCGCCGTTGTCGTCGACTCCCATCCCTCTCTCTCTCGTTATTTTTCTATCTTTATTTTTGTATTTTTCGAATTTTTTTTCAGATATGAACAACAGCAGTAACATGACTATAGTCATATTCGAATATGACTATAGTCATATTTATGTATTTTTCGAATATGACTGTAGTCATATTCGAATATGACTATTGTTGAATATAATCTATCATCTTGTTTTCAAGTTGACTTCTAGTAAGTAGATTCAAATTGATTTTTTGTGTGGATATTGATTGGATTGTTTTCGTAAACAATAGGGAATCTTCGTTGTTTTATATGATTTGGTAAACATGACTATGCCATATAATCGGAATTTGTAAGTTCAAAATATAAAAAAAACAATATAAAAAGAGAATATGACTACAGTTAATATAGTCACATATAGTCATATTCAACCATAGTCATATTCGGCGTTGCAAACCTGTGCGAGAGAAAAAAAATCAATTTAGTGTTTAAAAAAAATTATTTTTATAAAGAAATATTAAAAATAAAAAATGACTAAATAAAGTCCGAAAACAATATAAAATATAAAATAAAAAAATAAAGTCCGATTTTTTTTTTTTTTTTTTTTTTTTTATGATTTGGTAGCAATTTTTTAGGAATTTGGAAGCAAATTTTTAGGAATTAAATTGTTATTATAGAAAGAGAGAAAAAATGAATAATTGAGATAAATTATACTAATTAATCCTAATTAGCGGAATTTAGGTGCCTAATTAATAGGAATTTTGTAAATAATGCGGATTTAGTTGCCTTATTAATAGGAATGTTGTAAATAGTAGATATTTATTAAAAAAAAACGTGCGGATTTAGTTGCCTTATTAATAGGAATTTTGTTAATACTAGATAATTATTAAAAAAAATGGGTAGTATAAGGGTAAAATTGGAAATAAATATTCTAGGGGGTTTTCACAAAGGAAGAATTATGGTATGGACATATTACTATTTTTTATCTATTGGAGGGGTGTATTGCTAATGACCTTTTTTTAAAAAGTTAGAAACATGTTTAAATAGCAAACTTTAAATATTTTTGTTGTTTCTCTAATTATTTGTATGATTTAATGATCAATTGCAAATTAATAGTAGATAGTAAAATTTATTTTCAATATGTTTGTATAAAATATATATAAAGAATTTATATATAAATAAAAACTTATATATGTTTATATAGATTATTTATAAATACACCACTATACTTTTAATATGGATTTTTGCAAAAACCACCCCTGTGTAATCTTGAATAGCTGAAAAACCCCTCGTGTTAAAAATATTAGCAAAAAACCCCCTGTAAAAAATAGTCAAAGCCAAAAAAGACCCCATGGGCTTTGATGTGTTATACACTCGCGCTTTGTGCGACTGGCCGTCTGATTTTGGAACTAGAAAGACCTACTAAATACCCTTAAAATCATTTTTTTTTGAAATTTATAAATTTCATAATGAAGTTTTCAGAATTTTCAATTCAATGCCTAATTATTTCAAAAAAACCCTCTCTCCAAATTGCATAGGACCAAATTGCAATTTTTATAATTTCTCAAAACCTCGTCTTCTTTCTCCGTCTCCTTCTTCAGATCTGTTCCTCGCCACGTAAAAATAAAAGAAGGAAACAATATCAAGCAGTTCATCTTCATAAACAACCCGTTTGCAAAAGAAGAAAAACCAACAAAAGTTGCACTTCACGATGGAACCTTGTGTGTATGAGAGAGAGAGAGAGAGAGAGAGAGAAGGCCCAATCCGCCATGGATGATTCATCCGGCCCGGATGATGCCGCCTCCAAACCCACTGCCGCCGACGAAGAGATGAGAAGAATAGGGTGGCGATCCAAAAATCTTGATTCAAAAGAAATCTGGAAGAACCCATCAAACATAAAGCATAAGTTTTTTTTTGGGTGGGAAGGCAGGTGGTGCGGCCATGGTGGTGGTGAGGTGGTGGTGATGCTGATGGAAGAATTTTGGGTTGGGGAGGAGATGATGGCCGTGGGTTGGGGAGGAGATGATGGCCGTGGGTTTCTTCTTTTTCTTTCTTTTTTCTTTTTGGATTTTTTCTAATTATATTCATTTTGCATTTTTATTTATTTATAATGGAAACATAAATTATTATAATATGAGGGTTAATTTAGTCATTTCCTATAAGTCAAGTACTAATTTCGAAATAAGGGGCAGTGTGCTTTGTTAAAAATAATATAGGGTGTCTATTCTAATATTTTTAACATGAGGAGTTTTTTAGTCATTCCAGATTACACAGGGGTTCTATGCAATTAGCTCCTTTTAATATTTACAAATTTTCCCTAAGTTCTCATATCCTCATTTTCATTTTTTCAGAAAATGCTATTTCCGCAAATCCGTCTTACCATATCGCCATTTCGGTGTCTGAATTAAGAATTTTACATTGATAAATCATAAAGAATAGTTTATTTTACTTCATCATTAATAAATGTTTTTAAATTATAAACAAATGAATAATTATCCTAAAAATCCGGGAGCGATTTGTTTAATAAACTTCTAATCCAAACAACACCCCGGCGTATTTCTCATGCTTGCGCTCCACAAAATACACCTCGGTCATCTTCTGAAACGCATGCCACGTAAGCAAGCTATCCGACCCGGCCTGGTGGCATTTCCCGACGACCCGGTTCACGTTCAAACTCCGGGCGACCCGGTCCAACCCGCCGTACAAGCTGTCGCAGAACCGGATCATATGCTTCACGTCGTAGACGTTGTTCCCGAAGAGCACCCTGAGAACCCCGTGAAACTCCACCAGAGTTCGGGGCAGCGAGCGGCGCGTGAGGATCTTCACCAGGTACCCGAAGTCGTACGCGCTGTGGAACGTCACCCAGCTGACGGCGTCGTTGCACACCAGCCCGGAGCACATCATCCGCTCCGCGAACCGCGCCGACGCGATCCCGGCGGCGCGGTGCCTCTCGAAGTCGATCCCGTGCGCCCGCAGCAGATCGATCGAGTCCGGCGCGTGAGGATCACGCGCCACGTCGAAGTCGGAGAAGTTGAACTGCCAGATGCAGCTCTCGCCGGATCCGAGATCGGCGAGGTTTCCGGCGGCGTCGGATAGCGTGAGTCCTAGCTGGATGAGGTTCAGAGCATCCACGTTGCGCTTCATCATCCGGTAGTTATCGGAAGGCGAGGGTCTCCGCGGCGGCGGAACTGGTCCACGCCGGCGAGGGTTTGAGTTCATCGGCGCCGGCGCCGGCTTAAAAATAACTCCGGGAAACTCCGTATCCATCGAGACAAACGGGTAACGATCGACGAGATCGGAGATGAGCTCGAATTCGGAGTCTAGATTGTGGGACCACACTTCTCGGATTTTTACAGGTTTTGTAATAAAATCATCACTGTTAATAGAAGGCATGTTTGGAAAATAGATATATATTAATTAAAAAAATAAAAAGAAAAAGAAAATAGAAAACTGGATAATTGAGTACTGAATTAGTGAGGAAGAGAGATGCAGTTTTTATATGTGATCAAAATTCAGAACAAAGAAGAAGGCTGGAAAGTGTGGGGGGGATGAACAAATAATTGTGGTAATTAACACCATTAATTAAATCGAAATTAACTTCAGTTCAGACAAAAGGGTGATTAATTAATTAATTAATTAATTAAGAAGAAGATTAATGTACGTGTTTGAACGCGTTTGATTAGTTTGACTGAAACACGAGAAAAATGGAATGATGTTACTAAATGGTGACGGAGGAAAGAGAGAGGAGACTCGGTCTAAATACGGCTGCTAAATAATGGGGGTGAAGTCAATATTTTCAATTTTTTTGGGGGGCAGAAGTCAATATTTTTTAATTTAAAATTGTTGCTTACTTATTTCCATTATTGTTCTTAAATTTAGCATTTTGTGTTTGACGTTTCAAATAATTTCGCACGTTTTTTTTTATGGAGTATTTTATAACTGAGTTTGCTCGTGCTTTAAATCATCGACATCAAAAAAGTTAATAAAAACTATATATTAGTAGCTTATGCCTTATACAATGATTAATTAATAGTTAATCAAAATCAAATCTTTCAACTCATAAGTTGAAACTTCGCTTGCTTCAACAGTGAAGACACTTTCAATCTAATTTGACTTGACTTTTAAATTTTAATCACAGCTTATTTTAGTGGATTAAATTGGAAAGATTACATTTTACACCCCTCATGTTTATCTAAATTTCAGATTTGGTCTCTCGTAGTCATAAAAATTAGATTTAGTCCATCATATTTCAATAATTTAATATTTTTAGTCATTTTCGTTAATTTTTTGTTACTAGTAACGAAATTAAGCATGTGTCCATCATACGCTTAACTGAAGAACTAACGATAAATTGACGAAAATGACAAAAAATGTCAAATTGTTGAAATATAAGGGACCGGATGTGTTTTTTGTGAACATGGAGGCCATATGTGAAACCGGTGTAAACTTGAGAGACGAAAATTTTAATGTTAACGGACTAAGTAATTTTGCTCGGATTATAATTAAGGGTAAATTACTAAACCCCCCCCTAAACTTAGATTAAATTACAAAAACCACCTCCACTTATTCGTAGTTACCAAAAACCCCCTTAGGTTTGTTTCCGTCTTAAACCAATGACCAACCCCCTTACAGTGTCATTGTTCACGATTTTTTATTTTATTTTAGGGAATAGACTTTACACAATCTCATATATTTTCTTTTATTTCTCACATTTTTAACAGAAGGTATAATAGACTGTACATATTTTCTGTTAAAAAAACTCGATCAACAGTTAATCAGAGGCGGATTTAAGTTATTACAGAGAGGTGGGAGTGTTTTTCGTTATTTAGCCTAAGTTCAGGGGGGCTTTTGTAATGTACCCTATAATTAATTACGAATTTTGAGCCTTTTTCTAGTTATTGGACCGATTTCTGTTAATGGACTTGGGTTTTAATGTCAATTAAACAAGTCACAATTTTTGTTTTTTTTTTATATACATTTTGAGTCCAATAAGAGTTTCGTAAATAAAAAACGTTAATGCAGGAAAACACGATTTTAAAAATCAAAAAGATCATTTTATTTATTTAAACGAAAAAAAAAGACAAAAACTGTTAACCATCTGTCTCACGAGTCCCGGCCTTCTCCAATTTCATCATCGATCTTCTCTTCAGGAAGAAAGAACAAAAAAAACCCAAACCCGTTTTTCAGAAACCCGATTCGAATCCAAGATGAACGACACCGACGTTTCGAAGCAGATCCAGCAGATGGTCCGCTTCATCCGTCAAGAAGCTGAGGAAAAGGCCAACGAGATCTCCGTCTCCGCCGAAGAAGTACGAATTCCCTGTTACCTAATCGGCGTTTTCCCCTAATTTTTTTTTTCGCAATTTTTTGGGGCTGATCCGATTTTTCTTTGTTGTTGTAGGAATTCAATATCGAGAAGCTGCAATTGGTGGAAGCTGAGAAGAAAAAGATCAGACAAGAGTACGAGCGCAAAGAGAAACAAGTTGAAGTCCGCAAAAAAATGTAAAATTTATCGTTTTTTTTTTATTTCGTTAAATTTATTTTTCTCTGTTTTCTACTATGTGAACGATTGAAGCCAAATATTGAGCATTTCATAAATTAACTTGATTATGGACAATAATATGATTAGAATCCCTAATCCCAAGTGGGTAAAATCCGTAATTTGTAGGCGACGATGGGTTTCATAATTCCCCGATTTTAAGTGGGGATCTAAATTTAAAATTGAATCTCGCAAATGTCTCGTAATTCGTTCTCATTATTATATGCATCTTGCCAATTTCTCATTGTTCATAAATTTTAACTTTTGCTAGTGTTATGACTTATTGAGTGTGTATCGTATGATCTATCCGATTTTTTTGGCTGTCATCTGATTAAAATTTCGATGAAATTCTATTTGTTTTAGTGAGTACTCTATGCAACTGAATGCTTCTCGAATCAAAGTCCTTCAAGCTCAAGACGATTTGGTCAATTCCATGAAGGAAGCTGCAGCAAAGGAGCTTTTGAATATTAGTGGAGACCATCGTAACTACAAACGCCTGCTTAAGGATCTCGTTGTTCAGGTACAAAACTGAATCCCGATAAATTGTGCGAATTTGATTAGGAACATTGCTTCTCTAATCAATAACCATAGCTTCATATTTAAAGTTTGATAATTTTGTATGTATCATGATGAAAAAATGATTAACCGGTGAGGGTGATTAATTTAAAGTTTCAATTCAATTAGGATACTTATCAATTTTCGGCGACATTTAGTTGCCTTTATGTTTTTCGATTTCGGGTTGCTAAAAAAATGTATATACATTGTTGCAACGTAGAGTTTGTTGAGGCTAAAAGAGCCATCGGTGTTATTGCGGTGTCGTAAAGAGGATCTACACTTGGTTGAGTCTGTATTGGACTCGGCAAAGGGTGAGTATGCTGACAAGGCAAAAGTTCATGCACCTGAGATCATAGTCGACAATGTCCACCTTCCACCTGCTCCTTCGAATCAAAACGAACATGCCCGTTTCTGGTAATGAAATTCGGCTACCATAGATAAGAAGTTGTAGTAACTAAAGTAATGATGATTACT
Source organism: Erythranthe guttata (assembly GCF_000504015.1). Next base: position 1,565,396 of record NW_012194309.1, on the reverse strand, counting down.
TAAATGCTTTACGACATATTGACGTTTTCTCTTGTCTTGGTTTTCTTAGCTCTGGTGGTGTGGTGTTGGCTTCGAGGGATGGGAAAATCGTGTTCGAGAACACTCTTGATGCTAGACTTGATGTTGTCTTCCGTAAAAAATTGCCAGAGGTAAACTCTTTTCAACGTAACTTTTCATTATTAACATACTCTTTGTAATTGTTGCAACTTTCTTTATATGCAACATTCTCAATCAATCAATGTCCAAATAGATATATCATAAGGAAATTGCTATTTAAAGGAAAAAGAAAAAAAGACGAAGGGAGTTAGTTACATGGGAGAAAATTCTCGAACATGTTTGATCGATCCAATTAGCTATATTTCAATCTGTTCGACTAGTGTAAGGGTCATATTATTGACAATGTTACATTTTGTATATGATTGCAGATTCGCAAGAGTCTATTTAGTCAGATTGCTGCCTGATGATTTAGACCAGGTCCCACATTTTCGTGTCGTTTTAAGTCATTTTCAAGCTCATACGACTTTAAGTGGGCCCCATCGACCCTAGAGAAAAGTATCATCCGATGGGACAATTTTTCCGATTGCTTCCTCTGTTCCTTGTTTACTGTGGGCCTGAAGAACAGGCTGCTTCAAAATAACATCCATACATAGCTAGAGGGTGCAATTAATTTCCGTTTTTTTGTTTTTCGATTTTCTTTTTTCTTTAAATTTTATTTTAAACACGTTCAATAATTGTAAGCCGCGCGGAAGTGGTTTTTGTTTGCAACGACATAATAAATTAAGTCCAGAGATTTTTTACTTTTTTTTTAGTATCCCATATACAATTACAGTATATCTTCAAAATAGTAGTATATCTTCAAAATAGTTAAATTCAATTTAGGTTTCATTGAAAAGAAAAGAAAAGGCCAAAAAAACAATAACTTGTATCTCTTAAAAAGATCAAATAACTTCTAAAAAATATACTATTTAATTTTCATATAGGGATTTATTATTTTTCGACCACTACCCGATAACATCTATTGTATATATGTCTCGTGCGAAGGTAAAATCCTGGCTTTTTCACCGAGCGAGAACAATTCGAATCGACATATAGGGCACGTTGGATTTTCGGAGAGCCACCGAAAAATACAGAATCCGTGGAAGATATGCAAGCACGGCAATCGTATAGCTTGCGTCCCTTTCTTCAAACCCTTAATGCATACCGAACAACATATAATTTCTTCCTCGTCTAATAATCCAAAGAATGGATTATCATCTTCTTTTATAATCACCGATTTCACCCCGAAATTTTATTCTCCTCCGTCGATTCCAACGCGAGTTTGCGTATAAACCCCAAACACCATTCCATGCGAAACTTCACGTTGTTCTCATTCTCAACTATCCAGTCATGCAAAGGGTGTTTTCGTAATTGTAGGGGATTGCTTGTTATTTCGTTTTCATCAAGTAGCAATTGTTTATATTCCTCCGGCGACACCTTATTCGCCTTCCGGATGAAAAATTGCATGCGTGGGCTTTTCCGACCGGCGGCACAGTCTATGGCGATCTTCGATAATCGGTGGGTGATGATTTCTTCGAGGGTTTCGTAAGTGGGGTCCGCCGGAAAGCCGTCACAACCCCAGTGGATATTCTCGAGGGTGAATGGGATTCCAATTCTTTGGATTATTTCCGACAAAAAAGTATCCGGTTGGTTTTCCGAGAAGAGTTTTTGAAGTGGCTTTCGGAATCGGGACTTGCTTTGACTTTCCCAATGGATTAGCGACGGAATCTCTTCTTCTCCTACACAATTTGCCGTGAGAAAGCCTGTCCAAACAGAGACATCGATTATTAATTCATCATTGTACATGTCCTCCGAAATCATGTCGATTGATTTTGCGAACATGGTTACGCACGTCGTTAAATAATTTGCCATTGATGATGACGTGTGCTTTTACGCAAAAAAAATCGAACACGAAAAGAAAAAAAGAAGAAGATGCAATGCATAAAATTTATGTGCAGCACTTTGTGTGCTTATATAGACATGTACGTAATTACTAAATAAAGAATTCTACTTCTATTATAATACGTTGTAAAGAATCAAGATATTACCCTAATAAGAGTAAATAATCAAGAATTAAAATCAGTTTAAATTATTATTTAATTCGTTTTTTTTTTTCCTTTTTTTAATATATTTAGTAGTCCTAATATATGTAAGGTTTTGACTTGATTAGGTCTTTATTACTTTTGAACATTATATATACATAGTAAGGAAAGAAATTGCAAATCAAAATCAAAGCAAATCAAACGAGAATCGGTTCTCACAAACCCCCGAATTCGTAACCGGGAGGCGATGACGTCATCCGACGGCCAAAGTGACCGGAGTCGGAGTTCCGACGAGCCGTCGAAGGAAGAAATTGCGGAATACTAGCTAATAAGGCTCCGGAAAACCCCCCTTTTGATGATTCGAATATCAACGAAGCAATATCCGTGTGTCGGACGAAGATCGAGGGTGACGTCGCCGAAAGACGCGTACGTACTCGACAACGAGTGCTTGTCGGAAAGAGCATAAAAGAGGCGGAGGGAGAGGATGGACGCGTTCGAAATGGCGAAATGGAGAAGGGAAGAAAGAGCTATTCAGGACGAACAGATTGCGCTCGCCGCGAGACAACGCGCCAATGCCGCGTTCGATGAATTGGAGAAGAAAGAGAGAGGGTTTGAATTCGACCGGACGAAAATTAGGGCACAGATTCGGTTCCACAAAGGACGTGCGAAACCAATTGATTTACTTATACTGAATCAACATCGCCTAGATTATCGATCGTTGGATGTAGAAAGTATGGCGTTACGTTGTTTAAGGAGGGTTTGACAGTTGGAGAGATTAAAGAGCTTCACGACGACGTAAAGATGCTTATACACTTGGAGTGTAAGGCGAAAACTCCCAAACATGTAATTAAGTATTGGGAGGCGATTTGCTCGTTAACGATTGGAAAAAAGGGTTTGAATTAGAGTTACATAAGAATATTGAAATTGAAGATGTAGATGAAGGCGAAGATGTAGATGAAGACGAAGATGAAGATGAAAACGAAGATGATTCACCAGAAATAGTTTGTCCAAATTGTATGCATGGTTTTCGATTTGACAACATTGCATAAACTACACTGGCTAAACACGTGTGACAAGCTCGATCTAGCGACTTTTGACGAGGGGATTCAAAACAGTGTTTATTGTTTATTATCATTGGAGTTGTGTACTCTTATTTTGTTCTTTGTACCATTGCTTCAAAAATAATTTATACTTTATTGATTATTAATTATTAATATAATTAATTTCCCATTGATAATTTATCATTAGCTTTTGTTTGTCAATTGATAATTTTCCAGATTAGGTTCAAGGCATGGTTGAGATACAATACAAAACCAACCAATCAAGGCAAACTCTTGAATAAAAAAATAAAAATAAATAAATAAATAAAAACTCTCAAAAACCCACAACAGCAAACAGAAAATCAGACCAAAGAAATCACAAAAAGGATTTAAATAAGCAAAAAAAAAAATAAAAAAAAATTGGTGAAAGAAACCCAAGAATTCAAAGGAAAAATCAAATAAATCAAGATTATGCAGTTTTCATTTCTTGAATCCTCTGATCGTCTCATCGTGCATGAAATCAAGCAAAACGGTGCTCTTACACTTGGGGCATTTCGGATCATCTTCGAATAACATAACATACATCAGGCATCGAGGGCACCCAACAAGTATCATGGTACCACTCTCAAAGCACACGGTCCCATCTGGGCTCGCTTCTCGCGACACACACGAGCTTCTCGGAGATATCTCCGTCGAAGAATACTCCGGCGACTGAATCATTTGCCGCTGATGATCCCTCGGTGGGGATAACCTCAGTTGCAACTCAAGTTTCGGGCTCTCATCCTTGTAATTCATTTTCTGCAAATTAAAAAAAAAAAAAAAAAGTTGGTGTTACGATAACAAAAACGAACTCAATCGAACTAGTAAATTGAAAACAAGATTACATACCTTTTAAGAGGCAGACAAGAAACTATATAGTACTGGTATAAAATCTCGACTTTTTATTTTGTTTCACTGATGTTACCTTCTCATGCTTGTTAAAAACGGGTTATATATAGAACTGAAAAAATATCGGAGATGTAAAACGACGAGGGGGTGTTATTTAATTCCAAGAACTGAATTATGAGTACCAACTAGAGAAATAGTGTAATTACAGAAGCTACAAGAAAATGAGATGACTGTGTTAAAGATTTTCAGTGTTTGGATCTCGAGCAATAAAAGGTATTGACTGTAGTAGGAAGAAGAATCACAAGAAATTTGCTGGCATAGTAAAAGTGTTCATTCAATTGTTGACATTGTTAGTTTAACATGATATTTACATTTAATGAGCAATTTAATTCCCATTAAATATTGGCAACTGCCCATTAATGTGAAAATTTGTGGTCCGGGTTTATTTATTTATTTTAAATTTGGGTTAAATTAGTTAAAGAGGGCATTTTTTATTTCAAATTGTACCAAGTTATTACATATATAAATTAATTTAATAAGGAGCAACAAAAAAGTTTGAATGTCTGATCAGTTGATGTTCTAAGTAGACATTAATATGTGTTTAGGACCACAAATTTTCACATGAAAAGACATTCTTACAGTGTTTTTATGACCAACCACTCTTACTAATGTTTTTCCTTCCCATTTTTCCCCTCACTACTCACATCATAATGAAGGTTGCTGTTCTTCAGCAGTACTAACAAGATTTATAAGTAGGCCATCAAAACCACACAGACACACAGTGAAGGAAAAGGAAAACACCAACTACCGATGCCAGAACAATTTAAATGGAACTTACTTCAACCAATTTCGCATCTTTCCCGTTGCCGAATATTAATGCCTATCTTAAAAAAAAAAATAACTCCTTCAATCTACACAGTGGAAGCCTTAATTAAGTTGGGTGGTACTCTGTAGATTTCTAACGGCATTCATCAGCAAACGTAAAGTCTCGTCTATTCGGATTCATATAGTAGATAAATCTTATCCTACATAATTATATTGATGCCAATTTCTAAAAACGGATAAACGTGTGTGTATATGTATATATGCATACATATAAGCAACAAAGAAATTGAACTTACACCGGAAAAAGCTACCAGCACAAACATCAGATTGAATAGCGACGAGTTAGCTCCAACGACATTATGCGAGACTGTGAATCCAACGTCTTATTCAGCTACAGGAAAATGTACCGACACATAATTAGCACTGCCCCATTCCATTAAACCACATGCAACTGAGACTAACTCTTTCGAGAAAACCGAAATTTACTCACATTTCGACTTAAAACACTTTGTTGTCTCCTTTGTTCAGACTAAAATACGACCAAGATTTGTCACCCCTCACACCATTGCATATTCGTACGTTCGTTAATCATTCCGAGATCTTTTCATATCTACTCATTTCTCCAATTCCCACCACTTACCATCATTCTCCTCCTCTTCCAACAAAGAACCAGATTCATCCGATCTAAACAATTCAAGATCCGATTTTTCACCATCAATTTCATCACAGTACAATTTTTTCTCCGTCTCGGGATCAAAATTCCACTCCAATCTCTGCAAAACATTTCTATCTTTCCATTTCCCAACAACCGATACAGCTTCTTTTTTAGCCTTCCCCATCATAATCTCCTGCCAAGAAAATGCAGCATCAGCAGTCCTTTTTAAAGCACCTTCATTACAATCACCCACAACCACTGTTTTCAAACACCTCAATTTTGCCTCCTTCAAAACCTCCACAAAATCGGAATCATCCGAAACAAGAACCAAACACTCAACCGTTCTCCGGTCCATCATATCCACCATTTGATTCCTCAGCGCCACGTCAGCAGCCTGCGGCTTGTCCGGAACCATCCTAACCCAAAAACCAGCCCGTTTCAACTCGTCCGCCAAACCGTACCCTACTTTAGGGATCAAAATATCCTTAGCAGCGTACTTATACTTATCCATCTTCATCGAATACTTCGCCACCATATCCACCCTTTTCTTTCCTCGAGCTGACTCGATCTTGTTCAAACGTTTCGTTTGCTCTCGTTCGTGGATTTGCTTGAAATGATTGATTCGCCTCTCGTTGCTGTAGAATCTCCTCCCGCAAACTCTGCATATGTAGGGCTCGTCGGGCTTGATTGCACCCATGGTTTCGAGCTCGTTCGATGCTCTCGTGTCTCTTCTTTGTGCCCTGATTGAAGGGGGAACATAGCTGAATGCATGGTGATTGGCGTAAGCGATCATGTATTTGACAAACCCGAATCTATGGGCGGCTAGCTTCAATTTCGTTGCTGCATCGTACGGTGGAAATGATTTTGGGGGCTTGTTATCCAAATCCCAAAAGATTGCAACATTGCTTTCGGTCTTCTGGTTTGATTCTGAAGTTAAATTTCTACACCCAAATATTCGGGTGTTTTTCAATAACTGGATTTTGTGGGAAGTAATCTGGGATTTGAATAAATTCAGCATACCCAGATGTTGTAATCTGATTTACAGAAAAAGAAAAAAAAAAAAAATCAGCGAAAATAGGATATCCTGAACAAGAATTTTATAAAACTCAGCTGAGAGAGAAGATAGCAGTACACTGTATAGAGCGTCTATATTTGATAATATTTTCTACCTTAGCCAGACAATGTCGTCGGCTCCCACGCGCCGCCGTAAAATAGCTGCCCACCGTCGCTGAAAGCTTGAATGAATCAGTAGCAATCGCGGATTAGCGTTAAGCAATCGATTAAAAATGAGGGTTCAATCCAATTGAATCGGTTCATTACCGAGTGACCCGACCCAGTTAATCAAAAGGGTAAATTACAACTACCTCCCCTGAGGTAAACTCTATTTACGAAAAGCCCCTTTATTGTTTAGAGATTATATTCAGCCCCCTGAAGTTTGTAAATATCTTACATACACCCCCTACAAAAGGGTGATAATGTAAGAAATCAACAAATTGCAGAGGGTGTATGTAATTTTCGACAAAACAGGGTTTTTTTGTAAATAAACCTTAACTGAGTGGGGTGGTTGTAATTTACCCTAATCAAAATCTCAATAGATTATTAAAAATAGGGTAAATTCCACATTACCCCCTCGTACTCTGCCCGAGAATCACTTTACCCCCCGTACTCTCAGTTTCATCGATTTACCCCTGACTTGTACAATTTCCCAATAAAGCCCTCTCTGTCAACTTTTTTCAATTTTGACTTTGACGCCGTTTGGTCAAGAGTCAAAATATTGACGTAAATATTGATTTTTTTCGATTTTGACTCTCGATAATAGAAAAGATAAAGTTTCACACATTTACGTATTTTTTTCTTTGCATTGGGTGGAATCGATCAATTTTTGGGTCTTGATTTTTGCTAAGTTAGGACTTCAATTTGGGGATATCGTGGAAAGTAAAGTGGTGGGAGAAGAAGAAACGACAATATTGACGGAGAAGAAACGACGCGTTATAGGCAATGGCAATTTTGTAATTTACAAAGTTGACCAAACGACATCAGAGTCAAAATCGACAAAAGTTGAAGAAGAGGGTTGTATTAGAAAATTGTACAAGTACAAGGGGGTAAATCGATGAAATTAAGAGTACAAGGGGGTACAGTGATTCTCGGGCAGAGTACGACGGGGTAAAGTGGAACTTACCATTAAAAATATGTATCCAATCATGTAAATCTCACAAATGATTCAGATTCAGTGAAATTTTACTAAAGTCATATATAATATGTATCAGCAGCAGCAATTCGACAACATAGCACCACTAATTCTTTGGTAGCACAATAACTAAACTTTACAGAAAATTATTCCAAATAACAAAAATAGGAAAAATATAGCACAAATAGTATAAGCAACGGGACGACAATTTCAGTCTTCGAGAATCTGCAGTTGTTCAAGCTCGATAATCTTTCCAGTCATAGAGCTGAGAGTGCTGTTTAATGTCTCGTTATTACTCCGGCATTGTTGCAGTTGTTCTTTAAGGCTCTGAACAAGCTCGTTCAATGTCTGGAGCTTCTTTTCTTGCGATAAGATAATCTGTACATAAACAACGTAAAATATACAAATATAAGATTAGCAGTACATGCAAAATTTCTGCTTTCGTAATGTTAAAATATAAAACATAGACAGATACTTCACAATATCATATCCAGTGGCGTATACTGCAATTTTGTTTTCGCGGGAGCCAAATATACTATTATTACTAAAACAATAGCACGTCAAAGAGACAAGTTCTGTGTTACTGTAGAACTAAATATGAAAGGAGATATTAGGACAATGACGAACTAAATATCTCGGATTATTTGAAGACTAATTTTGTTGATACCATCTTCGGGTGTTGCAATATTCGAAGATACAGGTCAGTTTACAGAAACCCAAAAAACTTTAAAAAAAAATCTCGTATTTAAGAACATTCAACAAATTAAAAAACTAGTGCAGCAACTAAAGAAACGAGATATATTACGGTTACCTATTGGGCTGCGTAGCATCAGAACCCCATGAACTTGGTACGAGAGTTTTGCTATACGCAACATCTGAGCGCAAATCTTAAACTACACAACACTACATCGTTTGCCAATTCAGACAGTACATAAAGTACACGAGCATTCAATAGAAACATTTGCATATAACTGAACAAGAAACGTAGACAAAAATAAGTTGCTTTGGGTAGTAAACAGATCTCTCAAGTTTAATCTCGTCGAAACACATGTACAATGTAAAAAAACAAGCAAAAAATCTTGAGTTATTTACACAAAATAATTTTCACATAGAAATCGAGATGTAACGAAAATTTGCTACTGAATAATCAACCGAAAGATGAATGCATTTACCTTCTCTTTGACGCTTTCTTCTCTTAGTGATATTTGCAGCTGCTTCTGAGACTGAGTATGAGTTGTTTCAGCATCACTCACTAACTGCTGCCTCCATTCGAACTGTGACGTGATAATCAATACCAGCAAAAGAAAAACAAGCAGCGTAGGCCTCGACATATCTTCTATATCCTTCGATTAAACCTAAACGAAAACGACGAGAAACAAAAATCATGAAAAATACAATCGCTACATGATCAATTGATTAATGGAAGTTTAACTGAACGAAAAATCCAAGTAATTAGATTCATCTGTTGCCCTAATGACCTATTTCTTGCAATTCTTATCTTATCCCCCATTATCTACTAAATGAAAATAGAAACATAAAACCCTAATTCGGCGTTCAATTCAAGCCACCAAATTAGGGTTTGAGTGAACTCTAAAATTGAGCTCAAAATTAACCAAAAAACAATTAATACCTAGCTTCGAATGCAATACTTCAGTTATTCGTTGATTTTCTACATCATAATTTAGAAAATCAGGTTCAAAAAAATTGAAATTACGAGTAAATTAATTAGAAAGAAAGAACTTACAGATGAGGGATGAAGTTTGACTTGAACAGCATCTAAGAAAATGGTTGGAGTCAAGAAATTTGAAGACGAGTTTTGCGCCGTTTGGTGATTTTGAAGGAAAAATCGCTGGTAAGTGTTGTTTTCCGAGGAGAGATGAAAACGAAAGCAAACAATAAAGGTTATTTTGGTAATTTGCTTCCGCTTATCTTAACAAAATTCAGTAATGGCGGACGATTACTGAGAGAATTCTCTCTGGACTTTCTCTCTCACAACTTTGGTATTTAACTATTTTATTATTTTGTATTATTGTTATAATTTTATTGTTTTTTGATTCACCGAGCAATAGCTCACAGAAAACACGAAATATTTTAATTAATTTGAATTAATTAGATTTATCTCAAATATATATTTAATTTATTGATATTTTTTTTACAAAATTAATTTTATTGAATAATTATATTCAGTTGCGAGCTTTGATTTTTAAAGTTGGAATATAGTAAAGTAAATTTTATCAACTAATTATGTTATTAACTCCTATATTAAATAGAAACCAATAGTGACAATTGAAAGATGCACCTATATGTATTTATATATATATATATAATATTTTCCAATGTATAGTTCAAGAAAAGAAGAAAATATAATAATTTAAATTGCATTATAATTATCATTATGAACTAAATTAAATTCAATAAAAAGGCCCATTCATTTTTGGGCCCAAAATTTTGGGGGTTACATTTATTTATTTTGGGCTGTTATAAAGGAGAGTATGAAACACTTCACTTAACCAGTAGCATACTTGAATTTGCAGCCCACATAATTAATTTATTGATTTATTCATTACAAAATAAATAAATGAAATAAAATAAATAATCCGAAATGACGCGGATTAATTAAGGATCAGCAAAAATGGAAAACCCATAATTCAAAACGGAAAACCCACCATCAACCACAAACGTTCACGTACTTTGATTCATCACCGGCCAAGTACAGCGCCGCCTCCGCCACGTCATCCTCCCTGAGAATATCCTCTCCTTTCAGGTTGGAGTAAACCCTACGGAAGTACTCATCGCCGCCAAGTATTTCCTCGCCATCGGCGTCGGAACGGCGTACGGCGACACACAGTTCACGCGAATCCCGTGCCGCCCCAGTTCCACGGCGGCGTTCCTAGTCAGGCCCACCAGCCCGTGCTTCGAGCTGGTGTACGCGTGCGGGCCCATCCCGCCCACGACGGATGAGGAAACGCCCGCCGTCGATATGATGCTCCCCCGGCGGCGGTCGGAGATCATCTCTCCGGCGGCGTGCTTGATGCCCAGAAACGCGCCGACGAGGTTGACGTGTTCGAAGTCCGACTGCTCGCTTTCGAGGATGCTGATCTTCTTGTCGGTGGGTGCTGCTCCGGCGTTGTTGAACATTATGTCTAGTTTGCCGTACCTGGCGACGGCGTTTTTTACGTCGGATTCTTTGGTGACGTACGTCACAGTGGACGAAAGTTCCGTTGATATCTTCGCAGACAATGTTTCCTAAGCTGTCTTGAACATCTGCTACCACTACTTTTTCTCCATGCTTGGAAAACAGTCGTGCGGCGCACCGCGCCGATCCCACTTGCACCGCCGGTTATTACAGCTACTTTGGGGATGTTTGGTTTTA
>NW_012194309.1:1527984-1551494 GCF_000504015.1 Erythranthe guttata | reverse complement strand
ACTTATATATTTTATTTCATCACTCATTTCTCTCTCCTCGTTAATATCTACACTCTCTTCCCTCCCAATTTCTCTATCTAATAATAATAATAATAATAATAATAATAATAATAATAATAATAATAATAATAATAATAATAATAATAATAAATCATTATATTCTACTTTTGCACGTACTTTCGTAGAGAAAACTCAAAACAACCAAACATATTCTCATTTCTACACCTATATAAAACTAGAAATACCACTTCATCCAAACATATTCCCATTTTCTACACAAAAACTAATAATCTACTTTTTCCATCAGAAATTTTGAAAACTAGAAAATCCCATTAAAAACATAACCAAACATCCCCTTTACCTTCCAACCTAAAAAGTCAATCAAAAGTCAAAACACAGACAAGACACTATTTATTAAATTTCATATTTTAATTGTTGAAATAATATTTGAAAAGATTTACAAAATTTATATGAGGCTCAAAATAATTAAATTTAAGTTCATATTGATAATATATAGTTAGGTATTTTGAGAAGATAAATAGATAATTATTATTTTTTTTATTTCTTTTAATAATTATTTAAACTGCAAGATGTGGCGTTTTTGTAATTTCAGAGTTTAGATTAAACAGTGTTAAGGTCAAATGTCTGACAACTAACATCGAGAGCCACATTAACACAATTTTTCAAGTACGGGGGGCAAATCAATTCCAATAAAAAATTAAAGAGGGTAAAGTAATATCGAGCCAAAATACAAGGGGAAAGTGAAATTTACCCTTATTTAATTTCTAAGACTAGGATAACAAAATAGGCATGCCAACACTATTACCTAGCCTAGTATTAAATTGAAGGCATGCAGCTATTTTATACTATAGTAGACAATTGCATGTTCTATATATATATATATATACCCCTGCCGTACAGGGGTGGCAATTTGCTCAACTTAGACCGGTACCGGTTTCCATCTCGGATCCATGTGGATCGGATCCGAGGTGAAAATAAGATAACGACATTTTACCAGTATATGATTTAATTTGTTATCATTAGCCGAAAAACGACAAAAAATCGTGTTCTAATTCATGTGATCATATTCTTCATTCAAGCTTAAACAGTGGGACAAAATCGAGACAAAAATGTATTCAAATGTCTCGTTTGATTGCCAATATGAGATTAACCAAGATAAAATTAAAATAATCTAATGAGGATCCAATTGTATTATGGAAGGTCCAATATACAAGGGCAAATTACGACCACCCCTGAACTATGGTCAAATTACGAAAAACCCTCCTCCTATTTGAATAATTACAATCACACTCTCTACTATATATTATCTGACAAAAATGCACCTCTAGAGGTAAATTAAGGGATGTTAAATCAGTAAAATCGAACCGAAATTTCGTTGCGCCAATATTTTATACCGTTTGCCGAACTGAATATACGATTTGATTCAGTAATATCAAAAAGTTAGTTTTACGGACATTATTATTTGTAACCTGATGAGGTAGTTGAACCAGGTCCGAAAATGAAACAAACTACTAAGCAAGGCTGTCCGAGAACACGTGTCTGCATCCCATTAACTAACTGCATATGGCAGTTGAATCGACTCTCAGTTCGCTGTCTTTTCGGTGTTTTTAGTTTATGGTTTTTGTTAGGTCGACCTACTTCTATAAGTTATGGTAATGATATATATATATATATATAGTGGCGGATGTAGCCATGGTCTAGGGTGTGCAGTTGCACACCCTTGATTTTCAGTAAATATTACTATTATACATAAAATAACAGAAAAGGCAGTTGGTTGAAATGGTAAAGATATGTCTTTTTTTATTAATAGGTCATGGGTTCGAAACCCACCCTCACAATAATGGAAATTTTTTGAAATCTTTTTTATTAACATTTTTCAACTTTTTGGTCTTTAAATATTTCCACAATTCACCTAAAATTTATAATTTATAAATTTTTGGTCCACTATTTTTATAAAGTGATATTTTAATTTTTTTTTCTACAATTTCGAACCCCCTTGGCAAAAATCCTGGATCCGCCACTATATATATATATATATTGGTGTAATGAATGGTGTTGGTAAAGCTGTATAAATAGGCAGTGTACATCTTTTTTGCCATAGCATGTGATGTTTTTCTTCTTCCTGTTTTACCATTTTGCCATTATCGTGTCAATTTTGCTGCTAGTGTTTAGTGTTAATTTTTTTTCTTGGAGACGAATGCAGATAAAATGTCTGTTTGAACTATGATAATTGGCAATTTAGCAACCAGCTACTTTCCAGCCAGTTTTCATGATAGTTTTATAAGGTTGCATTTGAATTTGAGGGGAAAAACAAATCAACACATCCTATGATATCATTAATAGAAACTTTTTTTTTTTTTTTAACCGAATTACATAAATTTTATGTAAAAATATTTAAAAGAAGGTATTACTGTAATTACCAAAACAATAGAGCTTTTTTTTCGTAGCTTGACCATACCTTAGGGCTTGACCGTAATATGCCCAATAAACAATCTCTAAAAGATATAAGCCAAAATAAACAAAGATAAAAGTATTATTTTTTGGTCAACCCGGATATTTATTGAATTTACTCTACCAAAAGTCAAACAAAGTCCAATTATTTAATTAATTATGGCTACGAAACCTAAAGAAAATATTGTTATTACCCAAACATTGAGAGAGATGAATTCGTAACACTAAAACCTCCATCCACAACCAAATTGCTCCCACTCACATACCTAGACTCGTCACTAGCTAAATACAAAACCGCCTGCGCCACATCCTCCGCCGTCAGATTCGACCCATCAAGATTCGAGTAAATATCAACCATCGGATCATCTTTATCTCTGCCCAAAGCCCCCCTCGACATTGGCGAAGCAAAAGCGTAAGGCGAGACGCAATTAACCCTAATCCCATAACGCCCTAATTCGACAGCCGTGTTCCTCGTCAGCCCTAAAACCGCGTGCTTCGAGCTCGTGTAAGCATGCGTGCATGCCCCACCAATAACCGAGCTCACACTCGCCGTGTTGATGATGGTCCCGCGGTGGGCCGGCTTCATGACACGGGCCGCGTGCTTGGTTCCTAGGAAGGTTCCGGTGATGTTGACATTAAGAACGCGCTCGAAGTCGGATTTGGTTTCTACGAGCATGTCTGTGTTCGTGGGCCCCATAACGCCCGCATTGTTGAACATGATGTCTAGCTTTCCGTGCTTGGAGATTGCTTCTTCGACAGCGTTTTCGACGTGGGATTCGTTTGTGATGTCGCAGTGGATGTACGATGCGGTTTGTGGGGATAGGGTTTTGCAGATCCGACGGCCGAGATCGTCTTGGACATCGGCTATCAAGATTTTAGCACCGTGCTCGTGGAAGAGTTTTGCGGTTGCGGATCCGAGGCGCCCGGCCCCACCCGTGATTAGGGCTACTTTCCCTTCCAATCTACCACCCAAAAAAAGAATCGAAAATAATAGTAATTACGAACATGATTAATTTTCAGCCATCTCATTTGTTAATTAATATATGTTATTAAGAATTGAGTAAGATCATGTTTGCTTGCTACTAACATACGTATTAAAAGCTCGACTTAACAGAAAATTAACAGCATTCGATCGACAAAGGGTACAAAAATTGACATGCATAAAAGCTAATAATTATCATTTCACAGGCGAAAAACATGATTTTTTATTTTTTATTTTTGTTTGTGATTTGTATATATGTAAGCTAGAAAATAGTCACAAAATTAAAGAATTTTATTATTGTGCTTACCTCTTAGCTACTGCAGATAGTAGTGAAGTGTTCGCCATCGGCTTAATTTGCTCGGACACCTTCTTCTTATCTTCAAAAGTACTTTTCTCTGAATGAAAAAGCACTTATCTCAACAGCTGTGGTGTGGTCACAATACATAATTTTCTACGATATTTATATAGGGTCTACACTAGTGACCAAATGATTTCTCTCGTCTCTGTCAGCAGTATTTTCATTCATTTTTCACTCCGATTTTTTAAAATTGATTATTTAAAAAAAACATTTTTCGGGCCGAGAAGCAAAAATTTGCACTAAATTCCAATTAAATTTCATTTAGGTTGCATGTATGTATCAGTCCACTATAGCTGATTATGACACATGCCAAACTATAGGAAAACGACATCTTACCCAATTTTCCTCTTACATCAAGATTCTCGATTTTACTAACGTCTCACGAAAACAGAATGCCTATGCAATTTTCGTGTTATAATGAAACAGCATAATTTTATTGCAGCAAAACTTAATTGATGGTAGGTAACAACTAATAGATTGTCAAATAATTAAAAATTTACGATCTAAAACCTCAACTTACGGCTGCGGAAGTTCTTCGAAACACGCACACTGTGGTTTTTCGGACATGACCCTCTTCCTCGTAAACCTTAAAAACCTGTACCAAATAATAATCTCGTATTAATTAATTAAAACCAATTATATAGCAAGAAGACGAGAACAATATATCTGCATTCTGTTTTTCTTTTTTTTCTTTTCTTGTGATACTAAATAAAACTCACTCTGCTTTTGAAGCTCAATGTATATGTTATCATACCGATGAAGCACGCATAAACGGGCCAAACGTACACCTGTCCAACACGATGCATACATAAAAATATAAAACGATTAATACAGAAAGCATGTAATAAATCGTCCAACGAGAATCAATCCTATGTCTTCACAAGTCCTTCCATTATATATATATTTATTCCACACACTGTTATGTTTTATAATTTACATCGAAACTATAATTACTTTTTACACATTTCAAGTATATATACATGTTCAAAACTCGTTTCCCTTTCTCGAAACTGTTCTTCAATATTTAGGGGATAATCTTTAACCAGAAATCTCTCGTGAAGAAAAAAATCAGTATCAGCAAAATCAGCACAACAAGAACCGCGAATAAGGACAAAGATCCACGTCTTGTCCGAGCACCGAAATCGAGGGAATCTTCGATCGGAATATCCTTTGCGGAAAATTTATGAATTTCGAAATTCTCTGGCTGATAAGATTCCACCCTTTGATTCCTTAGCCTGAGTCGCCGATTCGCTGTCCCCTGTGAAGATACTGAAGCTTCAGTTGATGGCTGATTCGACTTCATTTCGGATTTCTGTTTTAAGGTAACCACTCGTAGGGGTACGGCATTTTCGATCAACGAAGAATCTTCGTCTAACTTTATTATGTCATCTTTCATTATATCGGCATAACAATCCTCTTCCTTGTCATAACCCTGCAAGAAGAAAAAAAATCGAACAAATTATAATTACCAATTAATAAGCCTCGTTAAGAAATTTTACGATAGTAAATAAAAAATTCAAATCGATCCAAACGAACCTTATTGTGGCTCGATTCCGAGGACCCTTTAGTAATTTTATCATCAGATTCGGAACCATTATCAACTTGCTCCACCGAATGAGAATTGTAACTGCTACTGCACTCCTTTGCCCCTTCGAGCATACCTATTTGTTCACCACTGGATAAATTTACTTCCGCCAGATCCAAATCCCTATCGCCAGGCGAGTTCCTTCTTGCATTGTCATCGTTGAGATGAAAGTCCCTGTTCTTCCGAAGGCGACACACTACCATAGCATCCTAAATAAAGTAACCAGAAAAAAAATGTCGATTACGTTACGATCATTTATAACCATCTATTTGAACTAAAATAAAGTGAAATTTTTTACTCACATCGGATTTTTCGCTCGTACAATACTCGTGCATTATCCATTCGGTCCTTTGCCCTTTCGGGGCCCGGCCCGTATGGAACACTAGAGTCCTCTTTGTTCCGATCAGATTCGAGCCCGATTTTACACCTCGCTCTTTCCCGGTTGCTTTCCAGTAACCGAATTCGGTCGCCCTTTTACTTTGGGACCCGTTCGGGTACTTCCTTCCCCGGGGAGAAAAGAAGAACCACTCGTTGTCCGATTCGATCACAGCTTGAGCTGATTTCGGGTTCAATCAAGTACATATTATTCCTTAATCCCAATCAAAAAATGCAGCTAAATAAATTTCGAAAGCACAAACTACAACCCTCATCGAATCTCCATTATCACACACATATATGCATATATTTACAGTAAAAGAAAATTGTCTGAAAATTAAAGGAAAAAAAAGGGGGAACCTGGTAAATCCCAAGGCTCGTGTCTACAAATATCAACCTCGGGAATAACTTCAACTTCTTCATCAAACCCTAGAAGCTTCTTCTTCAGATAATACTGAATCAATTCCTCGTCGGTCGGAGAAAATCGGAAACCGGGAAACAGAGAAGAAGCTTCTGCTAAAGAAATTTCCATGGAGATATTATTACCAGCGTTTCTTGAAACCGGAAAAGTAACCAGCTCTGCCTCATTGTCTGCACCCATCTCTTTTCAATTTTCAACAAAATTAAAGAAACCCTTTTTCAGCACGTTTCTGAATTTAATTTTTTTTTTAGAGGGGATGTGTTCTTGCGAAGAAAAGAACAGATTCTCAGGTGAGAAATTTCACCAAGTTTCCATTTTTTTTTTTTTTTTTTATTGTTTTTGAGTTTCTGTGAAGCTATTCTTGGTTGGGGGGTTTGAACGTGAAGATCACGTGACGGGGGGCGAGATGGCACGTGTCGATTGGCTTCTGACGTTACTTGTTTCGCATGCATTGGTTGTGCCTGTACCAGTCTGAACGACGTAAGACAGGGGATTACTGTTGGTGGAGTTGGATTTTAGGGTACAATTGCAAATACCACCCTAATGTAACACATAATTACGAAAAAGGCACTCATCTTTGAATAATTACATATATACCCCTAAAATTAACGGTGGTTCAATAATTAATCGTCTTAATTTTAATTAATTAATCAGCCGTAAATTCCTTCAATTTGTCAAACAGAAGAAAGACTGAGAGAAATGGAACTGTCAATGAAGAGCCAATTCTTTGCCGAGGTTAAAATGGGGGGCCGACGCCTCCGTTCCGACCATACGCGCCACCGTGATTCAGGCAGCGACCGTCGTCTACGATTCACCCGCCACTCTAGGTTAATTCCATTTTTTTCTTACTTTTTTTTTTATGTCTCTTTCCTGTTCGTTCAAATGCCTAGCTGAATTTATGCTCCATTTTCACTTGTTTAATTGAGAAGCAAAAAGATTCCAAATTTGGGTATATTGTGAAGTAAAAGGTTCAGCAATTGGGTTTGTGAAGACACATGCTTACAAGATTCTTACAGAAAGATGGCAAATTCAGATTATAATATTACAGAAATCAACAAAATCTTCATTACCAATTCAGTAAAATAGAGATAAACAAATCGGTCTTAATAAATAAATAATATCCATTGTGCTAAGTGTGTATCTGCATTATTTTACAAGCAACTCCATTGGCTTATTACTAAAAAGACCAAGACCATGTATTTCTTGTATTTCTTTTAACATTTTGATTTATCTTTCTTGCTTGCTCGCCTTCCTCTTCATCGCGGCCAAGTTGGAAAAACGACGACATTTACAAAAATTGACTAATGCAAACATTTTGAACTGAGATAAAGTCAATGTGTTTTTATTTTTCTAAATACGAAAAAGTCTACAAGTCTATTGTAATAGCACATTTGATGCTGATGGAATCATTCTTAATGGCTTAAAATATATCCTTCGTTGATGAAATATATACTTGCAATACAAACACATCTCTATTTTCTCCTCTGACTTTTGTTTCTCATCCTTGTTTTTCTCTTTAAGAAATTTCCCAGTTTTCTTTCATTGGTTTTATACTGATCCGATAATTTAATGTATGTTAATTATGTGAATATTGTCTGTTCTTTGCCTGATTGAAAAGTTTTTGCATTCCGTTTTCCAAGATTTCACTTTTATTTATTGTAAAGCGTCTAAGTTAATAATCCGAAGTCATGTGTATGGCTGTTGGTCTTTTTGCAGACAAGTTTACCGAATTTAATGGAAAATAACGCACTTGAATTTGGTGATGCGGGGGGCTCGTCTTCAGCTCCAAGTGAGGTGGTTAAGACTATAGTATTGGTTGGAAGAAGGGGTAACGGGAAAAGTGCAACCGGGAATAGTATACTTGGAAGAAGGGCGTTTAAGTCAATGTTGAGAACTAATGGTGTTACCAAAACTTGTGAGATGCACACAACTTTACTTGAAGATGGGCTGAATCTTGCTGTGATTGATACTCCAGGTACATAATATGCATTTTACAATATCATTTTCTTTAGATACGTGTGAGTGTGACTGATGAACTAATTAATGCAATTGCCACAGGATTAATGTTTGATTGTTCCGCTGAATCAAAATATGTTGGGAAGGAAATTGCTAAATGCATCAATTTGGCTAAGGGTGGTATACATGCTATTCTTCTTGTTGTGTCAATTAAGACGGATTGTTCACGAGAAGAAGTAGCTGGTGTGTTTATGTTGCAGGCATTTTTTGGAGCCAAAATTATTGACCATATGATTGTCGTTTTCGTCGGTGGTGATGAGCTTGAAGAATATGATAAACCTCTCGATGATTACTTGAGTCGTGATTGCGACCATCACTTGAAGGTGCATATCTCATTGCGCACTCTTCATTTAAGTCTCTTAATATTTATTTACATGACATATATATTATAAAGTCCAATAAGAAATAGTTACCTGTTAAATCTCATTGCTCTTCTTTTAAGGCCTCGTTTGGTTGGAGATATTAGTCTTAGACTATGTTTGATGGTTGATAAATCCAATAATTTTTCCGCTCGACCCAAAATTATTATTTTGTCATGGCCTATCTACATAGGCCTCGTTTGGTTGGGAAAATTAGCCATGAGTAACTAATTAGATTTTCTTTGATGTTTGGTAAACCCAATAACTTCCCAGATCGAACCGAAAATATCATGCCTTTTAGGGAGTTTTTTAGTGGACCTTTCGAGGTCCAATAAAATAATCGGGTTTAATTTTATGAATTACCATGATGCTTGTCATTTATTTTCTCTTTGACTTTCCAATAATATTGTTCAGATTTCATAAGGTCTGTGGTTTTGACATAGGAAACCCTGAGAATGTGTGGGAATCGGTGTGTTCTCTTTAATAACAAAACAAAAGATGAAGTCCAAAAACCTGAACAATTGAAGCAACTTCTTGCCTTAATAAATGAGATTGTAGATAAAAATGGTGGAAACCCGCTCATGCATAAGCAAATTGTTGAATTGACGGTAAGTTTCGTTGATCACCATGTGTTGTCGTTTTCTTTCTTTTTATACCCCCCGTTTTGCACAAATTTGTTACAGTGCGTAAGTTAATCATCAATTGTAGACAGGAGCGAAAAGCGAATTCTTTTACGATGCTCCAGTTGCTAAAGTTAATTTCGAAGAGGAGAAATTTAAATTGGAGGAGGATTCACATAAGTCGTTGAAGGAGGAGTTGCAGAAGTCATTGAAAGAGGAGTTACAGAAATCGTACGAAGAGCAGCTTAAGAAAATAACTGAGACGGTAGTTTAATTTTTTTCTGATATCATACATTTAATTGGTGCATAATTCACCATAAACCACCATGCTATACGATATGACATGCATGGATGTGTAGGTTGATTTAAAGCTAAAGGAGAGCTCTAATAAACTTGCACAACAAATAGCAGAGTTAAAGCTTAAAGAGAGCTCTGATAAGCTTGCACAACAAATAGCAGAGTTAAGACTTAGGGAGAGTTCTGATAAGCTTGCCCAGAAAACAGCAGAATTAAGGTTTAAAGAGAGCGTTGATAAGCTTACACAAGAAATAGCAGAGTTAAAGCTTGCACAACAAACAATAGAGTTAAGGTCTAAAAAGAGATGTGATAAGCTTGTACAACAAATAGCAGAGTTAAAACTTATGCAGAGTTCTGATAAGCGTGCACAAGAAATATCAGAGTTAAAGCTAAAAGAGAGCTCTGATAAGCTTGTACAACAAATAGTAGAGTTAAAGCTTAAGCAGAGCTCTGATAAGCTTGCTCAACAGTTAAGGTCTAAAGAGAGCTCTGATAAGCTTGTACAAATAGCAGAGTTAAAGCTTAAGCATAGCTCTGATAAGCGTGCACAAGAAATATTAGAGTTATAGTTAAAAGAGAGCTCTGATAAGCTTGTACAACAAATAGCAGAGTCAAAGCATAAGCAGAGCTCTGATAAGCTTGCACAACAAACAATGGAGTTAAGGTGTAAAGAGAGCTCTGATAAGTTTGTACAACAAATAGAGCTTGAGCGGGGCTCTGATAAGCGTGCACAACAAAAAGCAGAGCAGGAAAACATTCGACTCAAGCCAGAAACTGGGGCTCTCTCTGCTCAATTGGAATTCAGTGATGATATAAAAAGGCTGGGATGGGAGTTATTAGTGGCTGCTCGTATAAGGAAGACTGAGAATCAGAGACAGCAGCAACCTCAAATAGAAGTAAGCCCATGTGCAGCTTATCTATCTATATTCTTTAAAAATCATTTCCGGCATTTAATTTGAACACTTATGTGTGTTTGCTTCTTGTTTTGGTATATTTCTTTACACTCCTGCATGCATATTTTTGGGGTTCAAATTAATTAAAGGTACTAGGATTGATTCTTTAATGTTTTCGGTATTATACATTTTATTTGTGCATAAACATCAAACCACCATAAATATGATATGCAATATGCGTGCTGTTTTATATATACATATATTTGTATAGGTTGAGCCGCCAAAGATAAAGGATGAGCTTGAACAAAAAATATCAGAGCGGGAGAAGTTCATAAAGGAATTTTACGGGATTAGTGGTCCGAACTCAAGACCTCAAGTATACTAATTTGCGTCAATTTAAAAAATGTTTTGTCACATTTTCTGTTTGATACTTTCTTTAAGCGAGTCCTGCATGCTGGGGTTGAATTGTAAGGTAATAGAGTTCATTTATGTTTGATACTTTCGTTAAGCAAGTGTGTATATGTATTGTGCTGACGAATGTGTGGCTATAGTAGTGGATGAATAAACCGTTGTTATTTGCACTTTTACCGGGGTTTTTTTTTTTTTTTTTGGTTTGGCCATTTTCGACTTATGAGTAGTTGTCTAATGTATATATCGAAATTGATACTTCTTGGTATAAATTCAATATTTTGTTAAATTTTATGATTTATTCGAATGCATAAATAATTCTCAACTGTCAATGAAGAGCCATTCTTTGCTGAGGTTGACATGGGGTTCGACCGCCGACGCCTCGGCGCCGACCATACGCGCCACCGTAGTTCAGGCAGCCACCTTCTTCTACGGCACTCACGCCACTCCTGGTTATTGCCATTTCTTTCTTAGTCTCCTTTATGCCCCTTTCCTGCTCGTTCAAATGCCTAGATGAATTGTATGCTCCATTTTCACTTGTTGAATTGAAAAGTGAAAAGATTCCAAAATTGGGTATATGGGTATTTTATCCTTTTTGCCCTTTTTTCTCGAATTAAATTTGAATTGTTAAGTACAAGATTCCGCAATTGGGATGTGGAGACCAAGAACATGTACAGTTAAACCTCTATAAATTAATACAGTCGGTACGAAAGTTCTATTAATTTAGCGAATTATTAAATTATCGAATTAATAATTTAACACGTTTTCACCGAGTCGGGACCGAGACAAACTATCATTTAATCGAGATTATTAATTTATTGAGTATTAATTTATCGAGATTCTGCTGTATTATTATTGTTTAGCAAGCAACTTAACTCCATTGGCTTATTATTAAAAAGACCAAGACCACTTCAGTCTTGTATTTCTTATAACATTTTCATTTATCTTTCTTGCTTGCTTGCTGTTCTTCTTCATTGTGGCCAAGTTGTGAAAAACGATGACTTTTACAAATATTTACTAATGCAAACATTGTCCAGGTCTTTCCTTTTGAATTCAGACAACTTCAATTTATTTATTTTTTCTAAATACAAAAATACCACAAGTCTATTTGTATTAGCGCATTTGATGCTGATGGAATGAATCATTCTTAATGGCTGAAAATGTATATTCCTTAGTCGAGAAGAATTATCTTGCTCGTGCATTTTTTCAGCTGCATATAAATTATAGTCCCAATATATGTACTTGCAATACAAACATATCTTCATTTTCTGCTCTGACTTTCGTTTCTCATCCTTGTTTTTATCTGTAAGAAATTTCCCAGTTTTCTTTCATTTGTTTGATAATAATCCGATAATTTACTGTACGTTAATTATGTGAATATTGTCTGTTCTTTGCCTGATTGAAATTTTTTAGCATTCCGTTTTCCAAGATTTCACTTTTATCTATTGTAATTCGTCTAAGGTAATGATCCTACGTCATGTGTATGGTTGTTGGTCTTTTTGCAGACAAGTTTACCGAATTTAATGGAAAATAACGCACTTGAATTTGGTGATGCCGGGGGCTCGTCTTCAGCTCCAGCTGAGATGGTTAAAACTATAGTATTGGTTGGGAGAAACGGTAACGGGAAAAGTGCAACGGGGAATAGTATACTTGGAAGAAAGGCATTTAAGTCGATGTCTAGAAATAATGGTGTTACCAAAACCTGTGAGATGCACACAACTTTACTTGAAAATGGGCAAAATCTTGCTGTGATTGATACTCCAGGTATACCTATATGCATTTTACAATATCATTTTTTTTTAAATATGTGTGACTGATGAACTAATTAATAGCAATTGCCACAGGATTAATGTTTGATTGTTCCGCTGAATCAAAATATATTGGGAAGGAAATTGCTAAATGCATCAATTTGGCTAAGGATGGTATACATGCTATTCTTCTTGTTGTGTCAATTAGGACCGACCGTTCAAGAGAAGAAGAAGCAGCTGTTGTGTTTATGTTGCAGGCATTTTTCGGAGCCAAAATTATTGAGCATATGATTGTAGTTTTTGTCGGTGGTGATGAGCTTGAAGAATGTGATGAAACTCTTGATGATTACTTGAGTCGCGATTGCCACCAACACTTGAAGGTACAAATCTCATTGCGCGTTGTCCAATAAGAAATAGTTGCATGTTTACGTATTTGATTTGTTTCTTGTGAACACGGGTTTTATGAGTTAAACCATGATGCTTCTTGTCTTGTTATTTTAAGTGAGAAGTAACTCAAATTATTTATTGAAAAAAAATTAAAAAGTGATATATATTGTGTGATAGTGAGAGAGAATATATATAAAAAAAAATAATGAACTAAAAAAAATATATATATTTAAGAGTTATATATATAATGTATTGATTTCTTAAAAAATATCGATAGAGTGTTTTTTTTTTTTTTGGTCCGCCACCAATAAAAAGTTATTTATTGAAAAAATATCCACCGCACGATAATATTTTTATATTTTAAAATATAGTATTTTTCAATAGAATTTTTTTGTTGTATAATTTATTTATTTTTTTAGTTCTTCCTTTCAACAAAACAAGTTTTTTCGGTGTTTATATTTAAAATACAAATAAAATTGTGCGCGAGGGGGGTGAGTGTGACAAATGATACTTTAAGGGGGTGAGAGTGACAGAGTGTATACTTTTGGGATATATATATATATATATATATATATATATATATATATATATATATATATATATATATATATATATATATATATATATATATATATATATATATATATATATAATATTACATGCATGCATGTGTAGGTTGATTTAAAGCTAAAAGAAAGCTCTGATAAGCTTGTACAACAAATAGCAGAGTTAAAGCTTAAAGAGAGCTCTGATAAATTTGCACAACAAACAGCAGAGTTAAGGTTTAAAGAGAGCTTTGATAAACTTGCACAAGAAATAACAGAGTTAAAGCTTGCACAACAAACAACAGAGCTAAGGTCTAAAGAGAGTTGCGATAAGCTTGTGCGACAAATAGAACAGTTAAAACTTAAGCAGAGATCTGATAAATTTGCACAAGAAACAGCAGAGTTCGATCTGAACGAGAGCTCTGATAAGCTTGAACAACAAATAGCAGAGTTAAAGCGTGCACAACAAACAACAGAGCTAAGGTTTAAAGAATATTGTGATGAGCTTCTACAACACATAGAGTTAAAGCTTAAGCAGATCTTTGATAAGATTACACAAGAAATAGCAAAGTTAATGTTGGGTGTACAACAATAGAAGAGTCAAAGCATAAGCAAGGATCTGATAAGCTTGCACAATAAACAGCAGAGTTAAGGTCTAGAGAGAAATTTGATAAGCTTGTACAACAAATAGAGCTTGAGCGGAGCTCTGATAAGCGTGCACAATAAAAAGCTCTGCTCAATTGTAATCAAGTGATGATATAAAAAAAGCTGAAATGGGAATCTTTAGTGGCTGCTCGTCGGAGGGAGACAGCAGCAACCTCAAACAGTAGTAAGCCCATGCAGCTTATCTATATTCTTTAAAAATAATTTCTGGCATTTAAATTGAAAATGTATGTGTGTTTGCTTCTTGTGTTTTGGTATATTTCTTTACACTCCTGCATGCATATTCTTGGGATTCAAATGATTGAATTTTGTTTGATTCTTTAATGTTTTCGATATCATACATTTAATTTGTGCATAGACATCAAACCACCGTATATGCGATATGCGATATGCATCTGTTTTACATATATAGTGTGAGCCGCCAAAGATAAAGGATGAGCTTGAACCAAAAATATCACGGGAGAAGTTCCTAAAGGAATTTAATGGGATTAGTGGTCCGAACTCGAGACCTCAAGAATGTCCTGTTATGTAGTTAACTTTTAGGTATACTAATTTTGCGTCAATTTAAAACCGTCAATGTTATAAAACCGATGTCTTATCACATTTCTGTTTGATACTTTCGTTAAGCAAGTGTGTGTATGTATTTGTGCTAACGAATAAACCTTTGTTATTTGCACTTTTACCGGGGTTTTTTTTCGTATGGCCATTTTCGACTTATTTGAGTAGTTATCTAATGTATATATCGAAATTGATACTTCTTGGTTTAAATTCAAAATTTTGTTAAATTTTATGATTTATTTGAATGCATAAATAATTTGCAAAAAATCTTGTAGCTTCTTTAATAAGAATATTGTGAACTCTTATATCCTAAATCCTGGATTAAAAAAGTACAAATCACTCCTAGTAGAGAATTTATCCCAATAAAAGAAAAGGAAAAAATAAATAAAAATAACTGATTATTGATACAATACAACTGAAGAAAACCTGAAACCACCCATCATTTATCTGGAAAATATATTTTCTTTTTTACATCATTAATTAAAATCTTCAAACATTTTCTAGAAACCTCTGGTCCGAATCTTGATTTTTTAACCAGCCGCAGAATTCCTTACAACCTTGTGACAATTTCACATACATCAATTTCTCGAAGAGAAGAAGCGACTGATCCAGTAGCAGAAAGAGCGAGAGGGATGGCTTTAGCTCCAACTTCAACCATCGATGATGGCCCATTGTTTGCTGAGGTTGAAATGGGGGCCGACGCCTCCTCTCCGACCATACGCGCCACCGTGGTTCAGGCAGCCACCGTCTTCTACGACACTCCCGCCACTCTTGGTTTACTTCCCATCTCTTTCTTTCTTTCTTTCTTTTATGCCTATTACCTGTTCGACAATATGTCTAGCTGAATTTATGCTCCATTTTCGGCTGTTGAATTGAAAAAAGGAAAAGTCGGAAGATATCAAATTGGTGTTTGGGATTCTTATTTTGAATTTTCAAGTGCAAGATTCTTACAGAAGTATGGCAGCTTTGAATTATATTAAAGGAATCAACAAAAAAATTCATTACCAATCCAGTCTTTGTGAACAATTTTCTACTAGAAGAAATCTTCGGTTCACATTTGTTGTTCTCTGGACATCTGGAACAAATTGCAACCCAACAGTTAGTTGTGTGAACAAAATCGAGCATTAATCATTTTCCGATAAAGAGCATTAATTAATCCACACTCCCTGTCATTCCAAATGAGTCCAAGAACAGCATTGATATTGCTGTTGAACCATCTACATTGTGGGAACTCCGAATAACCTAGGTTTGAACAGGATGTTTGTTCGTACAAGGATTAGAACAAAAGGCGATATACGTATTTCATGGAACACAAATTATGTTCAGAAGGGGCGAACATGCTCGTATATTTCATGTTTTTTATTTTTCAAAATATTTCTTAATGTTGCTAATATTCCATGCAAGGTGTTATATTCTTCTTCTTTCTGTTTGTTTATAATGCGCTAGATGATCACGGGAAATTATGAAACTGATAAACCAGGCTCGAGAACACAAGGATTTGTGTTAAACGACAATTGTTTGTATCGAGCCTTTAGGTGGTTATTTCTATTATCTAATTCTATTAGCACATGAAAGAAATCGATTTATAATACAACATTGAAGTGATATTTATATGCCTTTTTGTTTTATCTATACAAAATTTCTTCTCATGGTCATTTGTATACGTGGAATCGTAACTTTTTCTTTTTTGTTTTTCTTTTTGGTGTTATTTTTTTCAGATAAAGCTGAGAGACTATTGGCTGAAGCAGCCTCATATGGTTCGCAGTTAGTTGTCTTTCCCGAAGCATTCATCGGTGGGTACCCACGTGGATCAAATTTCGGTGTCACAATCGGTAACCGCACAGCCAAGGGTAAAGAGGACTTTCGGAAATACCATGCTGCTGCTATTGATGTTCCGGGTAAGTACATTTTTCGATTGTCTAATATTTTTTTTTTTTGGCAATAAATTAGTATTGATTGAAAACATAAAATCGATTAGCTAAGTTATTTTTTTTTCTCAGGTCCTGAAGTCGATCGGTTGGCTGCTATGGCCGGAAAATATAAGGTGTATTTAGTGATGGGGGTTATAGAGAGAGATGGATATACGTTATACTGTACGGTTTTATTTTTCGATTCTCAAGGTCGTTACCTAGGAAAGCATAGGAAACTCATGCCGACTGCATTAGAGCGAATTATTTGGGGATTCGGTGACGGATCGACAATTCCCGTTTTCGAGACACCTATTGGCAAAATCGGTGCTGCTATTTGTTGGGAAAATCGAATGCCCCTTTTAAGGACAGCAATGTATGCTAAAGGTTGGTTTTTTTTTAACCTCGATACATTCGACAATGAATTTCTTTTATTCGAAAATATTTATTTAATTCCCCCACATTTACAGGTGTCGAAATATACTGTGCGCCTACAGCAGATTCTCGAGAAGTGTGGCAAGCATCGATGACTCACATTGCCCTCGAAGGCGGTTGTTTCGTTCTATCGGCCAATCAGTTCTGCCGAAGAAAAGATTATCCACCGCCACCGGAATATTCATTCGCTGCCACTGAGGAAGAACTTATGCCCGATTCTATTGTTTGCGCTGGCGGCAGCGTCATCATTTCTCCGTCCGGAACTGTATTAGCAGGTCCTAACTACGAAGGGGAGGCACTCATAACCGCCGATTTAGGTTCGTCACTTTGAAATTTTATTATCTTTAATCATACCATTATTTAAAAAAAAAAAATCTGATATACGAAATTATTCGATGGAACAGATATTGGAGAGATTGTTCGAGCGAAATTCGATTTCGATGTGGTCGGGCATTACGCGAGGCCTGAAGTACTGAGTCTGGTTGTTAAGGATAATCCCATGACTCCATTTTCTTTCACTTCAGCATCTGTTAAGGCAGAAAGCTCTCAGAAGTGACTTTGACTTTGGCTGAACAATCTCATTTTATTTTCTTACAGTTCCGTTGACTAAATACGAGGTTTTTATCTATTAAGGTTGACTTTGATGTGTGAGTTACTTTTAAATTTACATACTTTGGAAAATTGTAGCATATAAATTAATTCAAATAAAACACATCTTAATCACTTGCAATTATCTTGATAGTGGATGTAATAATTGAGTGTTTGTTCTTGTCATGGAATTATTGGCCAGTAGAGAATTTTGCAGTTGGCAGAATATGAGAAAGAATTAAGATTAACTCTAAATTCCAACCAATAAGAAATAAGAATTGATGGCAATAAGCACCACAAGAAAAGCCCAAATAAGATATAAACAATATCTAAGGTGAGAAAACTCCAAATATGAAGAATCGTACACTCCGAGAGACCTGCAGAAAAGAGTGTCGGATAAGGGTTTTCTTTCGTTAGCATTCCAACGATCACATCAGTCAGAACCGTGAAAAAATAATGTAAGTGTGATTATAGAAATATGATAAGAATGTGTGTATTAGGAGATACCCAGGGGAGAGAGAGAGAGAGTCCTTCTCGTGTGCTCCAAGATTGTATTTAATATAATGGTGGGCCCCGGTTTTCTATCTTCGTCAAATCACATGTGGAGTGATGTGAGTATGTGACTGCTACGAGTTGCGTTTGTCTGCTTAACGAATTACCGAGTCACGAATTAAAAATAATAATCAATAGAAAGATGCCTTGCTTCTATTGTCTTCAACCTATAATTGGACCAATTGCAACATGGCAACACAAATATTCCCCTTGAAAATCTAAATTAACTTTTTTTCTTTTTTTCTTTCTTTCTTTTTATCAAGACGTTTTTCTCAAATGTCATTTTCTTTAATTTGTAGTTATGCTAATCAAGTGCACCAAATAAAATAGAGTAGGAAATGATGCTTCCACATGCGACAATCATTCTTCGAATAAGTAGTGCAATCCATTATAAACTCATCATATTAGTGTAAGAAGATCACTACAATCATGAGTGCCATAAAATATTTTATCATAAGTTGGTGGCAATCGGAATAAAATTTCTAATTATCACTTATTTCGATTAAAAATTTCAATTTTGAAATAATATATTTTTTTATTCTGACAAATTAAGTATTTCTTTTTCTATTTTTTTAACGGAATTGGATAATCTATTTCTTTTTTCTTATGAAAAAAGAAACGATTTTCTCTAAAAGTACTAATTTCCTCGTCCGATTCATTCGATTTTCACCTATGCTCCAAAGTCGCATAATAAATTGAAACTTTTATTGAACCTTTGAATCCCATTACAAAGCCTACAAGTTGTAGGTTATAACAGCTGTAATGGGCAATGATATGAGTGCATGTGGTGTAAG
The DNA here is from genome assembly GCF_000504015.1 of Erythranthe guttata. The sequence goes on along the minus strand of NW_012194309.1, from coordinate 1,532,531 downwards.
TGTAAATAATCCAAAGACAAGTTATTTATAATTGCAATAGAATTGTTTTTAGACAACATATGTGTGGTGTCAGCCAGAACACAGTCAACCCCTATTATTATTTCTTTTATGTTTTTATCAACAAACCATGTGTAGGAACAAATTAATTTTTGATGGGATTTTAGGAATATTTCAATTCTTGAATTTTATTCATTTTTTTTATTATTTATTTCAAACAAATTATTTTTTGATGGGATTTTAGGAATATTTCAATTCTTGAATTTTATTCATTTCTTTTTCGAATTTTATTTATTTATTCATGTTAAAAGTTAGGACATGTGACAAATGATTAGATCAAAATTGAAAAAATAAAAATAAAATAAAAGAAATGCAGTGCCATACTTTTTTGTATGATTGAGATCTTATTATGGTGCAGGCTGTTCTGACACTTCAATAGTATTGTAAGACTTAGTTCTCTTCACTTTGACTTTAAGGGGAAAAAAAGAAAAGCTAAAAGCTGAGAAGTTATTGCAGTCAGAAGTTAATTTCAGTAGCAGCTTAAAAAAGCTCAGAAAAACTTTTTGACAAGTGAGGAGCAATCCCTTTCAGACATAATTCAGGAGTTGCATTATGACATATACTTAAATAACATGGGACCATCAAAGAATTAGTACATGTACCATAATAATATTTAACATTTATTTGCAAATTGTGAATCAAAGAAAAAAAGTCCTGTAAATAGTATATAACACAAGGACGAAAATTGTAAAAAAAAAAAATTGGTTAATTGTGGACCAATAGAAAAAATTTAAGGACCAAAATTGAAAAAGTTGTATAGTATAGGGACTAAAACTGTAATTATCCCTATAAAACATATATAATATAACACTTTAATTGCTTGCTTACTTGCAGAAAGCAGCATAATTTATACAGTTAATAAATATTTATGTAAAAATAAATTATAAAAAAAAAAAAAAAAAAAAAAAAACCAAAATTATGTATGCTAGCCTTCACATACCACTTCTTTAGGATCTTTTGAAGAAACACTTTGTTGAGTTGAAGCCATTTTCGAACCCGAAACGATATGGTCTCGAAGATTTTTAATCATATTATATCTCTCGATTTCGTCCTCGCTTTCCTTCTTCCACGGCTTCGATTCGAATTCAAACACTCCCCTCCTATCAAAAACATCCAAACTATCTTCCTTATTATTATTAGTGGTAAATTCCCATTCTACCCCTCCTTCCAACCGTACTTCCGATAAAGAAACATTCGGTTTTTTAACCTTCTCCAAAACGGGCTTTCTCACTTTACTACCTCTATCAACCGAATTCCTCTTCGATTCTTTCTTCACACCATCACTCCATCCAAAGCTCCATCCAAAGCTCTTGCTCGTAACATCCATGTTCAATTCAATCGAATGAAGATCACTATCATCATCCTCGTCATCGTCATCATCATCATCCACGTCATCGTCGACCACTTCACCATACGGGCCCGAAGCGGGGCCCGGCAAAGTCTCCCTCAAATATTTCTCGAGCTCCTTAATTTTATCATATCTTGGGGAACAATCATCATCAAGAACTCGTTCTTCATTGTTGCCTCTCTTTGACTTCAAATATTCTTCGAGCTCGTTTCTTAAATGATCAACGAGCGCGTTTTTCTCCTCGAATTCATACTTAGCTTCCGAGAGCTTCATTTGAACCCTCTCCTCTCGAATTACGTCGGCCAATTGGAGCATTTCCCGCTCCTTTTCAACTTCTTCACGGGCTTTTTCCGATTGCCTTTTCATCTCCTCCACCTCAGCCCTGTCTTCCCCAATGCCACGGGCCAGCTCATCGCACACCTGCTCCAATATCTCGCGGGCCCGTTTTTCCGCCTCGAGAGATGCTTTTGTCTCGGCCAATTCTTTCCCGAGTTTCTTACTCAGCCTCTCGCTCTGCCGCCTAAGCTTCCGCTCGGTTTCCATCTCTCCGGCTATGCAATTGATTGCGCTGCGAATTCTGTCTTGTTCCTTCAATTTCCAGACGATTTTTTCCTCTTCAAACTTTTTCGTTAGAAGTTCGATCTCAGTCCGGTTTGTCCGGTTTTCTTGGATTAGTTTGCTGACATGGACGCATGCTCGGTCGAGCTCGAATTTGAGGGCGGAGAAAAGGGATAAGCTTGTGGAGTTTTCTTGCTCGAATCGGCAGATTCGGCTCATTATTTTGAGCACCTCTTTCGAAGTTACTAGACCGTTGTACACATCTTTCAGATGGTTCTTCGCTCCGTTTATGTGCCTGTGTGGACTCTGTACATGTGTTTTCATCTGATCAACCTGCATAATTAACAATCATTTTCAAGAAACATGAAAACAGCCAATAGTGGGAAGATTTTTTATTTTTTTTACATCGAAAGAATCTGTAAATTGCACGACAAAAACGTTAACGTTTGAGTGATTTGTTTGACATGTCGATAAGGAGACAGGCCATAGAACATGTTGGGTTTTGGTGTGGTGTCTGTTCGTAATAAAACCGGACAAATTTTCTATGTCCCATCTTGCAACAAAGTGTTTTTGTCCATCTCTTACCCCATAAGTAGCTCCAAAACCAATAAATAGTGCACTAAACACACATTTAATTAGCGAAAAGACATCGAGGCTGTTCTAAATTCTACATAATTTAACTAAAGCAAAAAAACCCGATTCGCAGATGTTAGAAAAGTCGCTTTCTTGATCGTAAAACAAACCAAATTCTTGATTTAATCTAACGGTGAAATTCGACTGCGAATAGAAATAACTGTGCTAAATGATTTTAACTATTCGGACAAGATTATAAAAACGAACGATATTAGTACAATATTTAAAAGCTAATCATAATTCATAAACAATACCTCAACAAAGCAATCTGCCTGCAGAAGTTTCTGCGAACCGGCTGATACTCTTCGTCTATGGCTGGCTACTTTCGGTAGATCCATTCTCTGCAAAATTCAAAAATAAAAAAAAATAATTAAAATTAAAACAATATCAAGAATCAGACAACTTTGTGTCCGATTAAAACACGAAAATCCTACCTCAGAAACAGGACTATGTAATAGATCAGACAAAACAAGAGCCATTGAGCCCAATTTCGACTTCTCCAAAATTCTCTCTTTCCTAACATATCCTAATTCACTTATTTCTTCCCTTTTCGCCCTCGGCGAAGGCAAACCATCAATCTCCCACAGAGTTGCCGCCAGTTTCCGGGCCGAAACCGACAACTCCTTGCCCCTGTCGCCGCCGCCGCCTTTCGCCACCAAATTCTTGAACCCCTTATCGTTTTCCGGCGAAGGTGATTTCGAACTCATCATTTTCCACCTAGGCACAGGGGTGCTTGATCCCACTCTTTTCCCAACTAAAATCGCCCGCTTTAAACGGTAATTATGCGCTAACGACGACGAAGAAGACGAAGAACAACCCCTCTTCCTCACTTTGCAATTTCTTCCTCCAATTTTCCCATCAACAATATTTAACTTCTGCCTCGGCATAATCTCCCACTACAAACCTATATGTTTTTTTTTCTTTTAGTGTTTTATTGTGTTATTTCTATACCAGACAATGTATTATTCATCAAGACTCAATTTTTAATACACAGAAACAAAAGCAAAATCCCAAGAATCACTCAAATTATTAAAAAAGAAAAAAACCCAGAAGTTTAAGCAGATCTGAAAGCGAAAATTAGATTGATCGACCTCTCTCTTTTGAGGGGGGCAACTTTGAAATGAGTGTGGAAGATTGTTGTTATGTTCTAAAAATGCTTTAAATCAGTCAAAAAAAAAAAAAAAGAAAGAGGAAAGAGAAAGGGGGGGTTGGAATTGAAACGTACCCGTTTTTTAATGTTGGTGCCTTTTTTGGGGAGTAGGGGAAGAAATTGATTTTATTGATGATGGCATGCAAATTTATTCGATGATAAAGTGTGGGGCTCTGAATTTTTCAAAACTCAGTAGAGGGAAAAAAGAGAGATTTAACATGTGACTGTGTTGTTGCTATTCAGGCAACCTGTCCAACCTTCGTCTTCAAGTTTAGTTTCTCTGTGTCTGTGTGTGTTAGAGAGAGAAAGAAGAGAGAGAAAGAGGAGAGAGAGAAAGAAGAGAGAGAGAAATGGAGTTTTCAAGAAGTGAATCTGCAAACCTTTTTCATGGAAAAGGAAAAGCTTGAGAGTGAGAGGAGGAGAAGAGAGAGAAACAAATGGGGGAGTTGAGTTCTGTGATTTAAAGAGGGAGGTGATGACGTGGCTTACACGTCAGCATGCAGCCTAGTGTATGGTTATCACCGCCAACTCCGATTTTGCATTTGCGAATAATCTGTTATTATTACTTTATCATTATTCATTTATTATTATTATTTATTATTTAAAAAGAAAATATTATATTTCATCAACGATTATAGGCATATGTCCATTTATATATATTATTTTATATTGATTATTACAAGTCACAATCATATTTTTGAGTTGCCACTTGATTTTCTTTTATTTTTCAGAGGTGAGATAAAGTTAATTCGATGGCTTCTTCTTCTTAACAATATTTCTTTGGCTCAAATTAAGCATCGT
>NW_012194309.1:1466739-1504581 GCF_000504015.1 Erythranthe guttata | reverse complement strand
TGTGTGTAATTGTTTTTAGTGTGTGTTTTCGGTGTAGTGTGTGTAGTTATTTTTAGAGTGTGTTTTCGGTGTAGTGTGGGTGTATTTTTATGTGTGTCTTCGGTGTAGTGTGTATTTTTTTTTAGTGTGTCTTTCGATATCGTGTGTGTATTTTTTTTAGTGCGTGTTTTCGGTGTATTGTTTGTATATTTTTTAGTGTCTGAATTTTTTTTAGTGTGTGTTTTCGGTGTAGTGTGTATTTTTTGTGTAGTGTGTATATATTTTTTTAGTGTGTTTTCAGTGTAGTGTATGTATATTTTTTAGTGTGTATTTTCGGTGTAGTGTGTGCTTATTTTTTAGTTGCGTGTATTTCCGGTTTATTGTATGTAATTCTTGTTAGTTTGTGTTTTCGGTGTAGTGTGTGTAAAAGCTATTCACTCACGATCTGAAAAAATCGTATACTATATAGTACACAGATTTTGGGTAAAATTGGTGGAACGCCCAAAAACTTTTCCACTATCAAAATCACAAAAAACTGTATGCTATAGTGCATAAATATTTGATAAAATTGATGAATCGTAAAAAAAACTTTTTTACGATCATAATCACAAAAAACTGTATACAAATTTTTGGTAAAATTAATGGAACGTCCCAAAAACTGTTGGGAATTATTTTTTTGACAAAACAATTGTTGAATTGTTGAAATTATTTTTTTAATATTTTTTAATAATCAAATATATATTATAGAAGATGTTTGTCACAAGTAGTTAAGAAATAATCCATCTAAAAATTATTTCACTAATTTTGAATAGTTGAACAAAATAACAAAAAATCCTATACTATAGTACACATTTTTTTGAATAAAAATTGCTGACCTGTTGAAATTATTTTTTAATATTTTTTAACATTCAAATATATAAAATAGAAGATGTTTGTCATAAGCAGTTAAGAAATATCATCTAAAAATTACACTACTAATTTTGAACGGAGGAACAAATTCACAAAAAAATGTATACTGTAGCACACGTTTTTTTGGTAAAAATCGATGAAATTTTCAAAATTATTTTTTTATATTTTTCATACCCACATATACAGTATAGAAGATTTTTATCATTAGTAGTCAATAAATAATTCATCTAAAACTTAGTCCACTTATATTGAACAAGCCAGCAAAATCACCAAAAAATGAATACTATAGCACACATTTTTTTTGATAAAAGACACTAAGTTGTCAAAATCTTTTCTTTAATATTTTATGACACTCAAATATATAAAAGATGTTTATCCATAAGCAGTTCGGACAAGGAAATTATCAATCTCAAATTCACTTCAAAACCATTGAAATCAAAATTTTGTCCCTAGTAGCTAGCATGACAACAAGATCATCAAGTATATCCTATAACCTCCTAGTATCACAGAAATTTAACAAACGAGGATCAACGAAAATGTAAACTTACCATACACAGTAGCTCAACGAACTGCCAAAAAATAAACTATAAATTATCGAACCATTTGTCAAATGTTTAATCAACTATAAAATTAGAGCAAACTCTATACAAAAAGACCGTCTTAATACATTTAAAGTTTGCAGAGAAAGAGAAAGAGAGACCTACACAATGGAAACACAACCAGCAATCTCTGAATTTTTATCCTGTTTGGTGCGCATTCATCACCGCTCTGTAAACAATGTCGATGAATTGGTCGTCCTATGTACAGATGAAGATCACGTTTATTTGATAAGGTTTTAATATTACAGGTGAGACAAAATTCAATTTTAGCGCACAGATTAAACCATCAATGCATAAATAAAGCAAGAAAACAAGAAGCATGCAGTCCTTTTTCTGGAGTAGTACATAGCATTCTCGAAAACAATTTAAAGAGAATTTGCTCGACTATAAGATGGATGCAACTTTCTCCGTCGCCAAGATGATTAATTCCTAATATATGTTTAGCAGCTACTAAAAGCCCCTCTAGTAGCACAGTAATTGTCAACATAAATTCCACCAATCCACCTCATGATATTTAACTCGAAGGAAAAAAAAACATCGAAAGCACCAGGATATTCAAATTCTTCCATGATAAGAGCATAAAAGGATCTTGAACAATAGAATTATGTTTAGATTGAAGATTACTATATTACTGAAGATATCATGAAACAAAACACATAATTCACTTATTTTAGTAACTGTTTAACGGACTAATAAATAAAAAATTGCAGATGAAGAAGGAAGAGCATACCTGAACAAGCATTTTAAGTGCTTCCTGAACTTTATCTCTGCTGATAGGTGGCCCAAAATTAGGTGTAGGAACAGAAGTTGGAGTGAGGGACAGTGGCGGTGTTGGCGGCGGAAATGGCTGAAGCAGAGGTGCACCGTAAGGTCTTTGTAGATTTACAGGAGGATTCAGTGGAGGTGCAGTTGGCATAGATGATGAGATGGCAGGAATAATCATTGGAGAAGATGAAGGCGGTGGTGGTCCAAAAAATGTTGATGGTTTTACAAGATCAGTCGATCGCTTGGAACCATTACTTGGTTCAATGCTTTCAAGAATGGACATTATAGGGATAGAGGTAGAAATATTAGATGGCGTTTGGGGAGTTGTCAAAGTGGGCAGAGCAACAGCCTGTGGTTGAGAAGTAGAGGTAACAGCTGCAGAAGAGTGGTACTGCTGCCCAGAAATTGCTGCATTTGGAGCACCTACGATATTCATAGCAGTCTGCAAATATTCCATAATCAATATTATAACATGCCGTCAATTAAGTGATCCAAGTACCACCATTTAGCTAAGAATAAATGGTCTCTTTTTACATTCTTCATAGCTACAACACCCCCTTTATTTTATTCCTTTTTTAGTCTCAGTCTTTCTTTCCGAACCATCCAGTTATAGAAGTTTCATGATCCACTCGTGTGGGGTACAAAATGATCATCAATTTATAAGTGCACTTAGGTGGCACGGTAACCACTTTTGTAAGTGTATGCACATGACTTTATCAACTGCTATTTTTAATGGGTAAATAGGTGAATCCGATAGCATTTTAGCATTCTAGTAATTAATGTAACATGGATGGCCATTAGGTTGTCGTATCTACTAAGAAAAGCCAGTAAGAAAACATACGCTGAAGAAGTTTACAAAAGAAGGGTCATCAGGAACATCCGAGACACTGCCAGTAGTTGAAGATGGTGGTTCTAGAGGACCATCCATCACTGCCAGTGTTGGAACTGCTTCCAGTTCTTCAAACTCACTGCCAAAAAATAATGATATAAAATTATTAAATTGTTTTCTTGAAAAAGAGCACACTCCTAGAGTCTCTACAAGAGGGTACGCAACTACTTATGTCTGTGAAAGATGTATAAAGGATACAACATAAATTAACAAAAATGACTAAAGATACTCTATCTTTCTCTATCTAGAAAGTTACATCTGTAGAATTGATGGAAACAAAATTAAAATAAATCTATATTCGTATTTTTGACAGAGAAACAAATCCAAGAAGGGACAGTTTAATAAGTGAGTTATACCAAGTGATCATTTGATTAACTTGAAATAGAAGAGCAAAATGACTTATATAATACACCCAAACGTGGCAAATCAAAAATTAATTGCGTGTACAATTAATTTCTGTGTAAAAAAAACAATACAATAAATGAGCTGGGATCGGAATAGTTTCAAGCGCCAATGAGGTCAATCATTAACTCTATTTTCTTGTTTCGGTTCAAGAATCATGCTACTTAAGACTATTAGTTCTCGATAACCAATTCCAAGAAATTTCTGCGAAAAGGTCTAAATTATAAGCTAGCCAAACATCAATCACTTCTTAAATATGTTAACTCAATGAACTTGTCAAGGTGATCGCCTTCAATTTAATTAGACATGAATAAGAATTACCTTTTAGTAGAAGAAACTTTTGACTTTGTGGGCACCTTCGAATATGCATTTAGTATCCTAGAAATAAAAAAGACGGCGCGAACATGATCAAGTCCATGCCATAAAAAAATTAAATAAGTGATAAAACAAGAAAATATGAGAAGATCAATATCTCAATGATTCAAAGTAAAATCAGGTACATTCATTTGTTCTTAACTTATTTTTGTTATCATGGAATTTGTGAAAATGCATTTCATAAGGCAACGAGGCTCGGGGTTAATTTTTCAAGATCAATGTAACATTCATATACGGAATTGAAAAGCATTTTCTCAATCAAGCAAAGGCATTTATATGGTATGAGAAATGACAGCATTGGTCCTTTTTCTTTTATTTTTTGATAAATACAGCATACGTCCTTCACATAGCATTTTCGAATGAAAAAAAAGCCCTTTATTATCCGTTGAATTCCTACATAATTCAACTAGGGCATCGGGAATAAGACAATGTTGTTCAGAAATTGATATGGTATTGAACACACAAGTCGTGCCGGTAATTTACGCTTTATTGCCAAGATTGTATCCTATCTAACAAAACAGCTCAAACTTGTAAAGACGTATGCCACGAGGCAAACCCTAATTACATAGAAAACAGCATTAAAAGGAGTTGAAAGACAAAAGACAAACCATATGACATCAAAAAATCAGCTATTATATGTATTTAGTTAAATAGATCTCTCATTAATCCACCATGTTCATGCAAAAGGTCAAAGCTCAAAAAAATATCCATAAATCACCAAGTTAACCTTACTTTACCCGTCAACTGACACAAGCTATCCTAGTAGAAAACACGTTATGGCATGCAAAGGGGGAAAAAAAAGCAATAAATCTTTAAAATAACCAACCTGCTAAATAGATTGGCAACCTCTTCACATTCGCGAGCATTATAGAACCATATACCATTAACCTCCTGAGAAGCATTTCGATATAATAGATATGGAACCTGCACTTCATACTCAAAATCACCCAAAAGATTCTCCACCAGGTTATCTGCGTGCAAGGTCAAATTCAGACATTAATATACGGAAATAGGGTTTAAATAAATTGCACACTTTGACAAAATTCTTTATCTGGAACATTAAGACACGCGTCGTTTCAGTTTGTGGAGACGAGTATTCATATCTAGAGAATATACATCCGCACAAGATATTTGTAACAGTTTTTAAGAGTAAGTTAGTGTAATATCAATGACGATTTTCTGACAAACTAGAAGCACAAATACTTCATCAACATCCCAATTCCCAAATAACTTAACAAAATGAAAAGCAAATTAAGTGACTAACCAGTGTTCCGGCGATTCATTACTATAAACTGGAACCTTGGTTGAGTATTCCTGAACACACAAACACCATAATAATTCAATTAAATTTTCCAGATCCCAAATAACCTAAATAACCTAAAATTTTCATTGAACACAATTAAAAAAAATGGAGGAATTTAAGAATCCACCAATAAGCCCTCACCTTTTCACGACAAATAGGGAACCCTCCACATCCTTCCGACTCTGTCAACCAAAATTATTCACTAATTAATACAAAAACCCAAACGCAAAATATCAGATTCAATCAACACATCCTCGCTCGCTCAACCCACACACACACACACACACGCACACACATCTGAGTTCGCATTACCCATTGGCTAGTGTCGATGTTAAATTCGTAGAAGGTGACGTGAGCGGCGGTGATGAGAATTTCCTCCACAAATGGATCGATTCGCTGCAGCACCGTCAAATTCAGCACCTTGGTGGTCTTCTCGTCCAGATTCGGCATCAATTTTCCGTTTTGCGACATCGTTAGAATCACTCTCTCTCTCCCCACCCTTCTCTCTCTATATGTCTCTCTCTCTCTCTTCCTTATGAATTACAGTGTGTGTTTGTAGAGAGAGACACCACTCGGATTATTCAGTACACGAACAAAATCAACAGCAGTTTCGCCTCTTTCTTATTTTCCAATAGTTTTATCTCAATTTTGCCAAAATGAATATATTTATAGCCCCCACCCCCCCCCCCCCCCCCAACCACCCCCCCCCCAGTGGGGGTAATGAAGAGATGACAGATGTGTAACACTGTAGCTCCGTACTACAATTAAGTGGTGTCAGGGGTATATACGTCATTCTACAAATAAGTTTTGGAATTTTAGTATTATTATTATTATTATTATTATACTTGGTGAATTTTGTGAATTGCTCTAGACATCATAAACCCTTTCAATATACAGTTGTACTCCAAAATTCAATTTTAGGTGATGGAATATTCTCTCTCCATAAAACCTGTAAAATAGTAGATTCCAAAATGCAACAAAAGCCACAAAACTGACAGGGCTTATTACAAGCATTAAGATCTCCATACATAAATACTTCAATTAAATAATAAATAAAAGGATAATTAGATGCCCTCATCTTATTTAGTATAATCTTAATTCTACAAAGTTGTTTGTTGGAAGCAAATGAAATCGAAACCGAGTCTCGAGATTTTTTTCGTATCATTCGGTAGCCTTGCCTTTACGCCTGCCGTTAGTGCTCGTTTCTATTAAATAACAGACCATGGAATCAACATCGTCGCCGAAAATGCTGTACGCCTCAATCACCTGCAAATAACTGAACCCCATTGACAGCATTATCTGCATGCTTCCGTTAAGAGCTGAACCCGACGAGGCTAACTTACTCCCTCCTTCCATCACCGAATCCATTCCTGATGATCCTATAATTTAAATAAATTAATAAATAAATAAATATTATCGAATGTCTTCTTTGGGAATGTTAATGAGAAAGATAAAGATTGATTGAATTAGCTGTGATTAAATATGTTCGGGATTTGTGATTATACAATACTTGTATATTTTTTTAATTGTGTAATAATAGGCAATATAACACATAATCGAATCATGTATAGGTTTTTACTAATAGCAAAATAGAAAAATGCAATTTAAATGTAAGAACTCACTAGCTGAAGAAGAGGATGGTTCGGCTCGAGAAGTAGAAGATTCCCTACGACCCATTTGCTGCTTGAACTTGTCTTCCGAAAGATACTCAGCCCTGGATGCTTCCATCACCATCCGTTCGATTTCCTTCTCAGTCAGCTCAAGATCAGAATACAAACGCCCCTCCGCAAGAAGTGCCTAACAAGATGAACAAATCTCGTCACGTTTTGGATTGCATATACAAATAATAACACACATCATTTTTTTTATGTTCACCAAAAAATACTCACGTTATCAATCTGTTGATCTTGTTGAGCTTTTATAGCTGCTTTGACCTGATCTTTATCTATATTTGTCTGTCAAATACATCAACATTTGGTGAGTCAATTTATCTGAAAGGACATATATATACACGCGCGTGTGTGTTTGTGTGTGTGTGTGTACATACCCCTTGAAGAGAGCTGAATCCGAGTCCAGCGCCAACTGTCAATCGACGTGGATCGACAAGGGAGTTATAGTGATTTCCGTGATGGTAGCTTAACCTTATAGGGGGGGTGTCCGTATTGTAGCTTCCGTGGAATATATTGATAGGTTCTAGATTACAAAAAAAAAATCGATTAAATGCCAGACTAACTAGATAACAGATTCTATAACTAATTCATACACGGATGAAGCACCTGTACTGTAAGAATATATGTGGATAGGCCGATTGTACATTTCCGATAAAGCCTGGATCTCCATATTATTTCCATAAACCTGCACTCGTAATTAAACATGAACATGAATAACCAATTGCAATAAAGTTTCTGTAACTCGAACCTCTAAATTTATAGATGATAAAACTAAAATGTATGGAAATTGCTCTTTACTTCTAATCATTTTTTTTTTCTATAAAAGAGCAATCCATAACTGGTTAATGCTTTGACGGTACAGTTATGACAACCTTGATGCATCACAAGATCAAGTTGCAAGAACACCAAATACATTTTCTTGAAGACAATCAATTTTATTTTTTTACTATACCTTCTACAAATTTGCTTTCTTGAGAAAAAAAAGGATTGCCCCCACGTACCTTATCTCTTCTCTTCCTCTTACAATAGGAAGTAAAACCTTCTGTTATGAATTGCGAGAAGTGATCTCTTTCTCGCTCCTGCATAAACAGAAAATAAACACTTCATGTTTGCAGCATTAAGTTGGAGGTTTATCAATCCTATTTTTTGTCGTTACTCAAGTTTTTTGTTGTTGAAATAACCTCAGAAGAGAAACTACATTACCATCTAACATAATTATTACAACAAATATATTTTTCAGCGACTGCTCATAATATATATAACACCTGAGAAGTATATTATAAACTAACATTATGCTTCACATTATATCAGTCAGAAAATAACATATATTTTTCTATTCACGACTAGTGACAGCATATAGTGGACACAAACACAAACCAAAAAAATAGTTGAAGCATACGAAAACAGTAACTCTCGTACCATATAGTCAATGCACATTTGCCTAACCAGATCATACAGTTCAGAGTCACCATAGACTTGATCTGCAACAGCACGGAAAAGACAGTTCCCATCCTCTAGCATTTTTCTCACTTCCAAGCCTTAACCCGCCTAAATCAATCTCAAACTGGTGTTCCCTTTCCTGCAACAGATAATAAAAAAGAAAAAGTTCTCTTTAGTCTTTACCATACTAGTTACTATACTACTCGGCCCCATAACTGAAACGTGTGATAAATGATAATACTTTCAACTCCGAAACAAACTAAATAAAGGATAGCTTGCAATCTTAGACCATCTAGAAGCATACGTTATCAGAAATTTCCTTAAAAAATTTGAAGACATGAATAATCAGCAATTAATTAAAAAAAATCCTGCATTAATGAGAAATCATTAACTGGTTTGAAGCTGACTCACTGGTTTTCTATGAAGATTTTTGATAAAACAAAGCAATAGAAGAACAACTCGAGGAATGAACTTCCATGATCATTCCAATTGCAAACAAGACAAGATGAATAAGAAATTTAGAACTCACCGCATCATCGTAAGATGAACTAAAGCATGGGCTCTGCTCGTCACTGCTGTTATATCCTTCACCTTCATGCGACCGGGGCGAAGATGGACGAGATCCAGTTGGCGATGACCTGCTTGATACACCTCTCCAAGACGGCCCTATTCGCGCCGTATTAGAGTCGCCAGATACAAATCTTCTTGAACTTGAGTTCACCGAAAAAGGCTTAGTAGGTGGAACAGGAGGCGGAGGGGGATACGAACTGCCAGCAGCAGCCACCTGGAAAGAACTTGAACTTTCAACTGCATTGTTCTCCTCCTCCTCCTCCTCAACAACTGACAATCCACAAAACCCTTTCCCCAAATTCCCAGATTCTACAACATTATCATTATTCACCTTTTCATCCTCCACATTTTTTTCACCTTCGTTGTGATCAATGTTCAAACTTGCTGTAGGAACTTCTTCACTCTTGTTCTCTGCAGCACCATAATGCTCAGGTAACTCATCCACAATAATTTGCTCTGGGGATTCCTCTGCCAAATTCTCATCTTTTACTATTTGAACAATTTGTGAGGTGCCGGTAGCCTGCTGCTGAGGTGAAGAACTGGGATTGGGAACCGATGTCGATGTTGATGATTTATTTTGGTTAGATGATGATGAAGAACCTCGCTGCACTAGAATTCGAGTCATAATTTACCCTTTTTTTTCAGATGCCAAGAAGTGGATTGTTAACCTTATCTTCACCCAGTATTAGATGTATAAGGAAGCAGGCTTCAATTTGCCGCGTGTCCTTGCCTTTGGAGCAATCACACCAATTCCACTGGTGACTGATTTGTTCTTCCAGCCGACTAAGCTCTGTTCCTCGCAATTCAATTTCTGCATTCCCCTATCAATTCTCATCAGAGCTTGACCTCCAAATCGTTTATTCTTAAACTACAAAACCCTCTTTGAGAAAAAGTACTCGAATTTACCCGTGATAAAGCCCTAGATAATAAAAAAATCACCTCCACAATTTCAAACAACAATTTAGATACAAGAAAGCAGCGCATAAATCATAACAGCATATCGACATCGACTACAGAAAAAAATATATATCTAAAATCAGAAGAAAAAAATACAGCAACATAAGACACACAATTGAGTTTCAATATCTCATAAAAAGAACAAGCAATACGCCACCAAAATTATCAAATAGCGTAGAACAAAATCAGCTAAAAGAAGTAATTTTCACCACAAAACATCAACAAAATTCAAGAAAAAAAACAGAAAACTTCTAAATCAACAGATAGACCAAGCCCAAATCCAAGAAAGTAATTCCACGATTATTGACCTACAAATCAATTCAAGCTAGAAATTAGTGACACCTATAAATCGAATTCTTCAGGATTGCAATTCCCGGAGGACAAACACCAATCGAAACAAAATTTTGAACACAACAAACGCCAGAAAACGAACTGAGACGGATACCCCCAAAAAAAACCCCAATACGAAGCAGGTGAATTGAATTAACAAATCAAAAACCCTAGAATTGAGCCGGTTAGGAGTGAAGCTACTCACCTGAGCGGAGCGATTGTGAAGCAAGGGTTTTCAAGAATACGCCAAGAAGAAGATGATGACTTCAGGACAAAGAAAGTGTGTGTGAGAGTGTGGGTGTGAGTGCGTGCTGCGTGTAATTCTTTGTGTATGTATGTATATATGTATGTATTATATATACGGGTAGAAAGAGGAAATTCTTTGGGAGAAAAATGGGAGGCTGAGTTTTTTTTAAAGAAAAAAGAAAATAAAAGAGGGTTTTCAATTTATTTCATTTTTTATTACTCGGACAATTCGCACGTGTGCGTTTACACGAGCAATGTGTAGAGAACTAGATATAGATACAAATGAGAAGAAAAAGATTAGAAAATCGAAAAATCGAAAAACCGAGACACCAAGTGCGAAGCGAATCGTGAATAATTAAAAGCACTAGACATGGTCTGTGAATCAAAGATGGAGCTATAATCAACCCGAAAAAATCGAACTATATAGGTTTTTTTCTCCATTCTAAACAATTAATTACAGAATTGTCACTTAACGGTAATTAAAGAAGTGTCACTCGCTAAGTAATTATAAAATTGCAACTCGCCAAGTAATTACAAAACTACCGCTGAACATTAATTACAGAACTGCTACTCATCAACAAATTACAAAATTGTAATCAACTAGTAGTTACAGGACTGTCACTCAGTGGTATTTACAAGAAATTTATATTTGCATTGTGGCTTGGTACAAAAAAAAGAATCCTGAAACATTGTTAGAAGCTCTAACGAGATAATGCATTGGATACGTTATTCCGATAGAATTCTAACGGACCATTAGTTTCGGGAAGTTGTGGAGACAGCATAGAGCTAGGGATGATTGTAATTACCGATACTATAGGGACCTTAGAATTATTTTAGCATATCTCAGGGGTACGTGTGTAATTTAAGGCTACGCATACTTGATGATCTGTAATTTCATTTTCGTCCCTAATAAAATCAATTGTTACATGATTCCATCCACCACCAAAATACACAACGACATAAAATATGTGAACTTTCACATTCAAAGTGTGTGAAAGTCGAATTAAATTCGAAACAAACCCAATGAAATCAACAAATTCACATAATTAATTAAACATCAAACTATGATTATATATATTAAAAAAAAATTAAAAAGAAAAAATAAGTCCGTTGAAATCCTTAGTGACGGCGGTGAAGAGACACGGCGGAGAGCACAACCAAGAAAATGAAGATGACAGCCGCAATGAAGGAAGCCACCACCGCGCCGCTAATACGCTGGCAGAAGTCATTGAACTGCTGGCAAATTGCGAACCAGTTCGTCTTTGAGTTTCCGTTGTGTGCCAAGTACACTATCGCCGCCGCTGCTGCCGCTGCCGCCGCCGTGAAAGCCACCATCGCCTTATATATAACATATACAGCAGAACATCGATAAATTAATAGTTGATAAATCAATAGCATCGTTTAAATAATAGTTTCTTCTGATCCCGATTCGGTAAGAACCTATTAAATTATTAGTTCGATAATTTAATAATTCGCTAAATTAATAAAATTTTACTACCTCGATGGTATTAATTTATAGAGGTTTAACTGTATATATACGTATGTAGTTTATTTTATTAGATAAATTGATTCAGAAGGTAATTATATATATTACAATGTCAAAGATGAGGAGGAGAAGCTTAATTCCGGCTGCATGAGGACGAACAATTCCGACAATGGAGAAAGGCAACGACAAGACTAAGTATCCACTAGCTATAGCATTGGCCACCACGAAAAACCTGCATTTATTTTAATGTTATATTAATTTTAATCGAAGTATTTATAAAAAAAATCGAGCGATATGCATTAGATTAGATATAGATATACGTGAAAGCGGGGAGGTCGTCGTAGCTGGCTTGGAACTGGAAGAACTGAGTGAAGAAGGGGAGAGTTTCATCGGTGGTTCCCATGGTGGTGGTGGCGGCCAATGCAGCCACGAGACCGCTAATCCTCAGGATAAAATCGAAAATGGCAACACCTCTCTTCCACCCGCCACGTGGCGGTGGTGGTGCCGCCATCAATGTAGTAGTATGGGCAACATTTTTACCTTTGGTGGACTTGGATTCAGGAATGTTGATTGCTGCTTCACCTTCTCTCTTACTCGAATCCATATTTGATTAGCGACAAAAAATTTCCGTCGGTAAAACGCTGTTTAATTTCTTTTAATTAGAAGAGAAGTAGTAGAGATTATGTAATAAAGTGATGAAAATAGGAATTTATATATAGTTGCTATTGTTGTTGGATTAGTTTTGATTATATATATATATATATATATATATATATATATATATATATATATATATATATAAAAGGTTTGATCATAGTATAGATAAATGTAGGAGAGTAGGTATATTTGTTTGTGGAGGAGTTGGTTGTGGCTAGCTTGCTCCACCTTGACAAAGCTTTTCATTCACTTTGTTACAATTTCATTTTCATTATATCTATTTAATTGTTATTTATTTGAATTTATATTAAAAAAAAAGGGGTAAATTACAACCACCTCCAGAGATAGAGTGTAATTACGAAAAAACTCATTTTCGGTAAATTGCATTCAACCCCCTGCAATTATATTTTTTTACACCCACCCTCTACAAACGAGTGTTAATGTAAGAAATCTACAGCTTGCAAGGGTTGGATGTAATTATGGAAAATTAGGGATTTTTTCGTAAATAAACCTTGCCTCAGGGGGTTTATCGTAATTATGGAACTCGGACCATTTGTATAACAAAACAAAATTTGTTTACATATTTTCATCCGATAAAGTTCCGGTCGAACTTCGAGTTCGATTGGGAAAAAAACCAATAAATTGTACATATAAAAGATCAAGTTAATCGAGCTTTGTTCTTGTTCCCTTGAATATAAGATCGTTCGAGATCCGACCACTAGATTGTCAATCAAACTTTTAAATTTCGATAAATAATCAAATAAACTGAACAGTTATGGATTTGACTCGACTCGATTCTTCTACGTATCTAGTACCGCTTATTAAATCAAATTTAAAAAAAAATCAAATTATTCGAGTTATTTATGTTCGGATTGATAAAACTTAAAAGTCGGATCGAGCTCGGTTTGATTTTTATTTACAAATTTACAACTAAGGTAGGTTGAGATGCCACTGATCTTAAATGCCACAATAACTATGTAGTAATCTGCAGAAGAAAGAAACGAACCTAAAACCCCTTAAAACCATGGAAATAAATGTAAAATGGACAAAAAACCATGCAAAAACGCCAGCTTTTTCATCGACACGATTTGTTTATATTTATTTTTCGACCGAAAAAAACGCCTATAAAATCCCACTAAATTATTCTTTTCTATAATAATTTGCAAGAAAATCATCAAAACCATGAAAGCTGTGAACCATGGTTTCTGGTTCTTGATGATAATGCTGTCTGGTTTTTTAGCAGAGAATAAGAATAATAATGTATTGGTTGAAGGTCATCATGCATTTTGTGATCCATTCCATAAGCTTTGTTTTAGCTTCAATTGGCCCCACCACCACCACTTTCACCACCCATTGCCGCCGCTTCATCACAAGCCTCCTCCGGTGAGCAGCACTCCTGTCCCGGAACCACCACCGGCGGAACATCCACCATCTCCGCCGGTTTATGGGCCAAAACCACCAACTCCGGTCCACCAACCACCGGAAGTTACTCCACCGCCATCTCCTCCGGTTTATGGGCCAAAACCACCAACTCCGGTCCACCAACCACCGGAAGTTACTCCACCGCCATCTCCTCCGGTTTACGGGCCGAAACCACCAACTCCGGTACATCAACCACCGGAAGTTACTCCACCGCCATCTCCGCCGGTTTATGGACCACAACCACCAACTCCGGTTCATCAACCACCAGAAGTTAATCCACCACCACCAATCACCGAAAAACCGCCTACTAATCCGCCATTAGTACCCAAACCCCCCATCGGCGGTCATCATCACCACCATCATCCCGGCCACCAACACCACCATCATTTTCCAAGAAAGCAACCACCGCCAATTCCAATTTGCCAACCATCTCCTACAACACCACCACCATCACCTCCGATTTATAACCCTTCACCACCATCGGTTCCAACTTATACTCCTTCACCAAACCCGCCTCCCGTTTCAGGACCGCCGTCCGTTCCAGAATACGGCTATCCACCACCATCACCACCATATCCATGACCTACTATCATCTCGTTTTTAGTCGTTGACTAATGAGAGTGCATCTGACAGTAGCGGTTTGACTTCCGAAATCATAAGCTTGTTATCGATGTATGTATGCTCTGCATAAGTTTGTCTTCTCTTGTGAAATTAGACTTCAATAAATATGAGATTAGTGTGTTTAATTTTTCCTATTTACCTATATATAAGATGCATAAAGACTCGATTTTTTTTACAGCAACTAACATCTAATCGAATAATTCACAGTCCATCTGCAAAAGAATCCAAAAACCATCCGAAAAAATCAACTCACTGATCATATATAAGAGAAACATCGTTGAACGATAAGTGCATTTTCAACTGTATATATATACATACAATTAAAAATTTCATGTTCTAACATCTATCTCACAGCAATTTAGCTATAGATCGTTCGAAAAACAATATTCATCAGAAACATCGAAAAACGTTACAGATCAAATGGCTTCGAGTGCCATATTACCCATCATTCTCGCCATGGGTGCAGGGCACTTTCTCACCATATCCAACTTAGAAGTAGTCGAGGCATGACCGAAAAGGGATATCCCCATCATAAAAAGCTCACCGACCGATAGCCTCGACGACAAAAACCCGTGCCAATAATGAGGCTTCAGCTCGAAGAAGGCATCGAAGAATCTCCTCGTACCATTCAAATCGAGTTTCAACAAAGTCTCCATACCGAAATTATAATATTCCCGACTGCATCTCCTCTCCAAAGGCCACAACCCGTTCCACGCTTTGTGATAAAGTGGGGTCCCTCTAATCATTCTAGTCGAACCAAGACACTCAGCGATCGTCTCCGCCAGAAACGGAGCAAGAGCCATCGTCTGAGCGACAGTGTAGCCAGTGGAGGGGTGCACAATACCCGAATTGCCCCCGATTGCCATCACGTTTTGAGGGATACGAGGGAGCGGGCCCCCCATCGGGATCACGCATTTTTCATCCTCGATCACCGCCCTCACCTTAATACCTAAATGCCTCAGCCTCGCCACCATCCGTTTCTTGATTTCGGTGTACGATAGCATCGGCCTGCTCACTAGTGAGGTCTCTTCGAGAAAAACCAAATTCGAATCGAACGGCATCGCGTACAAAAAAGTCGGGAACTTCGAATTGTGGGGTCGCAAACTCGGCTCGTTCCCCAAGTGGGAATCCCTCCAATCCATCAGAAGCATCTTGTCCAAATCGAAGGGGTGGCGATCCACCTCAGCTAAAATACCGTGAGCGATTTGATATCCCTGGTTCCTCGGTTTGTCGTATTCGACGAATTTGCTCGAGAAGCCACTCGCGTCCACGATCAAATCTGCCTTCAATTCGGTGCCGTCGTCGCAAGAAATCGACGACACAAACTCATCGTGGTCCACTTTCCAAACCTTGGCTTTATGAAATTTGACACCATTTGTTGCACAATCGGACAAGAGTTTCAATTTGAGATCTTTTCTGTTGACCCGGCCGTACGCCCGGTCCAAATACTTGGTTTTGTTGTCGTTGATGTGAACACAAGTCATGGGCCATGTTTTGTCCAGACAATCATCGAGCCCTAAGCTTTCGAACTCGTCAACCCAAACGCCGTAGTTGTTCGGCCACATAGAGAGGGGTGAAGGGTCGAGGCAGCATACCTTGATCCCGTGTCCGGCGACTTGCTCCGCCAGGCGGAGGCCGGCTGGGCCGGCGCCGATGACGATCACGTCGAATCGGTGGCGGTCGGCGGGGTTGAAGAACGGGATCTCGAAATCTAAAGATTCGGGTTTTGACTTGGGTTCCAAATCAAGAAAGGTGGAAAAGCTGCTGCTTTGGACTCTTTGGAGGTTTTTTCTTGGTGGGTTTTTTTTGGTGGGTAGGTGCGGAAATGGAGGCTTCGCCGGCGATGAACATGGTCGGGAAGTGGAAAGGAGGGTGGGTGGAGATAGCCTGAGAAGAGACGCCATGAGAGAGAGGGAAGAGAGAGAGAGAGAGACAAAAAAGGGATCTTTGAATAGCTGTTAAGAAAGAATGAGAGAGAAAGAGACATAAATAGAGGAATAAATGCTATTTGACAACCTAACTATGGAGTTCGGTTTCGGCCACCACCATTTCTACTCGAGAGAATCAATTTCATCGGCACTGGCCAGATATCCATTAACTGAAAATGCCAATTTTTGTTTGAAGAATAAATAATAACTTATTATTAAAAAATTTAAAAAAAAAGTCAACCTAAAGTCTAACAAACTTTGTGAATTTTGGCCATGATGTGGATGTAACAAAATTTTCGAAATTATATCGATTTTGATTTTAAAACTTTCTATTTTTTCATCTGAAAACTTTCTATATTTTAAGAATCATTCGGATTTTCGAATTTTTCAAAAAAAAAATTCGATAGCGATTAGGTTTTGATATTTTTTTTTTATTTTAGTTTCCGAACATGTATAATTTTAATATGATTATGTATATTATATTTTAGAAGAAAAAAACATTAATTTCTGCTGATTTCAATCCGAAAAGTTCCCATGTTCGGAACAAAAAAAATTCGTTCCAACTCCCGATTTTTATTTTTCAATTTTTTTTCTGGAACAAAATTGAAATCATTCCTTTTTACTTAAATATAACCCGATTCATTAGCGTAGCTGCGTAGGACGGCCATTTTTAAATGTGATGTAACACAGATCTGACGTAATAAATAAATTAATTAATAAAACTTCTAAATTCAAAGAGAAACACAGTTCACCATTATTTTGTTCTATACATATAAAAATAGCAGAGAATGGCAACAACAATAAACTAAGAAATCATCATGCTTTTTTCCCATCACACTAATTTACATCCAGAAAAAAAAAAAAAAAAAAAAAAAACATAACTGCGTAAATTTTCTCTTGGGCAATAGAATATTACCATTTGACATATCGAAAGAATCAAACTTGGATCATCAAACGGGGATACACTTAACCATACCTCAACATATAATTATTTTGATCGACAAGATGGTAAAGTTATGCCTCCACATGCAGCCGCGATTATGAAATATAGGAGGAAAACAATAAAACACGTCAGCACTGCCCTGTAAAACATAAAAGTTTAGAGTATATTAGCGATTAATCGAAGAGCCCAATGACTAATCGAAAACATCCTCTAATTTGATAATTGTTCGCTACTGGTTAACTATATTCAGCGATCAAGTCCATGAACAAACGAGAAACAATGTTGGTGCAGTTCTAGTCAGTCGTCAGCATTTTAAGCCCATAAGACTCATATATATTTTTTTTTAAATATTCACGTTCAAGATATAAATTCGAATAATTTATTTTTGCTGTGATGATTTTACCAACCTCTATAAATTCTAAATTTGACTTGATAAATAAAGATTATAATACTTACAATAGCTTCGCATTTTTCATCCATAGAGATTGACGAAGGCGCTTCGATTGTTTTCTGAAGTGAAACGCACTATCTTGCATGGTTGATGTTTTGTCTACAAGAAGCTCAATCCTCTCACCTCTCTCTAGGATCTTGTCAATGTTATCCACCATTATTGTTCGTACCTGAACAATGTCTCAGGTGTCATTATCATAGAAATGAAATAAGATCACAAGGAAGATACTATATTATGATGGACACAAAAAGTCGCATAAAAATTATTGGAAAAGGTCGCTGGATTCATATATTACTCCAAGATTATGAACTACTGCAGGCTACAGTGCTTCTGTGATCAATACATCTACAGATACTAGTAAAAGAGCCGCACATCTGATGCATATGGACAATGTTGTCTCGTGCATTATTTAGCAAAAATATTATTATTTCTAAACTACACGCATATGGATGATGTTGTCTTAAACATCTCCCTATAGGTATAGATTTATGGCTGCAGTAATTTCGAAAACTACATGCATACCTGTAAATATGTGTTTATTGGTACATGGCAAGCTTACAAGCTTAAATTTACAACATAAGAAATAATGTTAATAACTTGTAAACATCTTCGGATAGATGAAAGAGATTTACTTTGTCAGACACTTTAAACCAAATCTAACAGATATTGAAAAAAAAATTATCCATGCACATTTATAACCAGATTGTAACACACTTCACATATCATGAGCAAAAAGGACAAAGTTAGCAGCACAAGATTGAATCGTCAACATGAAATACATTTCAAGGCGTTCCAATTCCAGAAATTCTATCATAACTGAAAGGCCATAGCATTTTACATTTCTAATAAAGAAGTAGCTGGTTTGCTTAAAGTCAGAACATAAGATACTCAGACCAAACGACCACCTCGATTCAACGTTGGACTTCCACAACAAAACACATAACATAATCTTTAGTATACTTATTTCTTTCAGTTTATGAAGATGGCAAAGAAGACAATGTTACTTGCCTCACTAACTTCTCCTCTAACACGGTTGAGCGTATCTGCATTGGGATTACTGGAGAAAAACTCCATTTGCTGGTGCAACACTCTTGAGAATTCATCGTTCATAGCATAAGCAGGTGCATAAGAAGCCACTCTCCCATAGTTCTTCATAAATCTCATTTGAATATCCTCCAAATATGAAAATGGGATTCTTCCTGGCTCAGGGATAACATATTAGGGATATTTACAAATGATTTTGCGTGTATGTACGAAAATAGTTTTTCTACAAGTGAAACAATAATTTAAAATTCCCATTAGAGTAAACTTCCATAAAATAGAAAGAGACCAGGAGGCAAAAATAATAACAGTCGTATATAGCTCCAAATGAAGAGGCTACTCATAGTGAAAGATCCTCGAAGGATAATTGCCAGATTCTTCTTGTGTTCATGAAATTCTAACCTATAACAAATCCAGTTTCACAAAAGGTGCATGACATTATCACAACTTATTCACTAGTTGGAGAAGGAAGAAAAAAGTTATTTTGGTGGGACAAGTACATTCACATGAGAAGTCTATTTTCTAGTGACTACTTCCACACAGGTTCCTGTTTATTTAACAGACAATACTGTCAAAGACCAAAACATATTCACTGAAATTCTCAAACTTAGAGTTGACTTGTACTTCCGGACTGATCCATGTCAAAGCATAAGAATTCTTTGGTAATGCCATTCTAGAATAGAAGTATTTTCTTTAAAAAACATGTGAATCCGAGACTGATAGAATGAAGTAACATGTAATACAAGCCTGGCCTTAAAATATCCCATCTAAAAGGACTTTTTGCCTCAAATTGGCTCAACAAAATAAAGAACATACTTAGTCATGAGTGAACCAAACAGAGTACATTTCTAAATTCTATTATAATACAACTAACCATAATGCTTATTGGAAAAAGAAAAACATATACAGTCCCATATCCGCAGCTAGATTAAGGCCAATTTCACAGTATGAACGTATAAAATACAATACAAGATATGCCACAGAGGAAGCTTAAGCATACATGTAAGAACTAAGGTAATCAAAAGATACTCTTACTAATTATACTAGTACGAACTCATGAAATCAGCAAGATGTAAAAATACAACCACGGAAAACTCCATTCAATGTCAAATTTCAGAAACTATTGATCAATTGAAAACTAAAAAGGAAAACAATTGAACTCCGGGTTTCCTCAAAAAGTCAACTATCATAAAAACCAAAATTAAATTTTGCAGCCAAAACGTCAAACACAGTAACATAACCCACAGTCTGGCAGTAGCACGGAACATAAACCCTAAATCGCAAAATTAATTAATTTTTTTCATAACGAAATTCAACGCGGAAAAATCCGTTCATATTGCCAAACAGATAGATGCTTACTTCCGAAGGTGTCGTTGGCCATACAGAGGAAAGTAAGGCCATCAGATCGGAGGATGTGGAAGATGTAGCGATCCTGAGAGAAGCACAACCTCGTCTCAGCCGATTCGTCCACCAGGAGTTTCTCGAGTATCCGACGAACGACCACGCCGGTATTTCCGGTCACGGCGCTGAACTCCGCCAGCACAATCTTCCCACGCGCCACCAGCCCGAACAGAATCGCCATCCCCAATCCTTTGAGTGGATACTTACAATGGCAAAAATTGAGGGTTTCAGAAATTAATAATTATCAATTAATCAATATGAATATGATCAACTGAGGTGGATGGGTTGAGGAGGAGAGTTGGACCGGGCAGTCAAAATTGGAATACGGCGTCGTTTGGGAGGGTTTTGCTATGTTTACAGCACAGCTGGAAAAAATAAATGTGACAGGATTAGGAACTACAGAAGGCTGAAATACTAGAAAAATAAAAAAATATTAATAATATAAAATATAATTTAATTATTATTTTGTAATATTTTTGTTATAATATGTAATTTATAATAATAATAATAAATGAACTGTATAATAATAATAAAATGAACTTGGGCTCAAGTTCAACTATTAAAATAAAAGCTTGAACTCAACAAATTTTGCCTGAGCTCACCAAATTTGCACTCGACTCGTTCCACCCCTACTTCGGGAAAAAAAAATCCCCTCTTAGGTAAATGGTTAAGAATTAAGATACAAAATTACCTTCATTTTTTTATATTTAATTTTTTTTTTTTTGTTCTTTCCCCAAGTATGAGTCTAAGTGTTTAGGTACCATGTACCAGTCATTTTTTTAAAAATATATTTTTCATGATTTTATTAATTGATCACGGCTAGGGATGGAAATCGAAACAAAATTTCAAATTTTCCAATCCGAAGAATTCCAATTTTTGAACAATTTTTCCAATTCCAATTCCAAACAATTCCGAAAAACCAGATCGGAATTGGAAATACTTATCAAAATTTCGGAATTCCAATCCAAAAGTAGTTCCGATTTTGTTCCGAGTATTTTCCGAATATTTATTAACAAATGTTTCTAATGCTTGGACGATAGTACATCAAGAAATATTAAAAAAATGCAAAAAAAAAAAATTAAAATAAATAAATCAAGAACCAAAACCAAAACCATTCTTGGAAAAAACACACTTTTATAATAGCTTAATACATTCTACATACACACCAAAAAAGCAACTTACTTGTATATAAGTATATATAAAATAAAAAACAAACACCTTCAACCCTTCCATTTTTTATGATCACTAAACCAAAAAAAAAAAAAACAAAACAAAACAAACAAACATATGACAACACAAAAATCAAGTTTTTAGTTGTCTTATACTTCTTAAACCACCACCATAGGTTTAATTAAGGTATACCAATAATGGGAATAAAAGGGATGTAATAGCTAGATGGTGCAAGCCCCCATTCTCTAGGCAAAGGGAAGTCAACAGTCTTGGATGAAGCAAATCCATTGTCTTTGGCAATACATTTCCCCTTCAAAGGGCATGTGCTG
The DNA here is from genome assembly GCF_000504015.1 of Erythranthe guttata. Next base: position 1,482,698 of record NW_012194309.1, on the reverse strand, counting down.
TAGAACCCGAGAGGCTTGGCGGTAGTGAAAAGACTGCCCGACGATTCTCTGGCATTAGCAATAACCGGCGCGAAAGCATCCTTTGTGGAAACGAAGAGCTGGTGTGGGCCTCCCATTATTTTAGCCATGCAGTTCGACGGATTCTCCGATTTTGTCGGCTCGTCTGAAGGAAGCTCGGTTATGAAAGTGCCGTCTTCTTGCGTGTATGTTACAGCCAGTTTCTTCACTTTGTCGCATTTTACCAGCACTTGAACTCCTAGTTAAACATAGTAAACATGGCAAGAAATTTAATCAAGAACTCAAAAAACGATATTTCGAAAAAAAAACCGGAAAACTCGAAAAATGCATGCTTGGAGAGTTCGATGTAAGAATTTCGAATGATTATTATACCTGAGAGGTCAAAGTCTTGAGGGCAGTCAACGCAAGCGACGGAGCCCTTGAGGAGTTGACTATTGTAGGGCTCGTCAGCCGTTGCAAGAGCCAAAGTCGTGACGATGAAGAGAAATGCAACTACGAATAGATTGTTCGCCATTGGAGAGATAACTGGTGGAAGGTATGAAGAAGCACTGGTTATAATTTGAGAAAAGAGCAGCGCAGAGGGGCTTCTTATAAATATTGCAAAGAAAAAAAGAAAGTAAAGTATGGGAACAACATTAAATTAAATGAAGGGGGCCCGTATGCTTGAGTAGGTTGTTGGTGTTAGTAATAATAAAGACATACAGTAGCATGAGTAAAAACCCTTTTCTTGAATTTATTGAGAAAAAAATTTTAAAAAAAAATACAATAAATGGATCTGCGTATATCATGTGAGTTTTAGAAACTCACCCGAAATTGATTATCGGAATAATGTTTTCTTGGTCCGTACAGCAGCTCCATGATATTTGAGTATGTGTTTTTTTCTTTACACCATTGTTAAGTGTTAACTAACCATTTGCAGCTTCAGTGCTTCACCATTCTGCAAATGAAATTACCGACTTAGTTCGAGCATAATAGTGGTGTGGTAAATCATAAATGAGCAAAACAAAGAGTAAACAAGGGAAAACTTATCAAACGTCCCTCGTAAAATCGATTGTATGGCTGTAAACGTTACTTATTATTTTTATTTTTATTTTTGTTTCAACTATAACATCTTAACAATTAAGATTTCTTTGTTAACCAAACTATCGAAAACGAGAGCTTAATTATATTATTTTGTACCCATATCTTATCCGAAAGATATGAAATCTTGTGGGATCCCCCACACATCACCTGGAGTTTCAAAATCTCCCGCCATCACTATACATCATTTTTCCATACCCAATTCCTATAATAAATTGTTGACAAGTCGTTAAAACGTGTCGTTCCACTAGTTGGGTTTTGATTAAAACGCGATTTCGACAAATTAAAAAAACAGATAAACCAATATGCAGTAACATGTTCTGTAATAAGTAAACCAACTGCCTACCACCAAGAAGATTAATTCAAGAAAGCAAACAGATTTTCTTCTACTTCTTATGTCAGGTAAATATGGGTGTAAATGTGTAATTAACATTTTTGAGTTGTGTAATTCTATTTATTTTATTTTGATCAATAATTAAAAAGTGTCATGGAACAAGCAAGTAGGTCAAGCTTCCAACAACCTCAGTAAATATATTTGTCAGAGATATTTCCCAAAAGACCAGAACATTAAATCCATTACACAGGGTTAGTTGGTTACCTCTTTTCTCCACTGCACCACATTCAATTCATTTTCTTCAACTTTACCCTGAAAGAAAATTAATTAAATAAATTGAAATGCCCCATCACAGTTTTGTACAGTACTATACTACTGGTTGATAATAATAATAATGATAATAATAATAATAATAATAATACTGGGAAATAAATGGCATTTTTACAGATACATGATTGTCTGTTGAACATAGTATCTGCAGTGGATTGGAGATAAGATAGAAGTTTTATTTTCTTCATATTTGTAGGGCTAAAAATCAAATCACACTACTCGATACTTGATTCCAAATCACTAGCTAAAAATCAAATTTTCTTGTCTAAAAGCACAGATAATTAAAATTGTATGGCACATTTGTGCACTAGTGATTTTTATCCATGTCAATTAGAACATTTAAGATATATCACAAAAATAAGTCGATAATTCAAGCTGCTTAAAGTCGAATATTTTTAGGACATTTGCAGACACCGTCAACTTCAGAAATAAGCTTCTACCTTTAATTTCATGTTAAAATGCGTTAAAAATGGTTTATTTCATGTTAAAATATGTGTCCTTTTCAAAACATTACGAGCCAATAAAGGAAAACGGCAACAACAAAACTCTCACTTAATAAAGAAAATTAAAAAGATGTTGCCTTCAATAAAGGAAAACAAATTTTAGGGCAACACTTACTGGTTGTGCCTAATTCCTTTGGGCAGATGGTTCTTTCCTGATAAATGCTTCCAAATTCTGCAGCTCTACCAAAAGATGTTACTTTTTACATGTATACATCATATATACATACATACTGAATTGATACATAAAGATGGTAACTCGATTAGTAAAACCGTTATCTTGATAAGTGATCAATTAACCTAAAACTCTAAGGCCTCGTTTGGTTGGGGAGATTAGCCACGATTAACTAAATAATTGGACTTTGTTTGATGTTTGGTATCCCCAATAACTTGCCAGGTCAACCCGCAAATATTATGTTATCATGCCTTATCTTACCTTATCTTGCCTTTTAGAGAGAGTTTTTGTCGGACGTCCCAAGGTCCGATAAAACAATTGGGTTATCATTAGATATGTTTAATCTTATCCTGGCTACCAAACGAGGCCAAAGCCAACTAAATTTTGTATGTTCTTCCAAAAGAAGAAGCAACTCGTAACCTTAACAAGTGGTAATCCTTTACACACATTTATTGTGAATCTAACACAACTAGAACATAAGGCTCTTTTAATGCGTGTCATATATCTAAGTAAAAAATCCTACATCATCGAGCAATCTCGAGTACAAGTACTTGCGATGATTTTTTTTTGACTTGTCCTACGATCTACATATGTCTTATTCAGACCATATCTGTTCTAGATTTCCAGGACTTACCATATTACTGCTAAAATTTTGATAACAATTTATCTAGTCCTATCACCGAAAAAATATGTCTAGTTATTACTGTAATAACATTTCTGCAACAAAAAATTACAGCTGAATCTGTACAAGAATGCGTAAAATTGTTTCGAGACTCGAAATAATCTGTCACGTTTGATTAATAACATTTTTTTTTACCAGGACATATCAACTTAGTAAGGCAAATTAATACCAAGAAAACAGAAAGGGACAACTCCAGACAAAACTGGATGCAACTATCGGCCAAAATAGTCCCGCAGAGTATTTAGTAGTAAGTGCTGCTGTCACAATTCACCAACTTATTAAGGCAAATTAAGGCATGTCTATTATTCCGGTGCTATAATAACTACGTACCTCATAAATTTTCGGTGTGCTTTTCTGTTAGCAGTAAACCTTTTAGTGTTGTTAGCACCTTCATCTCTGTGAATGAAACTATAATAAAACCTGTGCTGCAGCATGTAGAAGTGGACATTACGTAAAAAAAAATAAAAAATAAGGATCCATGTATTTAAAATCAACCTCGTTTATGGACCTTGTTCGGCCACAGACTTACCTCTACGAGAGTATTCATTTTATTAAGAGCATATCAAGAACAATCAACTCCTTTGACCACGGATAAATGCAGAAAATTATGCTAGATACGAGTTATTTAACTGTCTGTTCGCATAGTGCATAGATCATGACCCTTATGTAACGAGGTAACTGTCATTTTGAACCAGTGACAAATCCTTATTATTAATTTCATTGTCAATAAACATATGTATTCTCCCACGCAAATTCGATAATATTGAAAATAAATGAAAATCGAAAGAAACAGTCACAATCCATTGTTCTTAACTGAGTAACGATATCAGAGTAAGTGAAATTTTGGTAGTTTCTTAAGTGAATAAAACCAAGATTAGTAAGAAAAAAAATCGAAAACATTTTCAGTTAAGAACATTCACAAAGAAGGAAAACTGAATATATGAAAATTAATAACCTCCTTCAACAATCTCGAATTGTTGACTCACGGATGCAAATGACCTTGCTAACGATTATCTTGATATCAATCATCATAATTGTTATCTCTACGTATACCTCTTTCCTTTATGTACACATGTTTATATTTTTAAAATAATATAGGATGTGGGATATGTTATCAGGAATCAGGATCAACTCGGAATAGAATTCCAACCGATAACCAAATAATTCACATCAAAGGTAGCATTCAATATCAAACAGGAACTTATCCCTTATAAACACCCTGTTTCCCTCAACACTCATCAAAGTATTTTATCAAATTGCATTTCTAACTCAAGGATGGACATGCCTCGAACCGTGAACAAGGATCAATTGACACTTGGAATTATCAATATTATAACCTCATACGTATAACAAGATTTTCTTCATATAACAAGTGAAATCAGAACCTTCCAGAAGAACCAAAGGTCCAAAATACATATACGGCAAAATGAAATTGGGTAGCAGATAACGAAGCAGGGCACATATGATAACATAAAGATCGAGGCCCAAACCTTTATGGAGCCGCCCGATTGACATTTCGTTTGATTTTGGATTCTTTTGTAACATAGTAGCCTCTTGCAAATACTGCCCTTTGCTTCCAGTAACAAAAAGCTCCCAGTTTATTCCAAGATCGACTTTGCGACACTTCTCCAATCCAATTTGACAATTGACATTGAATTCATAGTGAAGGAATCATTTGATGAGAAATAACACAAACATAAAAATCTTGAGAAATAAAGAATACGGAGTTATCGACTACATGTCAGTTACATGAATCTTCAGAATTCGATAAATGAGAAATTACTGGCTGTATAGTTTCTCAAAATCTTCAAAATCTCACCTAAGAGTTTCGACATAAAATCTTGCATCAATAACGAACGATAACTAAGGCACCAAAGATAATATCTTTAACAAAACCGAAAGGATATATATTATATATTAAAAAAAAAAAAAAAAAAAAAACGATGAGCAAATAAATGAAATTAGCTATTAGTTCAATGGACATTATGAACAATCTATCCCTACATATTTACAATGTAATTGAAAACAGATGAACCAATCAATCAATCGATAAATCCGGTCTTTCGCCAAATTGCGTTCCGCACCTGCCTGAGATCCATCCCCTTCAATGTCCGACCAGCCCCCTCCATTACGGAGCACGCCAGCATCGGGGAATGCCTAGCAGCGACCACCTCGTGCGGCGGCAATATGACGCCACTATCGCCATCCTCCTCTTCCTCCCCTTCAGATACAACATCTACAAAATCCTTCGCCCTCCGCCGCAGTGCCGCCGGCATCGCCGGAATGTTCACCGGCGCAGACTGGTTCCGAAGATGCGACCTATCCGCCTGCGGCGGCGGCGGCCGCGGAATCATGATCCTGGAGGAGGTTGAAGCGGCGGGGGAAATCGACAAGGAGGAGGAGATGGACGCCGAGGCGGATGCCTTGTGGTTGAACACGGGTCGGGCATCGGATCCTGAGTCGCTACTTGCCTTCGAATCGCTATTTAGAGCAGCCAAAATTCCGCGATTACTGCGTTTCGGGTCGGAATTGAAATTCGGGTGGGTCGGGGAAGGGGAAGAACTCGCCGAAAGAGTTGTAAAAATATCGTGCTCGGAGAGTTCAAGTGGCGGTGGGGTGGTGGAGGAAGAGGAGGAGGACGGCGGTTGTAATATCCCCAAAAATCTCTCGGCGGACGGAGGGCTACGTTGCTGGCGGAAACGGATAGCGGCGCCGACAAGCGGTTCCATCGCAGTGGTTTGTGTGATTTTGTTTGTGTGTTTGTGTGTGTGAGAGAGAGAGAGAGTGTGGTGGCGGCGGGGATTAGTGAGGGCTGGCAAATTATGTGTATATGTACTCCCGAGTGGGAGGAATCCTGTGTACCCGAGCTTACCATGAGGTTGATTACATGTGTTGTACGTTTGATTTTTATTGGACGCGTAAACTCAAAGGAAGGGAATGATTTGCTGATAGTGTGCATTGGACGTGGACCAATCGCAAATAATCGGATACTAAATGACCGAATTTAAATTTTAAAAAATATTTTATTTTTCTTTGCAAAAGCTTTTATAAATGGGGTAATATGCTATGAGCCCCTCGAACGAAACATAATTTGAACTAAATGACAAATTCAAATTCATTTTTTTAATTAAATCTTATAATATATGAGCCACATCCCTAATTTTTTTAAATCTCTATCTTGCACTTATACCGTAAATTATATAACCTACATAATCACGTTTCTCCAATTCAGATTTATTTCGTCATTTGGTTTCTCTCACGTTCTCTCTCTCTCCCTCTATCACACGTTCTCTTCTCTTTTTTCACTCTCGTTTTTTTCTCCATCTCTCTCTCATCTCTATATCTCCATACCTCTCTCTTGCTAATTAATTCAGTAATAGCCGAAGCCAAGGGTTGTGGTGGAGGAGGAGGCAGCTGCGGGGGCTGTGGTGGAGGAGGCGGCGGCGGCGGACAGTGGTGGTTGAGATGGCGGCGAGGTGTTGTGGGCGGCGGCGGGGGCTGGGGTGGAGGAGGCGGTGGCGACGGGCTGTGGTGGTTGAGATGGCGGCGAGGTGTTGTGGGCGACGGCGGGCTGTGGTGGTCGAGATGGCGGCCGGCTGTGGTGGTCGAGATTGCGGCGGGGATGTGGTTATGGTGGAGATTTGATCTTGATCTTCAAGAGATTTTGTTTGCTTTGGGTTCAAAATCGTAAATCTAGGTTTTCCCAAAGTTGATAGGTTACGGTTGCGACGGCTGCAGATGTTGGCTGCTAGGGTTTGACATTGACGGCTAGGGTTGGCGAGGGTTGTGTGTTGTTGGCGGCTAGGGTTTGGTAGTATACCGTGGTAGACCATAGTGCACCGTAGTATACCATAGTCTACTATAGTATTACAACAAATAAAATATTAAAACAAAAAACGAAATCTGCTCCTTATGAAAACGAAACCTGCTGAATAAAATATTAAAACAAAAAACGAAATATTAACAAAAACGAAAAAACAAGTTTTGTTTTGTAATTTTTAATAATATTGTAGAATTTTTTTTTTAATAATAGTGTAAAAACGATAGTGCACCATAGTATAACATAGTACACTATAGTATACCATAGTATTTTTGAAATATGCTGAATTATTTAACAAAAACAAGAAAAAAAATCGTAATTTTCAGAAAAATGTTATACATAAGAAAAAAAAATGTTTATAATTATATAAAAAATGCAGAGTGTAAATTGAAAAAATAAAAATGAGTGAAAGGGCATTTTTGTAATGAATTTAATAAAAGGATGTGAAGCAAATGTTTAGTTGAGCTTGTCATTTAGTTCTAATTAGTTTTGTCACTAGGGACCTATATCTTAAGACCCCTTTATAAATAGACAGTGATTTATTTTTGCTCAAATCTATTTTTAAGTGTTGCAAAAAATGAATTTTTGTTTTTGTTTTTTTTTTTAAATAAGTACATTTAAGTTATAATTTGTTAAGCACTTATGACACTAATTTTCTCTGAAGTTATTTTTCAATAAATTTGTGCACCCCCAACTTTTAGAAATAAACACTTAAAACAAACTTAATTCACGATCTATAACTTATGTTTTTAAATAAGTTTTTGCAAATTCAACCTAAATTAGAAAATAGATAGAATTGGGTGGCCAATTGAAAACCGAACATAAGAATCGGACTTGAATTGTTAGATTTCAATTCGGCGCCAAACAAGCCGAACTCCCCAATTCAGATTAATGGGTTGAAGGTCCAATAAATCACAAAAATCAGATCAGGCCAAGAATTCGCTTAGTATTCAATATAATTATTATAGGATGATTTAGCACTTGAAATATTTGCTAAAAAAATATATTCTAGCAGTTCAGATCAGTAAATATTATTTGACTGAATTTAGACCAACAATATATAACACAAATGTATCCTGGATTAAGCAAACCGAATCAAAGTACAATAATTTATGTGATAATTTAAACTGGTCAATAGCAACAACAAGCCAATCAAAGTACAATAAAATCAACCTCATACAAACTTAATTGAAACAAATTAATAAAGTGAAGCAAACCAAATTGATCAAAGAATGTAAAAAATGGACACTTAATCCAAACAAATGATATTAATTATTTTTTTGGAATTAATTAAGGCTTGTTAATTGCTCGACAAGAACGCCTAATCTCCCCCTGTTTACCCGTGAGTACTTGGATCGAGCCCAATTTGACCATAGCTTGTCCGAATTTCGTCGAAAAGTCGAATCCATTAGCAATGGCCGAGACGGTGGGCTTAGTAATCGGGTCGAGAGCCAAATCTTGATCGATTTGTAGAATCCCTCTCTTCGAAACTATTTGCCTATAGTACGAATTATCAACCGTCAATGAACTCAAAGAGTTTTGATCAAGATTCACACTATTGTCGACGCCACTAGTATTGTTCTGCGGGCATCTTTGTCTCAACGATGTAAGTAGATCCAAATCCATATTCGGGTCGGGTTTACCCGTGTTCTTGAAATTGTAGAGGCGGTCGCGGAAGAGGGAGCAGTGTGTGATTCCGACAGTGTGACCACCTTCAAAATTAAATTAAAAATTAAAAACCGTGCTAATGGGGAGTTTTGTGCTAAAAAAAATGCGTAATGGGGAGTGTTTAGCAAATTTGGTATAATAGAGGGGTAGTAAATGCAATAAACTGTAAGTTAGTTATTACCTAGAAGATAAATCATGTCAATGGGAGTAAGTCCTTTCTGAGCAAAGGCTTTGATGGAATCCGAGACCGAAACCGAAGGAGACGGAAGATTCACGTTCTTCTCTAGAGACACCGCCCCGTCTCGTCTCCCCGTTTGTACGACGTATCTTCCTCCTCCGCCCTAATTGAATTAATTTCAATATTATTTGTAAGTTTAGTTGGAGATCGAAATATTTTCATGCATATATGTTATCATAATTACCAGAGCGACGGCTTCTCGTGTGGCAATGACTATGATATCAGCACACGAAACGAGGCCAGGGCAGATAGCTTCCACCACCGATTTAGCCGCGTCGATTAATTCGTACCCGCGCACGCTTAGATTGGGGATCGCCGTTTTCTCGCTGTTGCTTCCGTCCAGGAGAATTGATGCATCACACCCCTTTAATTTATAATAACAATGAAAAAAAAATTATTTGATGACAACGCACGCATGCATGCATATTTACAACTATATATATATATGTGGCTAGAAAAAAGAGAAAACAAATTAAATATATATGCCATTTATTAATCATAACTAATTGGAATTAGAAAAAAAAATGTGAAAATGAAAATGTGAGCTCACATTGACAAAGCAGTCGTGGAATTGCATGCGGAGGAGCGCAGCGGTTATGGTGGGGTCCCTCTGTTGGAATTATTTCAATAATTATGTGGGCTCACATATGTGACGTAAATGTGTATGGCTATCTTAAAGAAAGTCCAAATTAATTGTGATCTGATAAAGGTTATTGGGTTGGACTTATGGGTATTAAACTATAATTATGGGCCTAATGTGTAGAGACAATTAGGGCTTAATTGTGATTTATTGATGGGGCTGAATCACAATTATAATATAACTGGACTCTACAGTTATATAAAGGGTCGTGGTCCCCAAAGAAACGCAATCATTCCGTCTCTTCTAAAATCCATCGTTAGAGAGAAAAATAAGGAACTGCGGATTCTTTGGAAGACCTGTCCCAGTCAAGTGGAGATTCGAAGATTTGATTCCGTGATGTAAGGTACGCTTCCGTGTTTATGTTTGTGTCTAATTCTCGTTGATTCAAGCATGTTGGTTCTTGGGAATCGTATGTATGTACGATAAAATTTCTAACAAGTGGTATCAGAGCCACCATGTTTTGAATCATCGATAATTTTATGTGTTAAAGTTCTCGTCAAGTTGTTACCATGAGAAATCTATGTTTTCATGGATTTAATTTTCAAAGTTTCGGCCAGATATTTATGTGATATACAGTATGTTCTGAAAATTAGTTTTTTAATTTCGAATTGCCAATTTGTAATTGAATTTCTTATGTGAATGTTATGAAATCTGCTTTATCGCATTAGTTTTGTTTTGAAATTAGGGTTTCATTAAAATCTGAATTCTGAAGTTTAATTCAATTACGTGGATTTATTCAATTGTTCCGCTTATGACTAGTTGTGAATATGACAGATATTAGTTTTGTTGTTTACGATTTCTTTGGTCCAACCTTTATGGTTGAAAATTCGGATTAGTTTATCTGTCTAATCTATTTGGATTAAAGGTAAGGTTTAAGGTATACATCTGAGAATTCCAAATCTGAAATTTGGGGCGGCGGCCATCAGGTCGAGCCTGCTGCACCGTTTTTTTTTTCACTACCGCCAATTTCATCGGCCGTCGTCGACCACCAACCACCAACCCCTTCGCTTCTTTTCCGGCATCCATTAGGTGAAATGGGCGGATTGCGTGTGCTCATATTATTACTGATGTCGAGTGGCGTGATTCGCCTAAAGGAAAGCCGGAGCGCCGACGGTGGATTCCGACGGCGTTGATGATTGTGGGTTGCGTGTTTCCGGCGGTGGTATGTGGTATTGATGGTGGCGGTGGAGTTGGCTGTATGACGGCGGTTGATTTGCTAGAGGCGCAAAATTAGGTTGATAAAGTTCTAGCAAATTGCAACTTACTCCAATCATTTTTCTGAAATTACAAATTGACCCCATATTTGGGTAATTCCTGATTTTGGGCTGGGGTCAATTTATAATAAATGAAAATCTGATTTTGGGCCCAAAGCTTTTGATAAGTGCATTTCAGTCCCCACTTTTAAAGTTTCTCCCAAAACAGTCATATATTTTTCAAAAAAAAATATATTATATATCTCAAATTTAGTATTTCTGATCTTTGGTCCCTTTTCACTCAAATGCTTTTCTTTCAAAATTTCAATTCAGTCCTTTAAGTTGAAAGATTTTCTGGTTTTGGGGCAAAGGCAATTTTTAAGGAATAAAAAGTTAATTTAAAGTTTTAGGGGCCGTTTAAAACATTTCAATTATTTTGAGGGACCAAACTAATATGTGAATTCTTTTAAATTCATTTCAGGTTTGTTTGGTCAATAAAGTGAAATTCATTTTCGATTTTCTAAGGCTAATTTGGGGACTTTTCAGATGATAAAGTTTATGCCGTTTAGACTTAATTTTTTTGATTACTGGGTCAAAATTAAGGATACAAATGAATTTTTAATTCAATAACGTTTTGATCCATTATCATTAATCGTTACCGAGTCAAAATATGGATTGTGGTTATTATTAACCAAATAAGGATTGACTTTTTCGATATTTGACTCAAGGCTTTTATTTAAGTCTAATTAAGTTTATTGATTTAGTTTCAATCCATATAAGGTTAAATTTCTTGGTTAAAATTTTATTTTGGCCACTATCTAAATAAGATTGAATTGTGAGCCCCACATTATCTTTAGCTCAAATTCAAAATAAAGATGGATTCGATGTTTTCAATTCATACTCATTTATTATGAATAACCATATTACTGAGTTTGATTCGAAAACAATACAGTGAGGCAACTTTAGTGTTGGATACAACCTGTTAGCGCTCAGGTGATGTCATTAGAACCTTAGCGTTCAACAACGACTTTAAATTTTTGAATAATTTTTTGGATACATCTAATGACTTGTTATTAAGTTTGTCTGACATTTAAAAGAACTAATTGAAGCATGAAGCCACCCTCGTGACCTCTCTGCGTAGGTTAGCTTATTGAGAATGTCAAGATGATTGTGTGTATGTGAATTCATGCGAATATTAACTATACCCCTCGGTATGTTGATATTTGGCCGAACCACATATGCATATGTGGTAATAAATATGTGATGGTTGTTGGGCTCCATGTGAATGATAGTTGCATCCCTCGATGGACTTATTATTTGACAGGATTTACTATCAATGTTTGATTACTACAACAAGAGTGCCACTTACAGTTAATATTATTGTCCCCTCGGCTTGATATTAATGTTGTGCTAGGCATCTTGAGATGTATTCCATAATTATTTAAAGTTTTCAAAGTCAAACTTTGGATCATAATGTGAGCATATTGATTTTATTTACGTTCTCTATTTCATTTTTTTTATCTGCTTATACATTATCTGCCTATAACACGTTTGTGCTTAATTGCACAAATATTTTTATCATTATTATTTATTATGGTGCATAGATCTTAATTTTATTTTATTTTGGGTAGAACAATAGAAGAACCTAGAGTATATCATCGTTCTAATACTAAAATTTAAGATCATTAGGTGCATCTATTTTAAATAATTTTCGGGGGCATAAGGTTTAATTAGGGCTACGTACTAGAAGGTTCCTTAAAGATAGTACGGATACGTTTTAGTTTAAAACGATAAAGCTAGAACAAATTAGATTTTAACATCTATTGTTTAAATAAGGTATAAAGAAAAGGAACATAACTAAGCACATTAAGTAATAGTCTAATCTCATTTTCAGCTATAGCACTTCAGTTAGTGTGGTTTCGCTGACTTGAAAGTGGATATGGTTTAATTTATTTTTCTCTGTGAACGGTCAATATAAGGTTTGCTGTAAAACATAAAGAATAAAACTTTGACCGTTCACACGAAGAATAAATAATTAAGGGAGAAAAGACTAAGTGCTAATTTGACTAGTACATCTTAAGATAAATCATTATAATTGCAGTTTACATCTGAGGTACGTTGAAAAACGTAATTATGTTTGTTTCTCACTTTAATTTGTTCTAAAATATATTTCGACTTTGTACCTAGACACATTTAGTGAATAGATCCTGGGTTACACTATTCACTTAAGTGTGTGTATAAAGGGTTATTCACATAACCAACATTTAATTGATGTTGAAAGATATACATCTATAAAGATTATGTAAGCATTTGGGATTGAGGCTATGAGGACTCTTAGGTTTCTTTTGAATTATGAAATAGACATTTGGTACCGTCATTAGATGGATTTAAATTTTCTCTTGAACAAATTTGGTTAGCTTGTTCATTTGAAAACATTAAGCTTGGTCTAATTCATAATTCAAAATTTTGACCTATAATTTAAGTAAAAGTCTCATACAGTAAAATCTTACATAAACAATTTAAAATGGTACAAATTTCAAGAATAGAACATTCAAGGACATTCAAAGAAGTATGATAAGTCATTCTTCTTTGCTAAGGTACATTTAGGAGAAACATTAAGTGCTGCAATATATTATTGTTTAAAAGGGGAAATTTAAAATCATTTAAGGATGTTGAGTTTGAGGGGAGAAATTTAGATTATAGACATTGTCTTTAAAGATGAATGAATTTGATTCCTAATACTGCTTTTGACAATGTACATGTCTTTATACTTGTCATTGTTTGAAAAGTAGATTTGGAGATTTGATAAGACAATGTTGAACAATTCCCCAATCAAGTCTTGATAACTGTTACTTAAAGAGCAAACTCAACAACCTTAAAATAATAAAGCATTCAATATGAGTTGAAATTTAGAATGACAAGACATTAGGATCTTATCAAATTGCCATAAGGTGTGAATTTGGTTACAAATAATTGAGACCAAATGTAATTCAAATGGGCAATGTTGAAAGATATATGGTACGTTTAGTCATTTTAAAGATTTCACTCATATCGACTCTATTAAGAAATTTATGGACAAAAGGAATATGTTTCTCAAATGGTAACATTTATGGAACAATAAAGTGCAACCATACAATCTTAATATTTAAAGATTTGAAGGATATTGATTGCCAACTAAAGTAGTCCATTAATGAAATTAAAATTCCCGTTAATGATATTACAATCCTAAGTTAATTATCTCATATGCATTTTGAGATAAATAAAGTTAATGATTGTACATACCCAAAGATCAGTGGGAGATAATCTCACAACAAAGGATATTGTTTAGTCTCATTTGACGCCCAATAAATATTTTTAAGTAAAAGAATGTACGCATTCGGTAAAAGCGTCCATAAAGTTAGGCAGATATTTGAATAACCCTATAAAGTGGATCATTTAGCAAAGCAGCCAAATGGGTTATACAGTAATTATAGGGAATGTAAGTTATATACATATGCTCATTTATCAAAATCATATATTTTGGGAGATCGTGTGGTTTATTCATGATTTTGATTTTTATGATGTGTATAAAGTATAGATCCATTTTGGTTAATGTAGACCTAAGTGATTGAGCTATTTCGACATAGGTGTTAAGCAAACACTTTAAGCTCTTTTCACGTTGGTTAAGAATTTATGGTAATTTTTTGCATCTTATTTGGGAATATAGCTATAAACTTTTGTCACTAGGCTGCACATTTTGTTTTGTATTAAAGTTATACGATGACAATATTTAACAGCTATAATTTCGAACAACAACAAGAGCTTGTGAAAGTTCTTTGTTGTTAAAGGTACAAAGTGAATACATAGAGCATATTAAGACAAACTCCACAATTGCGGATCCGCTTACTAAAGGATTAACACATAAGGTATTCATGAGCATTGCTCATGTAGGTGTTATATCATTTAAGGATATTTTGGTTCAGTGGGAGTTATAAAGACATTTTGGTAGCTCTATGATATGTTTGGACACAATTTTGTGTATTAAGTTTTCTGCAGAAATAAAGTATTTGGTTGCGCTTTGTACAATTATGTTAAGGTTTGGTCTCAATAAAGTTTAAAGTAGGACCAGTTGGAAATAGGCATGTTAAGATCACATTATATGTAATTTCCATGCTACACACCATGATTTGATCTATGTCGTTTGGCTATATTGGTATACGTGATTACTGTTGGGTTTAGACACGCTCAATGTGACGAAAGCCTCTTTAGTCCTATATTTAAGTATGGTCAATGGACGAGATTGTAAGGAATACCTTTTTATATGATAGCAATTTTGAGCTCATAAGGTGTACACATTTATAAGGTATATAACATATGTGGCCCAAGTGGGAGATTGTTGGAATTATTTCAATAATTATGTGGGCTCACATATGTGACGTAAATGTGTATGGCTATCTTAAAGAAAGTCCAAATTAATTGTGATCTGATAAAGGTTATTGGGTTGGACTTATGGGTATTAAACTATAATTATGGGCCTAATGTGTAGAGACAATTAGGGCTTAATTGTGATTTATTGATGGGGCTGAATCACAATTATAATATAACTGGACTCTACAGTTATATAAAGGGTCGTGGTCCCCAAAGAAACGCAATCATTCCGTCTCTTCTAAAATCCATCGTTAGAGAGAAAAATAAGGAACTGCGGATTCTTTGGAAGACCTGTCCCAGTCAAGTGGAGATTCGAAGATTTGATTCCGTGATGTAAGGTACGCTTCCGTGTTTATGTTTGTGTCTAATTCTCGTTGATTCAAGCATGTTGGTTCTTGGGAATCGTATGTATGTACGATAAAATTTCTAACACCCTCGAGTACCGTGCTTTCACCACCATGCCTACGATCGCCTCTACATCGGCCGATCGGCATTTGCCTTGGTAGAAACCTACTTGTAGCGGCACACTGCCACCTTGGCACTGCCCGCTCAAGGTGGCAATAACCACCAAGGATAATGCAACTAGTATTGCAGTTCTGCTCGAGCTCGACATTTTCTTTTTCTTCGAGAAATAATATATAATAAGTAGAAATTAATTAAATTTCTCTTATAAGAGGGGGGGATTGAATATATGTGTTAATATTGATTGATATTGAAAGTAAATCACTTTTGGGATATTTATATGATGAAAATTTGTGTATTTTCATTAGAACGTGCAGTCCTCTAACTGTGAAATCAAAAAAAGAGTTAGGTATTTATAAGAATGTTCATGCACATGCACCTTATCTAGCTATATATATAACTAATTATTAGT
>NW_012194309.1:1425298-1451605 GCF_000504015.1 Erythranthe guttata | reverse complement strand
ACTAACAGCTTTCTATGTACTGTTGGATCACGACCCAAACATGGTGTTCATCAGCGAATCTACAGTGTTTAACATGATGGTGTTATTGGATAACCTTATTCCTGGCAACAATTGTAAGTTCCTCATGTATTCTGTTAATACGGAGTTTGATAACTACTTCGCTGTAAAACAGTTTGACGTTAGGGAGAGCGTCACTCTGTTACTTCGTATATTCGACCAACTTTTGATTAATGAGAGGTTTTATGAGCAATTGGTTAAGATACTCCTGGTGTTGCTCCGTATGATCAAAACAAGGAAGCGCTATCTTCGTTGGAGAGGCAACGACGAGCTTTGCATGGAAATTATATAACTCCATCTTTTGATCTAACGACTAAGATACATTTTCAACAATTTCTTATAAAATATGTACAAATAAGGATTCTAGAATTTTTTTAGAATTCTCTAAGGATCCCTATATATAATGGTTGATTCTAGAAGCTTTCTAGAATACTCTACACTTTACCTGGAGTCTAATTAGGCCATCTTCTATGGAAAAATGGGTGGCCGGTGACAATCAATGAATCACACATTTTACTTTTGTGAAAATCATATTTGTACAACATATTCTTCAGCTACATTTTTTCCTTTTCATCCGAAATACAGAAATATTTAAAAGCATTTATACGAGCTAGCTGGATTCCTATTGTTGGCCGCTTTAAATGAAATGGCAGAATCAAATTAGTGGTCGTTGGAACAATGTCTAATAGTAATTATCTCCAAATAGATAGCCTAAATTTGTTTTAATTAGAAAGATCAGTCGCTTTCTTATTACACAAGATTTGTGGAGATGATTCTTACCTTCTTGATCAATTAAGAAGATATTCTTAGTTCATAAATGAAGCCTTTTCCTTTGTAGTAAGACAATGAGTACACTGCGTATATCATCATAATTCATTATCACGCGAGAACACAAAAACCCATGTTGGTGTATGTCTGTCAGATCGAATGGCGATTGATACATCTAGTGTAAATTAAATTTCATCTGATGTAACATAGATTTGATAACAACAAAATTCAATATATCTTATGATCTTGAGATTAGTAATGGCTAGTTCCAACTAACCTTGTCACTGAATGCTAGATTTAGCTATCCCAGGTTGTTCGAAAAAGGTCCACTCTATTTTTTTATCTGTTCACACTCATTTATTTTGCCTCTCTTCATCTCGCTTAATTACATGCCCAATAGTGACACTTATTTGCTAACTTAGGTACAAACAAATATGGCAACATGTGTATAATAATCGTCTTCCCCAACTTCTTAATCGAAGAACTAATCTTTCTTCGTAATCTCTCATCGAAAAAAATGGGTTATTTCTTCTCGTACATTCTTTCTTACCTTCAATATCTTCTAGTTCATCTCTCACCATCACCATTTTCGACACAATCCCGCATTTGAATCCATATAAGAGACTTACTCACTTGCCTTCAACCTTCATAGCAAGAGCCCACTATTTCAAGAATCCCCAAAATACCCTTACCTCAAACCCCTTTTATTGTTTTTAGCGACGGTGGAAGTCGTTTGTTTGTTTGACGATGGTGACTGACTGACTTATGATACTTTGCTGGGGGGCCGGAGCTTGTCGGAGGACTGTCAATAATTCTGGGTAATTTCTTGACGCATAATTTTCATGTGGAATTTGATCTTAGAAATGAACGGTTTGGATTTAGGCAGAAGTTTAGGCGCGAGACGAACAAGATATAGTATTAAATTTTGGGAAAATTGTAATTTTGGTCCTCTATGTTAGTCTATTTAGGAATTTAGTGCTCTAACTTGTCATGTTTCAGTTTTACATGCAATAACTTTTCAAATATAGTATTTTAATCCTATCTTGCATGATTTTTAATTTTATGACGCCACAATTAAACTTGACGCATTTTAAATTTTAATTATATGGACGGTTGGAAATTGATAAATTCGACATTTAATTTATTATTGGCAGAACTTTAATTATGTAAGACGACACATCTATAAATTAAATTAGAGAAGCATTTATAATTTTTAAGCCTCTAAAATGTTAATTTAAAAAAAAAATGATATATTACATAAATGTCGGGTTGCCGTAGTGTTAATTACTTTTATATATAAAGATAAATTAAAACCTATTATTGAGTTGACTACTGCTTTAATGAATAACTAGATAAACGTTAATTATGATGATTATGTAGTATTTATTAGGGGTGTGCACGGGTCGGTTCGGTTCGGTTTTAGCAAAAAACCGAACCGAACCAATATATCGGTTTTTGTAAAATTAAAAACCGTGTATGTCGGTTTTTTATCGGTTCGGTTTCTTTCGGTTTCGGTTCGGTTTCGGTTTTTTTCGGTTCGGTTTCGGTTATTTTTCGGTTCAAGTGTCAATATATATTCAAGTTGTTGTACAAACAAAAAAATACAATTACAATTACTTTCACAACTTACTAATGCAATGAAAATATAAAATCTTTAATTTCATAGGACTTACGTAATTTAGATGATGTATTATGCTTCACTTTTTTTTCCTACTTTCATCTACCACATTATTAAAACCATGAACTCAAGTAAATTTTTACTTACTAAATAAATAAAATACAATGTCTCAATTTATGAACAAATGCTTAGAATGAGACAAGTAATTGAAAGATAGAAAATAAATATTAGGGTAAAATAATACATATATTATATAAAATGAAGTCATTTTATAGTTTCGGTTCGGTTCGGTTTTTCGGTTCGGTTATTTACCTTCCCACCATACCGAACCCAATAATTCGGTATTTCAAAAATAAAAAACCGTACATGCGGTTTGCTATTCGGTACGGTTTAAAACGGCTCGGTTTTTCGGTTTTTCGGTTCGGTTTTTCGGTTTTTCGGTTTTTTTGCTCACCCCTAGTATTTATACACATTATGGGCTGGGAGCATAATTAAGTTTAGCTTATCGATTGGGCCTAAAATGATTGATTTTTCATTATGGGCTCTTAGCCGATAATTGTGTTTATAGATTTGGACCAATAGTATTGGACTTTGATGTAAACTTTTGGGCTTAGGCTCATCACATTCTATTTTTTTTTATTTAAATATATGTTTGCACCATTTGTAACAAAAATTCAGATAACAAATACTTCATCTGTTCAATATTATTTATTTATTTGGACATAATATATTTTTCTAAAATATATTCATCTCCTATTTAAGGGTACAGTTGTAATATTAACATATTTACTTTCCTAAATTTTGATTAAGAAAAAAACAATAACTTAAGAAGTCCTAAACTTTATTCCAAAAGAATGTGTGTTTTCTTTTACCAAATTACAATAACTTGTGAGGGTAAAAAGGTAAAACAACAATGTTACAGTCGATAAAAGAAGCATTAAACGAAAGACTTTTGACCGTAAACATTACATAATTACCGTTATAGTAAGGTTAAAAGAGAACGAAAGGATTCAACGCCTAAAACCTCTTTCATTATCTATCGCTTCCTCTCACAGTGCGTTACGGCGGCGGCGGCGCATCGACGATTTCTGAGAAAGGAAGTCGTATTCTGATACTGTTCGTCACCGGTACGAATTTCCGTTCTGCATTCGAAGTTTTTTTTTCTTCTCGATTTCCTTTTTTTTATGTGTCGACTCATGATGTAATTGCTACTGAAGTATGAAATAATGTTTAATATTGGAACATAGCGTTTTGATTTTTATATGAAATTATTTTGTCTGTGTCTGAACTCTCCGATCTGTATACGACGAGGCGCCGATGCGCGCCTTTTAGCTTTGTTTGATAATTTCATGCCTATGTGAAGTGGTGAATTTTATGGAGTTATTGTAATTAATTAGAATCTTCTGATTTTTTTTTTGGTATAGTTTATGGAAATTTATAATTATATTCCATTCACTGCTTAAATCGATAATTTAGTTAATCGCCCTTTGTAACTACTTGGATTTGCTGTTGTATCCGAATCTGTTTGTTCTATACTCGTTGAAATGTATCAGAACTTCGGTGCAATTTGTGAATATGTTGTTCGTATTGATAAATTTTATTTTCTGTCTTTGTACATCATGTATTTTAGAAACTACTAACATTTTTGTGTCTGTCGAAATGAATGCAATGCTTACACTCACATTTGCACCTCTATGTTGCCTTGTGAATATAACTCCATCAACACTTACATTGTCATATGTGCACCCCTTCGTTAGGGATTTTGCTTGCATTGCTTATGTCATACTAAAGCAAGACTAACAAAACGCCGATATACTCGAAAAGGCATTCCAACAATTTAATTAACTTTTGGTTTTTGCCATTTTTTCCTCATATTGTATGTTTAGGTTGTATTCAGAGTGTTGAAGACTTATAGCCATGGCCAGTAAAGGTGCCAACAACCCTGCTGCCAGTGAGTACTATTGCGCTATTTATGTTTTCTCAGAAGCTATCTTGAATCTCATTTTCTTTGTTTATATTCTTACGCGGATGGCCTTTTTTGTTTTGTTCGTGTATGTGGTCATTCTTCTGATCTTCTGTCATTTGTATAGAGGGGAAGAAGAAGAAGGAAGTGAAAAAGGAGACCGGTCTGGGTCTCTCCTATAAGAAGGATGAGAACTTCGGAGAATGGTACTCTGAGGTATGAGTACGATGGATGACATGCTAATTAGTTAAATGATAATTCTGTTAACCCTGTTAACCCAATAGATCTTCTTCGTTGGTTGCTTTGCCTTGTGTACAGGTTGTTGTTAATGGGGAAATGATTGAATACTATGACATATCTGGCTGTTACATTCTGCGACCATGGGCAATGTCAATTTGGGAGGTCATGCAAGTAAGTATTACATAAGAAAATTAAATGAAGACGACAATTATATTGGCTGATTGAGCATTAAGGTTTTATGATCAAGTGGCTTTCTACGGAAGTCTAGGAAATATCATAAAAGCTCTTTCATCGTGTAGAGAACTGCAGTCCATAATTATCTTAAAGTAACTCACATTTTATATCAGACATTCTAAACTATCTTTCCCATCACTATATTCAGCTAATCTTTATTTGTAATCCAAACCCGGAAAATCCGATTTTTTATAGATCTTGCTTTGATGCTTTCTGCCGCTTATTGATGCATTTAAAGTTTGGACTTGTCGTTTCAGTAACATTCAAATGATGGCATACTCTGTGCATACAATTTGTGGGCATTCATGTTAACTTTTACGAAGAATAATATAATACTGTTGGAAAGTACTTTTTCCTTCCTTCAAGAATTACTGTTCTATCCCACTTGACATTCATTCAATCTTCTTAACATTTGATATGGATGCCTCTTTCTAATTTTCTTGGCAATGTTACATTGCAGACCTTCTTTGATGCTGAAATCAAGAAAATGAAAATAAAAAACTGCTACTTCCCACTGTTTGTATCCTCTAGCGTCCTACAAAAGGAGAAGGATCATATTGAGGGGTTTGCACCTGAGGTCAGATTACTTCCCTTTGGCTCTTATTACTGGTATTTGCTGAAGAATATGTTTGAAACTTATGCAAATTACATGAATATTTTTTTGTATCAATATATGTTAGTTTTGCCCAAATTTCCGGAAAGGTTAAGTTCAACAAGTGACTGCTAATACCTTTTTATGAACTTGGTATTTGCAGTTCATCTAATTATTCATAATATGGTTTGGGGGACTTGGACTATCTTTTCTACTCTGTATCCTCTCCCGATTTTCGAAATGCTTTTACTTAATTTTCTTTGTCGGTTAGTAATGTTTATCAGTGTCTACTACTGTTCAATTTTTGAAGGTTGCATGGGTTACAAAATCGGGAGACTCAGAGCTGGAGATGCCCATTGCGATCCGTCCAACTAGTGAGACAGTTATGTATCCATACTTTTCCAAGTGGATTAGGGGGCACCGCGACTTGCCTTTGAGACTTAACCAGTGGTGTAATGTCGTTAGATGGGAATTCAGCAATCCCACTCCATTCATCAGGTGCGCATATGGTGTTTTTAGTTTCCTGCTCATTTGGTGCAGCAGTTAAATTGTACTTGTATTTGTAGGAAGTGGTATTACTTGGTTTAGCAGGTTATTTCAAATATCTGAGATACTAATGTTTATGTAACAAATTATTATATCTCTTATCATTTGACGGTACGCAGAACGAATATAGGATTTTATTGAAAGCCGCCTTTTCCTTCTATTTTGTTGACAGTCTGTGATTTTGCAGGAGTCGTGAGTTTCTTTGGCAGGAAGGACATACTGCCTTTGCAACCAAGGAGGAGGCAGATACTGAGGTATTTTTTCTTGTTTTTTTTAAATAATTCACAGAGCTAACTTGTTTATCGACTATCTATATTTTATTCAACAAATTAATGATTCAAAGAATCGTGTTGTATTTTTCCTTTGCTGTTCTATTAGTAACATCTCCATTGATAAATTCATGTGTTTTTCTTAATTAAGTCCAAAATAATTTCTTGTATTAATAGAACTGCCTTATGGTCGTACGTTTTCAGGTGCTAGATGTTTTGGAACTCTATAGACGCATATATGAAGAATTCTTGGCTGTTCCGGTTATTAAGGGCAAAAAGAGTGAGCACGAGAAATTTGCTGGTGGACTTTATACAACTACCGTCGAGGTGACAATACGCTGATGCTCTTTTGATGTTACTCTTCCGGAATAATTTGCAAGAAAATATCTATGTAGGAAACTTCTTTACCATATGCCTAAACGATTGGTTTCTGTATATGGCAGGCTTTTGTCCCAAACACTGGTCGCGGTGTCCAAGGTGCAACTTCGCACTGTCTGGGTCAAAACTTCGCAAAAATGTTTGAAATTAATTTCGAGAATGAGAAAGGAGAAAAGTCTATGGTCTGGCAGAATTCCTGGGCATATACCACCAGAACGGTAAATAGTCTTCACATTATTGCCTTTTTTAAGAGGTTTTTAGGTGTTCTTGCAAAGTCGAATTCTATTTAATTGTACCAAAAAGACTGCTTAGGTTTTCTTGTTTATATGTCTTACATTTGTTACTTTATATCAATGGCAGATAGGAGTGATGATAATGGTTCACGGTGATGACAAGGGTTTAGTGCTGCCTCCTAAAGTAGCATCACTCCAAGTAGTCGTAATCCCAGTTCCCTATAAAGATGCAAACACTCAGGGGATTTTCGATGCATGTGCCGACGTTATAAAATCATTGGAAGAGGCAGGAATTCGTGCCGAGGCTGATTATAGAGATAATTATTCACCTGGATGGAAGTATTCCCATTGGGAGATGAAAGGTGTTCCTCTTAGGATCGAAATAGGACCCAAAGACTTAGCAAATAATCAGGTACGCTAAACTCCGAATTCCTGACAATTTTCGTTTGTATTGACATCCTTTCTCTGTCCTACTCAAGTCAACTTTTATTTATTTATTATTATCTATGTCAGGTTCGTGTGGTGCGACGTGACAATTCAGCTAAAAGTGATATTCCGATGGCTGATTTGGTTAAAGGAGTAACGGACATGCTCGATAGTATCCAGAAAAGTCTCTTTGATGCTGCCACTCAAAAACGAGATGCATGCATCCATACTGTGCATACATGGGAAGAGTTTGCAGAGGCACTTGGTCAAAAGAAGATGATTCTCGCCCCTTGGTGTGACGAGGAGGTATTTCAACTCTTCTCTTCTCATCTAGTTTTTATTTTTATTTTTATTTTATTTTCTCTTCTCATCTAGCTGCCTATGTGTCTCTTCGGCAATATATATGTGTCTCTTCGGCAATATATCCTCGTATTGAAAGCCTTATTACAAACGTTAATGTTCTCCTACCATAATTTGTCCGTTTCACTATCTAACCCCATTTTGTTATCTCATAAAAACTCTACCAATATATACCACTGCAATCCGTATGGGCTTATTTCCCTTTTATTGCACGTTTTCTCAAAGATCAGGTATATCATATATGTATAAAAATTCTTAGGTTTACTTATTATTTTTCGTGTCGTTTTCTTTGGATTTCACAGGAAGTGGAGAAGGATGTGAAAACCCGAACCAAGGGAGAAATGGGTGCAGCTAAGTCACTGTGTACTCCGTTCGATCAGCCTGCACTCCCAGAAGGTACTGTTTTTCTTTCTTCCATGTAATTCAGTACACAGAAATGCAATACTCGTGATTGTATTAATTGCGAAATTGTTTGTGATTGTACATGTCATAATTATATACTCTCGATCTTATGCACAGGTACATTGTGCTTCGCCTCGGGAAAGCCTGCTAAAAAGTGGACCTACTGGGGAAGGAGTTACTAGTCATATTTGTTTTCTAATTTATACTTTCAAATCTTACCATTGTGTTTTGGGTTTATTGATTTTTGGACACCTTGGTATATTGCATGTTTTTGCTGTTATAGATTTTGTCTGAAACTTAATCTTCGTTCACTCCTTGGATTGATTTCTTATATAGAGATTGATTTTTCATATGTTGGGATTTTTTTTTTAATTTTTATTATTACTATTATTATTATTATTAATTTTTTAATGAAGTTTAAGTTTGTTATCAAATACGATCTTAAATAATAGTTTGCAATCCATACGAGAAACGTAAACCACACTAGATTAACTATGTGTGACAAAATTGATCTAACGACCACCGACCACTGACAAGGAAATTCGAATTTGTGTCAATTAATACAGATTCACTTGCTCCGATCGTGCGATTACTTAAATAATAATAACAAGGATGCATAATATGTATTTAGTGTTAAAATACTCCAACAAATTTTATTTCTAGTTTTGGAATAATTTAGATAAATTTAGACATTTCATAGTTTTTAATTTTTATTTATTAGGATCTAATATCACCTAAGCATTACTCTGGGGAGATGGCGGGAAAATAAAAGCTGAACGATTCAGCCCGCGCACACACAAATACCATCGGGGCGCCGCTACCTGAATCACAATCGCCCGTCGTGTAGGAGAGAGAGAGAGATGGCGGAGAATGGTGGGAAAGAGAAAGAGTTGACGGAAAAGGTGGTTTCGGAAGCAGAGGAGCTGCCGAAGACTATCGTGCGCCGCGTGGTGAAGGAGAAGCTTTCCCAGCTCTCCTCCGACTACGAGATCTCCCTCCTCCGTGACTCGCTCCAGGCCTTCTGCGAGAGCGCCCGCATCTTCATCCACTACCTCTCCGCCACGTAAGCCCCCCATTCACACCCACACACACATACTAAAACGTGTGGAAAACATGTTAATTGACATATTTTTTGTCTAAAATTCGTACCGCTTGCAGTGATTTTAGTGGTTAAATGTTTAAATTTTTTTTTCGAATTTGTTTTTGGAGTTCAATTTCTAGGGTTTGCTTTGTGGGCTATATCTATTAAATTATAGGGCTGGCTATTCCGACACTTTCTAGGGTTTGGTCTTTACTTTTAATTTTTCTCTGATTAGGGTTTTTTTGGATAATAGATAAGCATGTTTAGTTTTTCAATTCCTGGTTCTTCTGACTTTAATTAATGATTACCTGATTATGATTTGCCTGCCATTTCCTTTGTTTGTGAAGCATTGTGATTTTTAAAGATCTCGGTTTTTCTAGGTAATGGTGAAATTAGATATGTGGTTTATTGTATACGATTTTGTTTGATATCTCCAGCGCCAACGACACGTGTAAGGAGGCGAACAGACAAATAATCAATGCGGAAGATGTATTCAAGGCCCTGGAAGAAATAGATTTTTCCGAGTTCATTGGACCTCTCAGAGCTTCTCTTGAAGGTATTACATTAACCTTTTATCGGATCCTTCAATACAAATTACTCTTTTACCCCCTATTCTGCAGTTCAGATTATTAAAATGTAGGCAAAAGCCATCCGAATAACTGAACGTATTGCTGCAAGTTTTAATGATTAAAATTGTTGGAACATAATTTTTTCTTCATTGCATCAAATGAGTATAATAATTATGGAAAACATGCTGAAATTAAACTTCATGCCTCGTGTGTTTGAGTGTTCCTAAACATCAGGATTTCTGTGTAATCTCTTTTAGTAGGGCTATTGTTCATCAGTTAACAAAGATCTTCAGAAATAGAAAAGGAAAAAAATAAATTGAGTCAGCCACTCAGACACCGTTGTATACCATTTGGTAAGTCAATTAACTTTATCGGTGAGTTCGTTCGGGAGGAGAAATTTGAATGTCTCTGTTTACCCTTCTATCTTTAATGCCACATGCAATTTGCATACGTAAATAAAATATCCCAATTAAACTTATAATAAACTAGTTGCTTCAAATGTCTTTGAGGTTGACATGTGAATCCGTGCTTTAGTACCCGACTTGCCATTATCACCACTCCTGTCGTCTTCGTCAGTTATCTTGACACTTGCCTCAAAAGCTATTTAGGTCGGATCGTCTTCCTCATAAGTTAGATTTCCCAGCTGGTCGTACTTGAAGGGGAACAAAATTATGGGCTTCACTTAGCTTAAAAAACCCAGTTGAGTCTTTCCTGAGAAACTTTACTCTATCCAAATTCTGGGTCCAAAATCAATATGCTTCAAAAATATATAGTAAAACGCTATATTTTTTTTTTTATTTCTACCGATTTTTGCGTGATGTTTTTGGATTAGGATTGTACTTGGTTTCAACAAGGTACAAGGTAGTTCAAATCTTGAGCTTCTAGGATGTTACGATTCTGGGCTGTTTATTTGATCAGCTTATCAATGCCGTTAATTAATCAACCAACGAATTTGAGTTCTGCAACTTTCTTTTGTATCTCCTATTCATCTTCTACTATTGATATCTCGTGCAGAGTTTCGACAAAAGAACGCTGACAAGAAATCGGCATCATCAAAGGGAAAAGACACAAGCAAGAAAGCGAAAAGGAAAGAGCCACCACCTGCACAAAGTCCAGGTAAAAACAAACGGCGTGAAGTCGAAAGTGATGGAAATGACGACAATGCAGATTGAGCCTCATTGTTGATTCTCTTTCTGTCATATGATGATTCCCTTTAAAATCGGATGCTCTTGCGACGATTTATTAAATATTTATTTATTTAATGATATATGTATGTATAAGTGGATTTATGCACACATTTTATTTTTCTTCAGACTTTTGTTAACAAATTAATTTGAAGTTATTTTCCTCTCCAACACGAATCATCATTCAGCATCGATATTTTTATGTATTTATTTTTATAATTAAATAGATAAAATAAATTACAAGAATTGACAAAAGCACGAAATAAGGAGGTCATTCAAAATCCAAATTATTATTTTCTTGATTAGAAAATTTTGAGCAAGTAATTATATAATCTTTATTTTTTATTTTTTTTGAAAATAATTATTTATTTATATATTGGACCAAATATAATCAGTTTAAATAATCAGTTTATATAAAATGGGCTTATTTGATTAAAAATGAATTGGGCCTATCTAGTATTTACCAAAACCCAGCCCAAAAACTTATCAGAAAAGCTGCTTTCTTTGCTTGTGCGTCTCTGTTAATTTGCTGATTTCTGCAATTTTGTTCGTCAGATAACAATGAGAACGAAGCGAAACCCCTAAACCCTAGAGTCCGCCGTACTATTTTCCTCTAACAATTCCAGAATTTCAATCTTCTTCGAGCCAAATCTTATTATTTGGTACGTCTTTGTTTTGTGTTCTTAATTTTATTTACGTTGTGATTTTTTATTTGTCGTATAATCTATATGTATGTTTTACATTATGATTTTCGTGAATGGATGCTTTACTGATTTTTCTGTAATTGCATTGGCTCACAAGTAGAAAATTAATTGTTTCTCTTTATTTTGCTGTTGTTTAATTTCTGTCTGGGGATTTTAATGGTTTAGCTAATTGTTGCTAAAGGACTTTTGAATAAGTAAATTAGGTTAAAATAGAACATTCAGGACTTTTCGTTTTTGCTGAGAAGAAAATGGGAGATTGTCTGAAATCCCACGTGTTCGAACTTCAGGAAATTTTGGTGTTTCGGAAAACCAACTCAAATGAGGTGTTAATTTTTTTCTTGTTTCATTCAACACGGTCTCTGTTGCTTGGTAGTTTCCGCACAACATTGCGTATACGATTCTTTCGCAGCTATGAGGCAAATGTATGGTGATAAAATTTTGTTTTCCATTTGATAGTGTCCAGTATATGGTCGTATTTCTAAAGGCAACATGGAATTTCTGTTTTTTTTTTTAAAGTTTAATCCTTTAGAAGATCTGTTCTCTTTTACGTAATATAGTTTCCTTTACATGCTGTGATTTCGTGATTTTTAGTTGTAGTTAACTGTATTAAGACAACAATATAAACGAGTTGATAACGAGATATATCGACATGAAATATTTCAGATGGAAGCTGGTCAGGTTGAAACTGGTGATGATATTCAGATGGAAGCTGATCAGGTTGAAACTGATGGTATTCAAACCGAATCTGGTGAGGCTAAAACTTGTGGTATTCAGATAGAAGCTGGTCTGGTTGAAACTGGTAGTATTAAGATAGGATCGAATCAGGTTGAATCTGGTGGTATTCAGACAGAAGCTAGTAAGGTTGAAACTTGTGGTATTCATATAGAAGCTACTCAGATCAAAACTGGTGGTATTCAGATAGAAGCTATTCAGGTCGAAACTGGTCGTATTCAGACAGAAGCTAGTCAGGTCGAAGCTGTTCGTATTCAGACCGAAGCTAGTCAGGTTGAAGCTGGTGGTATTCAGATAGAAGCTAGTCAGGTTGAAACTGGTGGTATTCAGATAGAAGCTAGCCAGGTTGAAACTGGTATTATTCAGATAGAAGCTAGTAACGTCGAAACTGGTGGTATTCAGACAGAAGCTATAAAGGTCGAAACTGTTCGTATTCAGACAGAAGCTAGTCAGGTCGAAACTGGTGGTATTCAGATAGAATCTAGTCAGGTCGAAACTGGTGGTATTCAGATAGAATCTAGTCAGGTTGAAACTGGTCGTATTCAGACCGAAGCTAGTCAGGTCGAAACTGGTGGTATTCAGATAGAAGTTAGTCAGGTCGAAACTGGTGGTATTCAGATAGAAGTTAGTCAGGTCGAAACTGGTGGTATTCAGACAAAAGCTAGTCAGGTCGAAACTGGTGGTATTCAGACAGAAGCTAGTCAGGTCGAAACTGGTCGTATTCAGACAGAAGCTAGTCAGGTCGTAACTGGTGGTATTCGGACAGAAGCTAGTCAGGTCGAAACTGGTGGTATTCAGACAGAAGCTTGTCGGGTTGAGACAGAAGCTAGTCAGGTCGAAACTGGTGGTATTCAGACAGAAGCTTGTCAGGTTGAGACAGAAGCTAGTCAGGTTGAAACTGGTGGTATTCAGATAGAAGCTAGTCAAGTCGAAACTGGTGGTATTCAGACAGAAGTTGGTGTGGCTGAAATTGGTGGTAGTGATGATAAAACAATAGAGACTTCTCACGTACTTGCCAACCCTCCTGCCCGGGCAGAGCATGTTGATAGTCCTAAATTCGTACGAACCGTAGTATCATCTGCAAAGAAGAATACACCAAGTAATATAACTCGTACTTTCTCTTTCTCCTATATATTTCTGTGGTTGTAGCATCAAAGTAGTTATAGGCTTGAAATTATATACTGACCAGAAAGTCATATGAAATATGTGTTGGCATATGTTTATGTACCCGAAGCAACAGCAACATATGCATAGTTTTCCTGCTTTTTGTATGACTGTTTGTCGAACCCTAACAAAAAGAAATTATGTGAGGCAGTTCCCTTATGTTCATTGAAATTCTTTGGATTTTATTTTTATAAGTTCGTTAGTAAAATGTTCACATTTCGAGGCTTTTCAATTTCCTCTGTATCTGACCTTTTCCTAATGGAACTGTAAACTATGTGTAGAAACGTATCTATTGGTCCAGATTCGCATACTCATAGGTGAATTTCAGGTGTCCCAAAATTTTGCGATTACGAGAGTCGATTGCGAAGGTATTGCAACAAAGTAGGGATCAAACCTCCAGTTTATGAAACTATCATAGGTGGCCCTTCTCACAAGCCTTTCTATAGATCAAGTGTTACCGTGGATAATGTCCGATATGATTCTCTACCTCGATTTTCCAGTCGCGAGGCAGCAGAGAAGTCAGCTGCTGAAGTCGCTCTTTCGAAACTCTACAGCTCTGTTGGAATGGAATTTGTAATCTCTCAACCTATGGTAAGTGTCTTCACTTCTTGTTTTGTGTCTTAGTTTTTGGAGGTATGTATATCTTTTGGCCAAATATTGACCAGCATGTACTCTTACTTCATGCTATAAGTTAGCTTTGCATTTCAAGGTTATAATCTTGTCCCAAATGAAACTTGTTTTTAAGTATGAAACCTGTGACTAAACAAGATGTGTGCTGCTTTGGACCAAGATTTTACAACATTGCCAATACAATTTCGTCAGTCAGCATGTTACTTCTTGATTTAGCTGTCAGAAAGAAGGAATTACTGAAGAGTACTTCAAACTGACATTTGCTTTCTCTATCCAATAACCAGTGGACAACCTAATACTGTTAACATCTGTAACTTAGATTTTCCAAGAATGTGGTCATGTATGTACATAATTAGCTAAAAAGTTCACATTGTCTTTCATCGATTTTATGCTGATTACTTATCTAATAAGTTTCATCTATCTTACCTTCACTTTTCATCGTACATTTCAGAATGCCCTGATCAAAGGCTTGCTGTATGAATATACAACTAGCATGAACTATGCCCCTCCCTTGTACGAGTGTATTAGGAATGAGGAAAAAGGTAAAACTCCTATGTTTTCTTGCATTGTTGAAATCAGAGGCATCAAATATGCCGGAGCATCAGCAGGGACAAAGAAACACGCCGTGACTAACGCTGCTAGGACAGCTATGTTAGCCATCCACTCTGCCACCCCTTCGTCTGAAAATCAAACAGATAACTCTGCTGACTGTGTTATTCCACCGAAGAAGGTAGTCCCTGATCTCGGAATCAGCACTGAGGGTCCCACGGCAGCGGCCGAACCAAATAAAATCCTTGTCGAGACTCAGCCGCGGAAGAGGAAGAAGAAGCGTGATGTGAAGATTGGTACCTCTGGTGAAGGTACAACTTGTTCGGAGGTGAACACGTTAGCCATCCGATCTGCAACCCCTTTGTCTGAAAGTCAAACAGACAAAGGTGTTGACACTGCTATTACACAGAAGGATCTTGTAATCAGCGGTGCAGACCCCACAGCAGCGGTCATCAAACCAAATAAATGCCACCTCGAGATTCGAGAGCGGAAGAGGAAGGCACAGGTGTTGGAGATTGGTACCTCTGGTGGTGAAGGTTCAACTTGTTTGGAGGTCAACACTGATAGCCAGGCTATATCAGCCATCGAATCTCCTTTCCCTTCATCTGAAATTCAAATGGACAAAAATGAGGTACCTGATCTTGGAATCACAGCAGCGGCCAAACGAAGTAAAAGAGCACGGAAGATGCAGAAACAGGCTGTGAAGGTTGGTAACTCGGTTGAAGGTACAACTCCCTTGGAGGTCAACATGGATATTCAGGATATTCTACCGAATCAATCTGCCGCCCCTTTGTCTGAAAATCAAACAGATAATATTGCTGACAATGTTATTACACAGAAAAATGAGGTACCTGATCCTAGAATCAGCACTGAGGGACCAGCTGCCAAAAGAGTTGACAAATGTCGCAGGCGGAAGACGAAGTCGCAGAAACAGGCTTTGAAGATTGGTACCTCGGTTGAAGGTACAACTCCCTTGGAGGTCAACATGGATATTCAGGATATTCTACCGAATCAATCTGCCCCCCCTGTGTCTGAAAATCAAGCAGACAATATTGTTGACAATGTTACTACACAGAAAAATGAGGTACCTGATCCTGGAATCAGCACTGAGGGACCAGCTGCCAAAAGAGTTGACAAACGTCGCAGGCGGAAGACGAAGTCGCAGAAACAGGCTTTGAAGATTGGTACCTCGGTTGAAGGTACAACTCCCTTGGAGGTAGATACAACTCCCTTGGAGGTCAACATGGATACTCAGGATATTCTAGCCACTCAATCTGCCGCCCCTTTGTCTGAAAATCAAACAGACAATATTGTTGACAATGTTATTACACAGAAAAATGAGATACCTGCTCCTGGAATCAGCACTGAGGGACCAGCTGCCAAAAGAGTTAAAAAACGTCACAGGCGGAAGATGCGGGAACAGGCTTTGGAGATTGGTACCTCCGTTGAAGGTACAACTCCCTTGGAGGTCAACACGGATATTCAGGATATTCTAGCCAATCAATCTGCCGCCCCTTTGTCTGAAAATCAAACAAACAATATTGTTGACGATGTTATTACACAGAAAAATGAGGTACCTGGTCCTGGAATCAGCACTGAGGGACCAGCTGCCAAAAGAGTTAAAAAACGTCACAGGCAGAAGACGGAGACGCAGAAACAGGCTTTGGAGATTGGTACCTCCGTCGAAGGTACAACTCCCTTGGAGGTCAACACGGATATTCAGGATATTCTAGCCAATCAATCTGCCGCCCCTTTGTCTGAAAATCAAACAAACAATATTGTTGACGATGTTATTACACAGAAAAATGAGGTACCTGGTCCTGGAATCAGCACTGAGGGACCAGCTGCCAAAAGAGTTAAAAAACGTCACAGGCAGAAGACGGAGACGCAGAAACAGGCTTTGGAGAGTGGTACCTCCGTCGAAGGTACAACTAGTTCTGCAGGGCCCGCAGTGTCAGCAGCTATCAAGCCGATTAAGACTAGTTTCAAGAATCAGCAGTGGAAGGAGAATAGACAGGCTTTTAATAGATATGCCTCTGGTGTAGGTACAAATAGTCAGGCTTTGGCAGATTCTCGTATTGCAGGTGCGGTGGTGCCGCCACATAATGGCAGTTCTGATTTTATTCCGAGGACAAGTCAGCATCATCATATTGATCAAAGCCCGATGACGCAGGCAGGAATGCAAAGAGAAAAGATCAGCAGCGATATGGATGACAGAAAACCCCAATACGTTACCTATCCGTGGGTACCCCCTCCGATTAATACCATTTATTACCAAAACTATTCGGGTTTGGACATGGATCTGGGTTGAAAGCATATCATATGAACTATACTTGTACTATGAGAAAGCATATGTTTATTTTCCCTTTGATAATTAAGCATTATTTTCTAACTTTTATTGTCTAAATGTTTTGTATGATTTACGGTTTAGTGTCTAAAACATCAATTTTGGACTATGAAATTTGAAATCCATTCTTGATGATCTGGTTTCATTTCTTGATATTTATTATCATTTTTTTTAATTCATATTTCGGGCTTTGTAGCCCGAAACTCATATTTTGGAATTGTTATCATCTATGTCGAGAATTGTTGTTTCGTCTACAATATTATTAGGCCTACGTTTGGTTAGTAGGATTAAACATCGATCAAGCCATAGCTACTACTATTGATGGATATATCCATCGATAGCGGTAACTAAACGAGCCCTATAGGTAAGCAACGAGGCCTTAGAAAAAACTGAAAAAGATCTCATTTTTTTAGAATTTTCGAATTTGAGAAAGTATTTAGAAGATAATTATATTTGGTATTGAATTTGAAAAAACATGTACAAAAAATCCACACCAACAAATATTGGCATGAGAACTGGGCCTTGTATAGAATAAGAATACGGACCCAATTTGTACTTTACACCCATCCCCCAAAAGCCTGCTCTTTTGTGTGTGTGTCTCTGTTCATTTGCTGTTTTCTGCAAATTTTGTTCTTCAATTAATTCCTCTCATTCCAAAAATCTTAACCCGGAATCATCGTCGCTGAATTACTCCTTTTTAACAGGTATTTCTTGATTATTTTTTTTTCCTTTTCTTTTTGCATTTATGCTTCTCGATACTAGTTATGCTCAACCTGTTGTGATTTTTGTTGTTTATTTTGCTCTGGGTTTGAATGGGTTTAGTTGATTGTTGCAAAATAAAGGCTTTGATTAATTGAATTAGGTTAAAATCACTGTATTCAATCTGAAAGTGAAAGCCCACGTGTTCGAACTTGAGGAAATTTGTGAGTTTTTGGAAAAAAAAAAACCCTACTCAGAGTGGAATGTAATTTGTGATTCGCACAAAATTTTGGTTCTTACGGGTTGTGATTTTGTGGTTTTTGTTGCAGTTAACTGTATTTAGAGGAAACGGATAAACGAGTCGATAGAATGGCGGAAAGTGAAAGTATATTTCAGATGGAAGCTGGTGAGGTTGAAATTGGTGGTGTTTATGACCAGATAATAGGGACTTATTACGAACCTGCCACCCCTCTCGGACAAGAAGAGCATTTCGGTACTCCTAGATACGAACCCATCGTAGAATCATCTGCAAAGAAGAGGAAAGTTAACCCATCCAATCAGGATTCACAAGTTAAAGATGGTCCAAGTAATACACCTCATACTCTTTTTGGTAGTTAATAAATCTTGTATTAGAAGATTGTTGTCGAAAATCGAAATCTCTGTCCGCAAACTTGTTTGTTATGTGATTTTGGAATACCCTTTTTTCGAGCTTTCAAATTCTTGGTTTTGCCTAATTTCAAATTTCAGGGTTTTTCGAGTTCTCATAGATGCGTTGTTTCAGGTGTGTCAAACTGTTTTCTTTTCAAAAGTCGGTTACAAGAGTTTTCTCAGAAAGCAGGGTTCACATCTCCAGTTTACGAAACTATCAAAGAAGGCCGTTCGCACGAGCCTTCATTTAAATCAACCGTTATCGTTAACAATGTCAGATACGATTCTCTGCCTGGATTTTTCAATCGAAAGACAGCAGAACAGTCAGCTGCTGAAGTTGCTCTAATGAAACTTTCCAACTCTGCCGATATGGAATTTGGCATCTCTCAACCTGTCGTAAGTGTCTTCATTTTTTTTTCCTTTACAAGTATCTATTATTTTTTCCGGCAAAATTATCTTTTATCATATTATAATACACGAGAATGTACGGCATTGTTGTTCTTATTATTTCAAGAATAATCTAATTAGATGAGTTTCGTATCTTGTTGATTTCTCTATAAATATTTGAAATAAAAATCTGAAAAAAAAAGCTAAACGACAAAAAATGTACATTTTTGTCAGCACGAAACCGGTCTGTGCAAAAACTTGCTGCAAGAATATGCTCAAAAGATGAACTACGCCATTCCCTTGTATGAATGCCTAAAAGAGGAGAGACAAGGCAAAACTCCCATGTATTCTTGCACTGTCGAAGTCGGAGGCATCAAATATATCGGAGCATCAGCCAACACGAAGAAAGAAGCCGAGATTAAAGCTGCTAGGACAGCCTTAATCTCCTTGTCTGAAAATCAAACTTCGAGCAACTCCGTTTACACCGTCGTTCCAAAGAAG
This sequence comes from Erythranthe guttata, assembly GCF_000504015.1. Next base: position 1,432,324 of record NW_012194309.1, on the reverse strand, counting down.
AAGAAGGTGTCCGATCATGGAATCGCCGCCCAGGAGGTGCCCACGCCAGCTGTCAAGAAGCCAAAGAAACGCAGTCTGAAGAAGAAGATGCAGCAGCAGCAATGGAAGAAGAAGAGGCGGGCTTTGAAGAGGGGTACCTCCGGTGAAGAAGGTACAACTCGTTTGGCGGTCAACAAAGCGGATAGTGTTAGTCTGACCGGTGTAGCTTCTGGTGATGTGGGGGCAGTGACCCCCCATCATCATGATGATATGAGCCCACAAGTTTATGACAGGTGGCGCAGTTTCTGGTGCTGTGGGGGCAGCGACCCCCCATCATGATGATGATGTCGGCCCGCAAGTTATGACAGGTGGTGCAGTTTCTGCTGCTGTGGGGGCAGCGACCCCCCATCATCATGATGATGTGGGCTCGCAAGCTATGACAGGTGGTGCAGTTTCTGGTGCTGTGGGGGCAATGACCCCCCATTATCATGATGTGGGCCCGCAAGTTATGACAGGTGGCGGTTCGGACAATGTAAATCTTGAAAATACAAGGGGTTTGTTTGATGGATGTGTGAAGGAAGGGGGTTCTGCAACAATGGATGCCAATAACAACATGATATAGGTATAGTGTTGAGTAGTTTAATTGGAGGAACATTGCGAGTGGGAAATTCGGTTAATTTGATAGGATGTACTAGTTAGTGATCATTGTACTTTTTTCAATTACATCGGGCTGGGCCCGCTCTTTTTTTTTTTTTTTTCCGATTATTTTTTGTTACTGACACTAGAGGTGTATGAGGCAATGTGTGATTTGTATCAGATGTGAAACTGTATGGATTAAATTTATTGAAGTTTTACTGTAACTAGTTGTCTTTGGACAATGTACTAGGCTTACTGCATTCGTTGTAACCGATGTCCACGGTAACCTCTGACTTTGATTTTTTGTCGCCTCAATAAAATTCGGTCTAGCTCGATTCAATTGACAATTTATCAAAACTCAACACAGGTTTTAACCTTAGAATTTTGCTCAAGCATTTCTTTCTTGTGATGAGATTCTAGGAAGAATCAAAGTTTTTGAACAATCTTGCAGTTTTTCTTCATCACCACATGCACACACAGAAAACCGAAATATTCAAAATCAAGAATAAAGGGTCGAGACGGATAAAGTCAACGGGACCCAAAACAGCAGTGGCGTAAACGAAGGCAGAGTTTGCAACGGGACGACATATCTGTACTGCACCGATTTAGCTATGCAGAAATTCAAAAACTTGACTGCTAGAGTGACCAGGCATTCATGGATACTTCTCCTCACATCATCTGCACAATTTTTTAATTTAATTTTTTTGTTTTAAATTTTGTGTTTCACACACACAAAAATGTAATTTAAAACTTATGAAAAATATGAAAAAAAATCATAAAGAAAATATATATTATATATGTATGTATACCTTGTGATAATTGTTGAACTAGATGTGCTGAGAAATTGAATGCCAGAAGCAAGCAAACAAGAATGAAGGAATTGTTAATCAAAGAAGAGCCTTTTCTTTTGATAAACTTTTTTTCAGAGTGAGAATCCATTAAATATAACTCCATTTCTCTTTCTTTAAAATTACACTTTTGACTGTGTGTTCTTGGTGCCACTGATTATGTGGATATTAGTTCATGGATTTATATATAGTTGGATTTTTGAATTTAGAAACTAAACTAAACTATATTTCTTTTGAATGATTATTAAATTTGGGGATCAATAATATAATATAATGCAGAATTAAACAATTACAAGGGATTCTTGCAGTGCAAGAGGTCAACCTTTGCATGTAAATGAAACTAAAAAACTTGGAGAGTACTCTTTCAATACCCAATTGCCTTATATCTATTCAATTAGAATAAATTACGGCCACCCCACTCAGATAAAGTCAAACTACGAAAATACCCTCATTTGCTTGGGTAATTACACTTTAGAATTATCTATCAACTATGAATCTTCATATATGTCTACTCTTATCGTGTCAAATTCAACATAATCTTCTAGATTCCGTGGAATGTTCTCTAGTTTGTACTTGTTTAGTGCAAAAGGGAGGTTTCTGATGTACATCAATATGATATTTACAAGCCAATAATCATATCTTATGATCATCTTATTTTAAATATGGAACCCGAACGAGATGAAATGGTTACAAACTGGATTATATTCCACATAATCTAGAAGATATTACTAAATTTGACCACACAAAAATGAAAGTATAAGAAAAATCATAATTAAAAGATAGTTGTAATTATCCAAACATGAGAAATTTTTCTTTGACTTTTACCTCAGTGGATAACCATAATGTACTTTAACAATTTGATGAATGATGATTTAGTCCACTAGGATTAATTGACAGTGGACTATTTAGTATTAGATATTAATATTTTGCTTTTAGTACTTGGAATATAAGAATAATTCTTGGGACTTCTTAGATATAAAATTTTGAAATGAGGAGTTTTTTGATATTTTTCCAAATTTTTTTTCTTTATTAATGAATAATAATAACTATGCCGCCAGTGTAGTTTACTAAAATATCCTCGACGAACCGCGTTATTATTTCACCTTAAATATATAATTTTCTTCCCTTTTTTTTTTTATATTAAATAATTCTGAAATATTTTAACGGAGTTTCGAGCGAAAATGGCTTATCACACCGGAGGCAGCCAAGCCCAAGTACCATACAACCCATCAGCCCGACCCGGACCCGGCCCGGATCAACCCCAGCTCGCCTACCCCTATCAAACTCCACCCAACCCATACTTACCTCATGCCCCCGGCGGCGGCGGAATCGGCTCGACCCCGCCGCCTCAAGGGTATGGGTACTACCCTCCGCCGCCGCCGCAGCAGCAACAGAACGTGTACAATTCGTTTCCGCCGGGCACATCTCCGGATGTAATCAGGAATTTCCAGATGGTTGACAGGTACCAGAAAGGTTACATTGAAGAGAAGGAGCTCCAGGAAGCGCTGTCTTCCAATTACCAGAAATTCAGCCGCCCGACTTTGCGATTGCTCGTCTTTCTCTTCAGGAATTCCGGCGAATCTTCTTATAGAATTGGTCCGTTCTCTCACCCTCACTTTTTTTAATTTCAAATTTGTGTCCAATTTTAATTTCTGTCAAATAAACTCTTACTTCATGAGATTGCCCTAATATTTTATTTCATACAATAGATCTATACATACATGTTGATTTGTGCAAAAGTATATACTTATCTATACAGGTGTGTGTGTGTGTGTGTGTGTGTGTGTGTGTGTGTGTGTGTGTGTGTGTGTGTGTGTGTGTGTGTGTGTGTGTGTGTGTGTGTGTGTGTGTGTGTGTGTGTGTGTGTGTGTGTCTACTTGTTGTAGTTTTTACTTTATTTCTTGGTTGGGGAGTTGGTGGATTTGGGGGTTAATTTCTCATTTGTGTTGTCACTGTTCTATGTTCTTCATTTATTCTTTTAAGTTCCATTTGCCATTCTGTTATTGTTAGTATCGATTACAATTTATTCTCGTCTAGCTTTGCGATGTGGTTCACCGATTTTAGTATTTACCGGTTACTCTTGGTAAAATATGTAGGGCCGAAAGAATTTGCGGATGTGTGGAATTGCCTTGGCCAGTGGCGGGTGAGTACTCTTTTGTTATATATATCCATTTCTTCGATTTCGTTATAGAGGAAGTCAGAGAAATGAAAATGAAGTAGGACATAGATTATAAAGGAATAAAACAAAAAAAAAAAAATCGAAGAAAATATAAGCACTGGTGAAACGTTGAATAGAGATGCTTAGTGTTCTATGACGGAGACATAGATATAAAAATGTGATGTAAGTTTGTAAATAAAGTTACGTGATTCAATCAATTAATTAAATTATACTGAATTCGTCACTATATATAGGCCATGTTTGACAGATTCGATAGAGACCGAAGCGGGAACATTGATTCTGCGGAATTGAGGGATGCTCTGTATAGTCTTGGATATGCTTTACCACCTTCTGTACTTCAAGTTCTTCTTTCCAGATACGAAGATGGCACCGGGCGTAGGGTAGATCTCAATTTCGACAGTTTTGTCGAGTAAGCCTCTGTTCTTAATATATTTATGCAATAAAATTGTTATTTATATCTTTTTTTTTCTCGAGCTGTACCTTTAATGATATTTTATTATTTTTTATTCAGGTGTGGGATGATTGTAAAGGTGAGCAACATCTTCATTAAATCAATAACCTCTTGATGTTTTATTTTTTTTTATTTCCTGAAGTTGGGACCTTTCTCAAACATTCATTTTTTCGATTTTCAGGGTTTGACGGAAAAATTCAAGGAAAAGGATCCACGATATACAGGTTCAGCGACACTATCTTATGAGCGTTCATGTCCATCGTAATTCCTTTCATTGTTTCTGACTAGCCCATCGTCACTTATATATAGTTTCGTCTTTCTTGATTTGGCTTTTGGCGTTGTACATGTAAAAGAGTGTCACTTGTACGTTAGTGTTGTGTTACTGTATATTAATGTTGTCGTGTGCATATGGATAAATATCACTGAGAAGCTATATTTCGTGTCGAATGTGTTTCATCCTCATTTATAGAACATGCATAAAAAACTTTAGGCTACGATTGAATCATAGAAAACGAGTAAAATAGTGGAAAATGTCAAGTAAAACGGTCTCTTGCGTGGTTTGTCTTCGATAATCTCTTGTATAGTTGCTTATATTTTCATGAATTTGGACATAGATTCATTTGAATGTCTGTTTGTGGGACAAGTAGAACAGCCTGTCTGATTTAATTATAATGTCCTTTTCTTATTTACAAATGGAGTGGTTTAAATATTGGACTATGACTTGTTCAAGGGCATAACCAGTAATTTGTCAGTTGGAAAAAATCAATTTTTATTATATCTATGGAGGAATTTATCAGAAATGAAAATTTAAACTTGAAAACTTTAATTTACTAAAAAATGGTTAGACAAAGACTTGTTTATTTCCTCTGCATTATTAATAAACTATTCAACGAAAATTGATCTGAATCACCGAATACGCAACTCTCTAATGTTTCTCCGCCTGCAAATACGAAAGATCGACCGACCTCGTGAAATAGTCGAGAGTCATATAAAACGATATAAAATTAATTATGGTTTTAAGGTAATTGTCTGATACCTAAAAATGGACAAAGTTTTAACAGTTGTATACAAAAGCTGATGATGCAAAGATCTTGAAAAGATCTAAAAGCAATGAAAGAATATATGCAAGAATAATAATACAGAAATGAATATGGGACTGGGATGAACTATTCTTTCTTGATAAGGGGCAAAAAGGACTTTTGTCTTGAAGAAGATAGGGATCCAATGACAGTAAAATTCAAATGCATTAAGATATGATGGAGACTTCTTACCATTCTCCACTACTAATTAAGATTTAAGGCAATCAATGAAAATTAGGTATCCTACGAAATTAGGTGGTCAATCTTTCAGTCAATTGTTGTTTCTTATCTGTAATAAATTTCATGCAGTAGCCCTTAATTTAGAAAACAATTACCTCCCAAACACACCCTTATGTGAAAATGAGAAATTTCAAGAATTCAATAAAATTCCTTACCTATAAAGAACACATCAATAAAAGAAGAAACACATTTGAGAAGAACATGACCTGTAAAGCAAGTAAAAAGAACGATTAGATGATTCGTAAATTTTCCACGAGACAAATGCTCGTAATAAGCCACGAACGAATTGAACGATAGAAAAATTTCTCTTACATTTTTAGTCGAAGACGAGTACTCCATCTGCGGAAGAACATAACCGTGGGAGCCATCGTCACGCAACCCTATTTCGTACACGGGAGTTCCGTTGGGGTACAACAATCCGTAGTTCCGTTCGGAGATGGGGCCGGGCTTCAAATCCTCATTGAAAAGGGCAAAAATGTAAATGTCTATCGGCTTATCGGGATTCGCGGGAGTGCCTCGATCTTTCTCCATCCGCTTCAACAAATTCCCGTTGTACAACCTCGCGTTCTCCGTAGTGGCCCCCACCTCGTCTGTCTCACCTTTGGACGGCCACCCTGTCTCGGAAACCCTAACCCTAACATCCGTATGCCCCAACAATTTCATTGCGGAGTAAACCGCGTCGATTTGCGCGTACAACATGTTATCGTAGTGCAAATTGGTGACGTTGTCCGTCATACCCTTGCTGGGCTCGAAAATCGAGTAGTTGAGCGGTATTTGCGTTGGATTATCTTTGTAAGCGAAAAACGGGTAAGCGTTTATGAGAAAAGACGAATTCGTCCTCGAGTGGAAATCAAGAATTCCTTTTATATCCCCAACGAATTCTTGCTTGAAGGATCCGGAAGAAGGCGGGTAGGAGTTCGCCAGGATGGCGTACGAATGTGCTGATGTCACATAGATGTCATCGCTCAAGCCGAGGTTACCGAGGGCCCCGCTTATGGCTTGCATGGCGGGAAGAAGAAACGGGGCGTATTGATTGTTGCTGGAGCCGAGGATTTCGTTTCCGACGGAGATGGAGGTGATCTTGGTTTGCGGGGTGTGGGGCCGGATGTTTTGTTGGACCCATAATTGGGCTTGGGTCGGGTCGGATATTCTTTGGAGGTCCTCGTTTCGGACGCCGACCATGAATTCGATTCCGGTGTTTGCGAATGCGGTTAGGGTGTCGGAATCGGGGTTGTAGAGCTTGACTCGGGTTACTTTGAGGGTTTTGAGGAGAGAGAGTACGTCGGACGGGGGCGGGAGATTGTTGGCCAGTTGGCCGTAGTTGATTCCGATTCCGATTCCGACTGCGATTTGAAATGATCCTGGATACAACAAAGGGGTGTGTGAAAAATCATCAATACTAACATGAACAGAATCATGGACGAATTACTTCCTACATCAAAGAACTCCACACACACACACACACACACACACACACACACACACAGAGAGAGAGAGAGAGAGAGAGAGAGAGAGACAGAGAGAGAGAGAGAGAGAGAGAGAGAGAGAGAGAGAGAGAGAGAGAGAGAGAGAGAGAGAGAGAGAGAGCGAGAGAGAGAGAGAGAGAGAGAGAGA
>NW_012194309.1:1410379-1425198 GCF_000504015.1 Erythranthe guttata | reverse complement strand
TTCTTATTCGTCCAATGTTCTGAAGGGCCTACTCCAGTTTGTTTCCACCGTCATTCTCTATTTTCTGGTAAAATGCCACCTTTTTCTGCCTTTTCAAAAGCTGAATATATATATATATATATATATATATATATATATATATATATATATATATATATATATATATATATATATGAAGAAATAAAAAAAAAAATGAAATAAACAATTTCCAACTTTTATACTTTTATTTATTTTTTATTATTATTACTATAAACGAATCGAGTTGACGCGAAATGCAAGTTTGTTCGAAGTTATTTAAATCATATCGAGCTTCAAAAGATACGTATGTGCAGACAAGCTAACAAGTCGAACCCGATAAATCCTTCACGTAACTTCATTTTTTTATACATACCTTCTTAACGAATTTGGTACCTATTTTGCTACTGTTAAATGTTGTTAATAGTCGTATTAAAAAAACCATTTAACTAGTGGTTATAACGATATTTTGCCACGTTTAATGGTCGTATTAAAAAACCATTTTTATACCAGTGGTTATAACGATCTTTTAACAATCGATATTAGGTCGAGTAATACGCAACTTGATTTGATTTCATCAAGTTTAATTCTTTAGTTCAACCCAAATTTAATTGAATTCCTTCATTTTTTATACCAAATTAATAAATACAGAAAAACAAATATAATTAATTTGAAACTAACATCACCCAAAGCAAACCCCGCATAGCATAAAATAAATATGTAGTCATATAGGCAAATTTGCAAATAAAAAAAGATCACACTGAATTGTGGTCTTTCCTCAACTCTCAAGACAAACACAACCTTCTAACACAAGACGAACACATTCAACGGGGGGAGTCGATTTTCCTAAAAATAACACAATTTGCTCAATAAAGATCGGTTTCCTTGTGTGTGTGAATCACACAATCCGAAGTAGGGTAAGAAACGCATGTAAGCAAGTACCCTTCCTTCATTTGGTTGTCATCGAGAAACGAGCCATCCGATTGGTCCACCTCACCCGTGATAATCTTGCCTGCACAAGTGGAGCAAGCACCTGCCCTGCACGAGTAGGGCAGCTCGAGCCCGGCTTCTTCGGCCGAGTCGAGAATGTATGCATCGTCCGGTGCGTCGAACTCTGTCTCGGTTCCATCGGGCCCCACCAATTTCACCTTGTAACATGCCATTGCACATGCTCGAAAATCGGGCTTCGATTTCAAGCCCAATGCTTTTGTTGCGCTCTTTAAAGAGCCCAATGAAGACGGGCTTTTTAGGAAACTGGTTTTGGTTCGGGTTTGTGGGGCGTTTCCGAACATGCAAATTGTCGGAAGTCTTGCGGTTGCCATTTTCTTCTCCTATATAAAAAATAGAAAAGAAGACTAATGTTACTTTCGTGTTTAATTTGGTGGTGTAACTATAAAAACAGCATTACATGTGATATATATATAAATATATGTGCATGCTGCAAATGGCCACAATGATGGAAACACAATGGCCATCGATTTAAATAGCAACGAAGCGAATAAATATTCGGAGCATTATGAGAAGTGCAAGCAAAATTGCCCTTCACTCGAAGCTCCATAAGAAAGAAATCATAACGAAAATACAATCGCAAATAAAAAAGGACAAAAATACCCCCAAAGATTCAAGATTCTGCTAAGCAACCAATCTTAATCAACTTCATCATATGCAGGGAAATTGCAAATGGATCTCAAATAAAAAGTACAAGACAAGGACAGCATAATATATTTCTCCATCAATTATTTCAGATTTCAGACAAACTAAAACCAAAGCATCAGCCACCTTAAAATCAGAGGTCATGTAATAAAAAGAAACAATAGAAAAGCAAGAAGCAAACATAAATATTATTTTTTTTTAAAGAAAAAGAAAACCCAGAACACAGAAAAGCAAGATCTAGCCCTGATCTAAAAAGGGTCGAAAGTTGATCCAAAGGTCCGGTTTTTATCAAGAACAAGAAATCAAAAAACACGAAGAAAAAAACTCATCAACTCTTGCCTTATTAATAAAAGAAAAAAATGAAGAACAAACAGCATACGGAGATATCGAGGTAAAGTACTAATCAAGAACAAAAGGAAAGAGGAAGTACCTTGATTTGTAAACTAGAGGGAGAGAGAGAGAGAGAGAGAGAGGAGTTTTGGTTAGAATGGAGGTGTGTGAGATTGTAATAGTAACAGTAATATTTAAGGGGGGCGATACGATCAGAGAAAAGAAAGATGCCCTAATCACTAATGACAGAAAACAAAGGCTACCAACCCATTTGCCGCCGCCCCTTGCTTTGGTTTTTTTCTTTAATTTAATTAGGCTTTTGTTCGCTCGCTCTATTAATTATTTGTTCCATCTTTTGAACAATATTTTTACTTTTATTTCAAAGTTCCGATTTTTCCAAAGAAAGAATTAAAATTAACAGAGCTGAAATATATATTAGATTCTCATTTTCGATTCTACTTTTTTTTCCGATAAATTGTAGGTAAACTTTAATTACATTAAATCAAATATTTTGGTTGATGCATCAGCATTTGATAACAAATTAAGTAGAATTATCTTGTACTACTATTAAACCCCTATAAATTAATACTTGCACCAGCCAAACTCTATTAATACACGAATATTAATTTATCAAAATTCTATTATATATGAAAAAAGATGGGAACAAATCAATAATAGGGAAAAACAGAAGCCCAAAACAGTTGAATTTTCGAGCAAAGGTGCTATTCCAGATTAATATATAACTAATAATAAAGAAAACAAAAACCATAAACAAAGATATGAATGCAAAATAAAACAAAATCCATAAATAAGGTCATTTCTCACAATGTCAAAATAACAAAAACAGTAAAGATTCCAATATTCAAATCTAACTTTTGCTCTCTTACAACCTTTCCCCCAAGTGAAACAGGAAACAAAACTCCAATTAATCGATTAGAAGACACGTTGAGGTTTGCCCATAGTACTCTTGAGGTATAGGCACCTCACCTGTGATAAAACAAATGAAACATAAGCAGTCAATCAATCAAAAGTAATATATTCGAATCGAACGAACAAAAACATTTCAAAAATGAAGTAAAATTGGCTTACATTCTGCCAATTCTTCTTCAAAAGGGAAACTAAGAAGTTGACGCTCATTTGCACGTTTTGGAAGATCTGCTTCTCTTCCATGGAAAGGTTTCCTACAGCAACACCCATGCAAAGAACCTTCTTCAATTGGAACTTGACTGTTGCTTTCGTCTCGTTCACCTTTGCTTCCAGAGATTCTTGGTGAGAAACCAGAGTCGGGAACTTACCTGCATCAACCGTAGTGCAAAATAAGCAACAAAAAAAAACGAACAATATCTTACATATTTATATTCTTGAACTAATATTCAAACACGAGCACCAAAACATTCCATATCTAGCATACAATTCTCGACATCAGATAAAAACAAATCTGTGTACCTAGAAACAAACAGCAGTACCATTCAGAATATTTCAATCAATGAAATTATATAAGTTGGAAGATATATAGTTTAGAGTATTTTCACCACAAATAAAAATAATAAGACAACACTATTCATATTTTATGCTTTCATTAGACAAACGGGTACTTGCCTGCCTTGTTGAGACCGGGGCCCAAAAGACGGGGAATCTGTTTAATAACAGCTTCGGAGGCTAAGAAAGCATGGTATTTCTTCGCAAGCTTCTTCACCAATTTCTTGTTCTTGTTTAGCTTCTTGAGAGCCTCAACATCCATGGACTCAAGTCCGATCTTTGTGGCCTGAATTAATCATCGAAAATCACATTAAATAATAGTTTCAGTAAAATGTGAATCCAGCAAATGACAAAAAGACGATACATATAACCAAGAGTCAAAAATTGATCCAGCAAATGAAATGCTTCCATGTACAGGTACAAGTGGTGTGTGTGCTTCATCGGTACATTATGTATTTCATGTTCAGTACTCATTCATTACAAAAAAAAAGTCTTTCATTTTGGGCATAACAATTACAATTAAAAGATTAATTATTCAAATATGAAAAAATTAAAACAACAATTTATACCTCTTCAACATGCTGGGCATCTCCAAGCATGCAAATCTTCATTTTAGGTCTGGGAATGTGTGGCAACTTAACCGAGCCACTGAAACGCTTGTCTTTCTGTGGGTCGTAGTTCTTGAGTCCAATCTGGAGCTCGATTGTCTCGGTAAACTTACGATTCTTCTCCTTACAATCGGCAGAAATCTGGGTAATGGCTTCCCTAAGAGCCTCACTCTGAAGCTTACTGTACAAATATTACAATCAGATCAAAATTCAGCATAACCTAAATCTACATATTATTATAAACGGAACATACAACATTATCACTTCTGCAACTAATAAATCCGACCAAATTGAAAACTCAGTGTGAAAAAAAGAAAAAATTATCTCCTCCAAATCACCAAAAAAAACTGTAAATTCTGAAGCAATTAACATACAACAAAACGCAGTTAATAATCTTACAGAGAACACAGATCATGGTCTAAAAGGCATATATTTATCCATTTCCATATAACCCTAATTGGTTCTACTAATTTCAGTGAAGTAGTCAAAATAGATATATCAATAGAACAGAAAACAGCGAGAAAATGTAAAGATTAAACATTTACCTCATGATTCAAGGCCTTCTTATCTTCTGGAAATCACTCCTGCTTTAATGGAAAATAAAATCCGACAAAAAACGAAAATCAATGTCAGTATAGCTTCAATGCATCAAAAATTGAGATGAACAAGCAAGAATGTATGAAGTCCAGAGAGAAATGAAGAAGAGAAGGGCAGAGGCGGGCGGACCTGATAGAAAACCCTAGCTTAGGGTTTGAAGAGTACGATTCATGAATTAATATAAGAAGTTCTTGGGCTGGATATTATAATTGGGCCTCGCTTATAAAACCCACTTCAATTGCTCATTTGTCATATCAAAAGAAAAACCCTAATGTATGAAAATAGCACTTTAATTTCTGATTTTTTTTTTATGTATTCTTAAAATTAAAATTAAAAAACATTAAAAAAATAGACAGATTCATAATATATTTTTTAAATACCATAAGAAAAAATTTGTAAAAACACTAAATATTTAATCTACAAATATGACTATTTGTTCCGACAGAAATTTAGATTCCTACTTAGATAATTCAAATATTTGTAGGGTTTTAACATATTAAGATTGGGTTTAATTACACATTCTTTTATCAAGCCCATGCCTGATTTGGTTAGTGCAATCAAATATAATCATTAATTTTTTAATTGACTCAAACGATTATGTTCATTTTCTGAAAGAAAAAAAATGGTTCACAAAAACCAAAAAAAAAAAAAACAAAAAAAAAAGTAGTACAAGTATAGTATACATTACAAGAAAATATTAATGAAGAGCTTGAGTCTGATTTAAAAAAAAAAAAACTTAAGATATAAACGAAAACCGGGTAAATAGGCATTGTTTGATGAAATATCTCACCTTGTGCCGAGGTTTTTGTTCATAATATAACCAGAACATCTCATTGCATGAAACTTATCAGACAATAAAGCAAAAGCTAGAACTCGAAATTGGCCTGTTCTTACATTATAAAGAAAACCACAGGCATGAACAACAATTATTGAAAATCAAAATGCATTTTTGAATCTATGGAGAAAAACAAATAGAGGCAGATGTAATAGGTAACACACTGCTACTTCATTCTTCAGTTGGTCTCTGTCCCAAAACTGAAATATCCTCGTATCGCTTCTGCAATTCCAACACCGACATAATTAGTACAAAGTAGTTTACATGTTCCTTATAAATGTACCTCGGCATTCACCACAGAATCAGAACTCGCTAATATTAAAAAAAATTGGAATAACAAAAACGCAAGAATAAATGCTGCATATTGAATGAGAAAATACAAGCTCACAAGACAAAAGGTAATTGTTCAAAGTAACTAAAGGTCGTAACCGTTTATGGAATTCTATCCATCTGATTAGCACTTTCAAGATTCAAATAGTTTTGTACAAACACAACTTCTTTTACGATTTATTGACAAACCACTGAACTCCAACGGATAACGGACTCAAAGCAACCTGTCAAAAGTTGTGATTTGGTTTTTCACACGTCTACATCCTTCAACCTCTAAATACTTTCCAAATTTTCAAATCTAATCATACACCAGAAAGATTTGTAACCACCTCGTTTTCTAATTTCAAAACCTGTAGTATCCTCTCATTATCTTCAATAATAACTACTCTTTCATCGATGAAATTACGGGACCATAGAAATATCATCTACACAGAACAAAAAAGCTTAACTACTGCCCACGACAAATTTTCACAAAAACACACACTCATCCCTAATGTCAAGCGAAGATTAACACACGCAAAATCGCTAAAACATGCTATCTACATATAAAGTCAGAACTGAAAATCACGGAGCATTCTCCAAGGTAAGAGTGCTCACAACAGAAGGCATAGCAGTATATCATCCTTGCTAATCATTCTCGTTTAAAAATTCATCTGAAGAGTTTCATATTTTGATCTATCTAAGTTCTCACACATATCTATATATATCGTTAACAATTATTAAACAACTTTTTTCTAATTAACTCATTAGCACACGAAATAACAGTCCAAGCTACACATAGTATAATCTAGAAGCTGTTCGATCCACTTGTTCATTTCTTTCTGCGACCCTAGTTCAATCTCACAACCGTTTAAACCAATAACCGATAACAATAGTTACGAATTATAATTCTTTGATTCGGATGCAAACGAAAAACATTCATGAAACTTGCTAAACCTAATCTAACTAGCTAAACGAACAGGTGCAGGTAAATCACAAAAATCAGCTGAATTTACTAAAATTAAAGGAATAGCAAGTAATAGCAATACCCCAACATTGATGTGGTCCCAGAGACCGCGAATTCCACGATCCACAGCCTGAAATCAGAGCAATGGAACAAAATATCAGATAAATTAATGAAATTAAAGTATAGAATTAAATGAAACATATGAAGCTGAAAAAAAACTCAATCATCAAAAAACAATATTTTTTTTTTAAATAATCCAAACACCCACAACCAACTTCCCCCAAAATCCTCGAATCGTTAATTCCGCATTTTTCAGATCCAATTCAATCGAGTAAATACAAACACGTAGAAACACACAAAATCATAGATATGGATATAGATACAGGTTTAGAGAGAAGATACAGACCCGTTCGCCGAGGAAGGCGCCGACGACGACGAAGGTAACGTAGACAGGAGTGCGGCGCATAATCACTCTGTACATACCCTCCCATACGCCGCCGCTTCGTCTGACTGCCGGTTCCATTTTTCCGATCCTTTTTTTATCTCTTTTTCTGCAAAAAATCGAAAGAGAAAAGTTCTCGAGTTCTGTCAAATCTCTCTCGCACGATGATGAAGGAGAAATGGGGCAACTGCGGATGGTTTGATTGATCCGGAAACTTCTCAACACGGGTTTGTTGATTCAATAAACCGGGTCTAATATTTGACCCGGTTTACTGGGCTTATTGGTTAACATTCATTCATGGTGCTAGGGTTTAATTTATTTGGGCCTACAAAAATCCAGCCCGAATTGACTTAGAGGGTGTTTGGCTAAGCTTATAAGATGTTAAAAGGAGTTTATAAGATGTTTTAGAGCTTATAAGCTCTTTCAAAGTGTTTGGTAATTTTTTAGAAAAAAATCTTATTTTTTTTTTAAAATAAGCTGTTGGATAGCAAATAAGATCTTTTTAAATAAGTACCTCTACCCCACCTTTTTATTTAAGATCTTTTAATGAGTAAAAATAGGAAATAAGCCCATTATCCAAACACTCTAAAAATTAATCCTAAAAATAAGATGTAACAGCTTATCAGCTCTTAAAACATCTTATCAGACGTAAGAGCTTATCAGCTGTTTAAAATAAGCTTAGCCAAACACTCAATTGTAATTAGACCATAATTATTTGACAATAATCTCATATATAATTTGATTAATAAAATTGGATATAAAAAATATCATTTACATTTTACACCCTTAAATCCAATAAATATCATTTATTCTCTTTATTTGAGGGCCTCAAAATTTTAAAATATATATATAGTTTCATAATTTAAAGTATTAATTCATTTTTTGTCCAATAATTACAAATATAACCAAAATTAATATATATTTTCCACCATCAATGTCTATGAATTATAAATTCAACCTTGTATCAATATAATTGAAGTAAAGTATACTTCATTTGTTATTATATTAATTGACTTGTTCAATATGAAAATATTTTTATATAGAATTAATTTCGAATAAAAAATATAAAAGGCTTATCAATTTAATCAATCTTAATTCAATCAACATTCCCAACGAAGAAAATAAATAAATAGCTAAAAAACATTGACTATATTTTCACAAAGCTTATGCGAATTAACTGTAATCAAATCTTTCTGTAACACAAATTAATCTGAAGACATTGTTTCCTTTCAGTATACACTGAGTCAACTCGTAGAGAAACCAGCTGCATTTTCTCCAATTTCAATTAATCCAAAAATAAGAAAAAAGAAAAGATAATACAGTATAGATTGATTATATTTTCCACTGTTTAGAGGTTAGTTTAACTACCACAAGTACAAAGGAAGCTCGCTCACTCACTCACTCTTGACAGCATGGTATATTCTTCGAACGAAAATCAAAGAAGCTCGAAAACTTAGAGCTCCGAGCACCAAGAAGAACGCATAGCACATGCAAAAGCTATATCCGAAAAAGAAACATGCTTGGAGAATGCCGCTCATATTTGATTTGTAATAAAAGTATACGCAGTAACAAAACATGAATATTGCTGTCGATCCGCCACGTAAAACTGACCTGAATTTTATCAACGGAAGAATATATATCAGTAAAAGCGTTGCCACATCAACATGCACACACAATTACGGATGCAAATCTGACAGATCGGTTTTATTTTTCCAAAGTAAAAAAGTTAATTCCGGTTCAATTTCAAATGTTTTTTTGTAAAAATCTGAAATCAGATGAAAAAAGTAGAGAGTTTATTGCATTTAGTACCCTGATAAAAATCTAAGACAATTAATTGTTTTTACTACAGTCGGCATTTTACGAATATCGACGGAATTTGAAAATTCCACTTCCGTTTTTCACCCCCACACAATGAAAAAAAGAAAAGAAAAAAGAAAAAGAGAACGTACCTCCACCACCAATCGTGATCTTCAACAACCAATTGAAAATACGTCAATCCAACACTGATCATAACAGTGAGCAGAACAAGTATCAAGATCGTAACAAACAAAACTCCAAGAGAGGTGTACACTTTATAGCCCCACACAGTAGCACACAAGTTGTGCAACTCCAAGACAATTGCACTAAAAGGCAAAAGACCTCCGATAAACATTTGAGCAGGTGTTCTTCTATACCAAGCCAAAAACGGAATCTCCCTCGGAGATTTCTTTGCAACCGGAGAACATTGTATATCGTATTTGTTACGTTTTCCAACGACCCCACCAAGTACGAGTAGTGGAATTGCAACGAGCGTATATATTAAAATAATGATAAATATTGTTCCTAGAGGAAGTGCTGCAGTCACATTAAAATACGCAGCGAGTGTATTGAGGATGAATGCTGTGAAGAGAAAAGGGCCTAAGAAGAGTGTCCCTGTAAGAAGTGTGCTCGTTTCCTAGGAAAAAATTGTATATATTTAGCTTCGATATTGTTCGAATAATTTAGCGGAAAATTGAAATGAGAATATAACTACCTGTCCCGTTTCGGAATATTGAATGCAAAAAGATGAGGAGATATATCCGGAAACTGCTGATGTAAGAAGGTAAGATATGAATATGGAATTTGAGAGAGAACCGTGGCTGTGGGGATAAGAGATTCCGAGAAATGCCAAAACAAATAAGATGAATATCCTGTTGAAATAGCAAATAATTTAGGGTTTTTTTTTGCTAATATTAACAGCACGATGATTATTTTAGCAATTCGATACAAGACGGGGGTACTAAATGCAATAAAAACGGAGAAAATGATAGATTACATACATGGTCAATAGCTGGGTCCCACATCCCAAAACGGCGCAAAACAAAGGCAAATTCGTCGGGCATCTCAAAACATCACCGTGTAAGTATTTCCAACCAACCTCTTTCTCCTCATCTTCATCTCCAATCGACCATCTATAAATAAACGATAATAAGAAAAACAAAAAATAATTAGTATTAATATATGTATAATCAATTGCCTCTTAAGATAATGGTGAAGCAAAAAAGACGATAATTACTTTCTTAAATCATTCTTGAGATGCCGCGTAAAAAGCACAACAAGCAGTCCCGTCAGCATTATAACTATCACAATTGAATTAACGAAAGAGAACCAATGAGTTTGTTGCAGTATAGGCAGTGAAGAAGCAGCTAAATATCTTTCCATTCTATTCCTGTACGGTATAGAAGTTTCATTCCAAAAAATGGAATAAGTGAAATCGATTGTGACATCAATATCATCTGTTATATCTAACACGTGATTTGGATCACTCAAGGCGTGAATTTCGACGACTTGGTTTCCGTTGTAGAGAGCATCGAATTGAACGTGTGTGAAAAGATAATACTTTGGTCCTTTACTGTCGGATGTCCAGTTTTCATCTTCGACTTTGCCTATGAATGCCCATAGGGGAAGATCATCATAGTACATCTGGTAATAAAAATCGTTTTTAATAGCGTCCCTGAATTTCGAAATATCCTGTTTATTGAGCTTCTGCTGGCAGTTAACTGCCCTAGTTTTGTTGACTGCGAATTTCAAATCATATAAAGCGTTTGCCAGCCTGTCACCGTTCAGAACTTCCCCAATGCTTTCTCTCTCTTCGAGCACCTGATCTGCCAACAAAAAATTAATAAGATACGAGAAATGCATGCCAAATGGATTAATGATACATGCAGAAGCAAATATTCCTCGAAGATTTACAACCGAAAATGCAAGAGGGTCCACTTGACAATTTAGGAAAATACATCATTTCATTATGCAAAAAAAGCCCTTCTCGATTTATCATCAAACAACAAAATCTTGATAACAATTCTCAAGAAAGCCCCTTCTTGAGATCCCTAATAATCAAAAACAGGGCTACTGTCCTTCCTATGATTCTAACATATGCCTTTGAATTCATAATGCCGAGATTTCAATTGCTGGGAAAATAAAAAGATGCATTCAAGTTTTATCGAAATAATCGTAATGTGTCTCTTAGCCATTGGTATATGACAACTGATATAAGCGAACAATTAAAGATGCACATGAAAAGGAAGAAAAAAACACAGAAGTTAATGTAAGATCCCTGAAAAGGTTAATGCAGAGTGTCACTGCCAACCTGGACGACAGAAGGCCAACTCATAATATTTGTATGTTTCACTGCAAGACGATAACAAGTGAAAACGAATCAGATTAAGATGAATTTACACCAAGTTGCTCCGATCATAATTTATCATAATTCGGTTACAGCAACTACATTTGTAGGTTGAGAATGAATTCGATGGGTGCATCAAAATCCATGAAGAATCATAGAATTGAAAATTATTTTTTTATTTTTTTTGGAAATGAAAATGGGTAAGGGTTATTGATGCCAATTGGGTAAATCAAATGCATTTTTCAGAAGTAAAACCCTAGTTTTCGAATTCGGATCTTATATTTCACGACTTCTTAACAGTTAACAGTGATCATAAAGCCAAGCGAGAAGAAAAATCAATTTTCTTACAAAAAAACCGAAGGAAAACCAACAAATTTCTCAGAGCAAACAGTCAACAAAACCTATTTGTATACATAAACTAAACATACGATGAAAATGCACATGAACAAAAAATTCTTCACTTATAAAATCAAAATCAATACCTAGGGTTATGAAGGGGGCCAATTTTGTTGACGAAAAGGGGGACGGGATCTCCTACATTGTAAGCGCTGGTCGAATGCAGTAGAATTGGCAGTAGTAGCAGCAAATTAGCTACGAAAACCAGTCTCACGATTTCCATTTCGGAGCTGTTTGAATCGTTGATTCTCCGGTGGAGGCGCCGCCGGGGTTTAAGTGTTCAGAGAACGAGGTCAACGACTGTGCCTTTCCCGGGCAAATCTTGTACTGGCGGAAGTAAATCGCATTTTGGGGAAGAAAGAACGCTTTCTCTATCTGTCCGATCTCACTGACACAAACGCGACTAATGTACGGGCCTCTGAATAGAGCCCGACTTATCCCAGTTTGGGCCCGCCATATAAATGGGCCGGAAGCAAAACTTGTTAGTTCAATGGAAAAGCCCATTTAAAAAAATTGATATTATAATGTATAGGGTAAATTACAACCACCCCTTGAGGTATGGTTAAATTACAAAAAACCCCTCTTGTTTGGGTAATTGCAACCACCCCTTAACTATAAATCTTCTTATACGTCCACCCTTGCGGTTTCAAATTTAGTGGAATCTTCAAGATTATATGGAATATTATCAGTTTTGTACCCGTTTTATCCCATTCCAACTCCACATTTTGAAGCAAGATGATCATAATATGTGTTTTTTGACTTGTATATATTATATTGTAGTGCATCAGAAACTGTATTTTTACACAAAACGAGTACAAGCTAGAGCACATTCCACAAAAACTAGATGATTATGTTGAATTTGACACCATAAGGGTGGAGATGTAAGAAAAAATCATAGTTGAGGGGTAGATGTAATTATCCACACAAGAGGGGTTTTTTTGTGAATTGACCATACCTCGGGGGGTGTTTGTAATTTGCCCTAATTTATAAGTGTAATTTTTTAACAAAAAATGAAATCTTCAGAAAATTTTGAAATTTGTAACTTTTGGTATTTAGGATTAAAAAATTTGTAACGGTGGACAATATATATATATATATATATATATATATATATATATATATATATATATATATATATATATATATATATATATATATAAAATATTAATTTTAAGCCTCTAAAGAGCGAGTCAATCTTTGTGCATGAAACATGACCGGTGATTTATTTATTCAATTCCAATTGTCAATTTTAATCCTAATAATTTAAAATTTAGTGCAAGGTTCTAATTGGAATATGACTTATTCAAATTGTTGGCTTTCAAGTTACTTGAACAGCTTAATTATCACAATTACAGAAGTTATTAAGTTTCTAATGGTTGACTACAAGCAACATTATAATATGTTCGTATAACAAGATTTTAACGAATGATTTCGAATAGTTTGGTTTGGTTTTCAGTCGATCCTGCTTATCATTCCCCAAAAACAAATTATTTGACCGAGAATGTAATTATCATTAATCTTGAAGTAATGATAACTTAATACATGACATAATCCTAATGGAAACTTAAGCTCTATATAGTTAATATGATGAGTTCAGATTCATGAACAACTACTCCATTGGAACATATCTCTCTGTCTGGACCAAAATTTGTCTGAATCAATCATTAGTATAAGCTAAGTATGGAGAATAATTGGTAGGGGAATATTTTAAATATATAATATATAAATATTGTTACATCAATAATCCACCTCTTTTTGAAATAGATCATGGGGCCATCTATCACAGATTTCATTTCTAAAAAAATCTAATTTTTTTAGATAATATATATTTTTTTAATTAAAAAAAAACTTGATTGTTACCAAGAATATACCACACCTAAATTATATTCAAATTAAAAATAAATTGTGTCCCTAAAAAACATGAATATGAAGGCCCATTGCCAAGAATAGGAACAAAATATCTATACCTTTCTCCTACATGACAAATGAGGTAGTTTACAGGTTGGCCATAAATTGGTTTTCTTATAGCAAACAAACCATACCTAATATGTTCTTAAGTGGACCTTAATTATATCAAGAATTTTAATTAATTGAATTCCACTTTATCTTACCATGGACCTCCCTAATTCCGTCGACAAAAACTAGGCCGATTAGGGTTTTGTAGATGCTACACTCGGTGAAATACATCGAGAGATCAATCATGCATCATTGATCTACACATAATAACACATACCCAGTGTTTTTCACCCGTGTAGCATCTTATAGACCAACAATTAGGGAGAATGTATATAGAAAAATAATGGAAAAAATTGAAATGATTTAGTTGGGGGAAGCTGAAATTATATTGGATTAAATTGAAAATCAGGGAGAATTAATTAATTAAATTAAGGGGGAAAAGAATCTTTAATATGGCATGGCATTGGCTGAATGACAGGGAATGGATGTTGACCTATCAACAAAGGGGATAATACCAAATAAATCCATTTCAAAGCTTTTGATTATATTTAACAAGTGGGTGTTTTTATTGGTGATTAATAATTTAATTAATTTGGTTTAGGTTGAAAGGATATATAAGCAACATCTTGAATATACAATATTTATATATGATAAATCTTGTCAAGGGGGTGGTGAGTTGTCAAATGCACAAACAACACAAAAAGTAAACTTCTCCGGCCATATAAGTGCGTTCTGATTGGTGGATTAAAAGAGCGTGATATTTAACGACTTCAGCTCGATGTTTTTTACTGCATCATAGTTTAATTTGCAGACTATTGCACGAAAACGAGGTTTATCAAATGTAATTGTTGTTGTTCTCTCAAGACTCCATCTTTATATTTTTTTTAAACATTTGAATGCAACCCTCATCTCATCTCCCTTAATTAAAATACTAATAATTAGATAAAATATCTCAACTTATTAATTCTTTCTCTGTAATTTAATAATCTCAACTAGTTATTCTAGAATTTCATTACATATAGCATAAGAAAACCAATTGCAATTATTTCAAAATTCCACCCACCTCAAAAACATTACATGAAATTCTG
>NW_012194309.1:1372944-1396832 GCF_000504015.1 Erythranthe guttata | reverse complement strand
TATTGATACTAACATGATAATTCTAATACGTGAAAACTAATGCTAAGTCTAATTGTAATACTAATAATTTACAACACTAATACTAATATTTTGAATACTAATACTAATACCAATCATAATCCTAATTCAAATCTTAGTTATAACTAGTAATTCACCCGTGCGATGCACGAGATCAATTTTTTCAAAAAAAATATTTTGGATAAAATAAAACGAACGAAAACTTTGAACAGTTGACATACATGTAAATAATACAAAATATTCATTTGTTTGTGATTTACCTTCATATTCGCTGAAAATCTTTTGTCACACAACATTGCTCGTAATTTTAGTTATATCGCCCGATTTTGAGTTGATAATTATTTTTTATCTCAAATCTACTTTTATCTCTGGACATTGCGGCGTACAATTGCCTATCCATCCTAATATTAACACTAATATTCCACTAACAACTACTACTACTAATACTAAAACCAACATTGATAATACTAATACCAATACTAATATTAATACTAAAATCAACACTAATAATACTAATATTAATACTAATTTTAATATTAATACGATGATTAATACTAATAGTCTAATACTAATATTAATATCAACACTAATATTAATAATAATACGCCACTTCTAATATGAATATTTAATGTTTAAACTAATACGCCAATACTAATAAGAAAACTAATACTAATACTAATGCTAATGCTAATGTTAATGCTAATAGGCCAAGACTAATATGAATTTGAATTAATAAGAATACTAATAATGATAATAATACTGATATTGGTATTGATACTGATACTAATATTAATTTGATATTAATACTAATACTGATATTGATATTGATATTGATACTATTGATGATACTGCTACTGATATTATACTGATACTTATACTGATATTAATACTGATACGAATACTGATACTGATATTTATACCCATACTTATACTCGTACTCATACTCATACTCATACTCATACTCATACTCATACTCATACTTATAGATATTGATACATATATTGATACTGATATGGATACTCATACTCATACTAATATTGATATTGGTATATACTGATACTAATATTGATATTGATATTGATATTAATACTAATACTAATACTGATACTGATATTGATACTCATCTAATACTAATACTAATACTAATACTAATACTAATACTAATACTAATACTAATACTAATACTAATACTAATACTAAAAACTAATAATAATATTAATACTAATACTAATATTAATACTAATACTAATATTAATACTAATACTACTACTAATACTAATATTAATACTCATACTCATAGAGATCTTCCTCAAATTTCAGTTTGCAATCTCAACAAATCCGTAATCGAGACCTACTTCATAAAAATCAATCTCGTAATATTGTACATCGATTTCTTTTCATTGGAATATCAAACCATTTTGTTTTAGGGAAAGAGATAATTTCTCTAAAATGTTTTAATGATCCAAAGAATACACACACATAATGTCCTCGTTGGATTGACAACATCGATTTTCACATATGTATATTTTACTATATATTTCACACATTATTTTTAATGTGTTTTTTTCCTTCCCTGATCAATGTAGAATGCTATATAATTTATATATTTCTCTAGTTAGTATAGGTTTTTCTGCAAAAACATTACTTCTAAATCCTAATATGCTTGCATAAATAATTATTCCTATTTCAAAACATACAAAATCAAATATTGTCACAAATACATCTAGGCACAATGTTTCTAATATATCATAATATTGGAATTATAGTGAATGAAGAAGGGTGAATCTAATGTCATGTATGTACATAAAGATTCAAAAGATTAACAGCAAAAAAAAAATTATGAACGCACAAACTAATAATATTTTACATAAATATTAAAAAATGATAAAAATAAAAGAATTATTACGATACGTACAAATTAATATTGTAACATAAAAATATAAAAACTAAAGAAGATTTATTTAAATATATTCAACAAATTATATAAGAATCTCTATTACAAATAACGAAATACATACATGAGTTACTTTAATATTTTTTTATTACATTATCACCTTCATTAAACTCAACTTCTTCATCGAAACTAAACTTACAATTATTGAATGTATAATCAAAGATGGAAAACCAGAAGTAAAAGTTTTTAAAACCCATCCATATAATATATCTAAATCATATATTTGTATTCTACGCAACGCCACAATGCTTCTCCCTTGTGGACGTCGCCGCATATAGCACACACGATGTTATCCATGGATCTGAAAATTAAAAGGAAAGCAAAACAATGATTTGTTAGATTATTATACATACGCATACATAATAAACGTATAACGTAATAAACACTTGGCGATAAATAAAATGCTTCAAAGCGAGCATGCACATCGCACAATACTGATCGCATTATGAAATTACAAAACATAAATATGAAGAAAAAAAAGTTTTAAGGTAAGGACCTTGGTTTAGCATGATCATAACAAAACGTGTTGAGAAAGAATGAAATAAATGATCAGTTTGTGTTGATGGTCTTTATACTTCATTTTCACATACTAAATAAGTTAATAAAATAACTTTAAGCAAACAATATATTTTATTATTTTTTGTGTTACTCGGTTAGAACAAATCAAACAAATTCAAACAATTAGAATTAATAAGAATCCGAAATTATTGAGATGCATAATAAATAAATGCGATTGTTAGGGTTACTAAAAAAATTATTCAAATCACATGTATTGATTTGATAATAACATTAAATAGTAATGAATTAATCAGAATCAGAAATAACATAACCAAGGAAACATAACAAAAGTAACCAATTTAAATATAACATGGCTTTTAAAATATTACCACTTTTACGTGTTTATTAGGTATAAAATATTATGCTCATAATTTATTTAGCATAATACACACATTGATTTGATACAGTAATAAATAGAAACCAAAATAATATCAATTTGTATATAACAAAGACAAACATAACAAAAAATAAATAAACAAATAAAATCAGTGATCAATCATATCCTTAAAATTCATACTTTAAATAAGAATATCAAACAAATGAAATCAAGTCATTAATCTTATCCTTAAAATCAATACTTTTAATAAGAATATCAAACAAATGAAATCAAATTATTATTTAATGCTAATGTAAGACATTATTTTTTTTCTTCTCTAAAGTATAAGTTGATATGCAAAATAATCATTACAAATACTTATGTTACAACATTATCGAAAATACAAAAAAAAAATCATAATGAAAAATGCTAGGAAAATTAAATAAATAAAGTAATTTATAAAATTAAAAATTATTAAAATAATTAATTCGTAATAAATGTAATAAAAATAAAAATCTAGTTAATAATGTGTTTTATTACTTCATTAAATATTTAATGGAATAATATTGAAATATGTTACTTATATATACCATTTATTAAATTATTTATGACAATTTAAATATATTTCATTCCATTAATTGACATATTACTATTCAATTAATATATTATAATTTCCTAAGATTGAGTATATAAAAAGGACAACTCGATACAATATTTTATTCCATTAATTGACATATTACCATTCCATTAATATAATAATGCATTAATAAACTAAATTAATGTAAAATTATAAAACAATATAATTACTATATAATGAATTAGTGATAATATATTAGCACTCAACATTTCAATGTAGTTAAGTGAAACAAATCAAGAAAAAAAGACGAAAACAATAAGTTTCCAAAAACAAAAACGACAGATGATCCAACTTTACACGAATTAAAAAATGAAATATATAAAATTTTAAATAGCGAAATTGCATATATAACCATATACTAAATGAGCTTGATGAAACAATATTAAAAATAATTACAAACATATATAAAGAATAGAAAATTGATAATTGCATATAATGTTTTACATTTATCACTTCGATGACGGTCTTTTAAGGATTGAAAAAAATGAGTATTTTTTCTCGCACAATTCATATGAGATTCACGAAATTCTTTCTATTCCTTTGACGCAACCAATGTCGTCACACATAGCCCATATGTCGATATTATCCATAATATCTACAAAAATAACATAAACGAACAACAAATAACATGTTAGACTAAATACATGTATATGTGTAAATAACCATTAGACACATACATTATATCAAAATAATGAAATAAAGAACATGTAAAACTATGAATATATTAACAACAAAAAAATACAATATTTCCTCTTTGCAGCCATTTCGGGCTGACCTATTTTTTTTTATTTTTATGCGAGTGTAAAATTCGAGTGGAGAGTATGAGTGAGTGAAATGGATTGGAATGAGGGGTATTTATACTTGAATTTTATATAATAAAAAAATAAATAGTAAGTTCTTATGGAAATACACATTTAATGTTATAATCTTACCAATTATTTGATTAGATATTTTCCATGAATTAACCATATGAATCAAAATCAATCAACTTAAATAGGTAAGAAATCAAATTATATGACATAAAATTGGGGAATGATTGATCATTTATAGTAAAAAAATATTTGAAATTCAAAATTTGGAATACAAAAATTTTAATTTCAAATTTTAAATGTTGTTTAGTTATTAATATTTATAAAATTAAATTAATACATATACATTAAGTTGGCAAAATATTTAAACAAAAAAAATCCATGTATAGTGATTAATAATTATTAATGATTTGTAAAAATAATAATTATTAGTATTATTATTATTATTATTTTCGAATATTATTTTTAAAAAAACTAAATTCCAAAATATATATCATAAAAAATGAGTGTTCTATTTAAAAAAAAAAAAGACATTCGAAAAATATATTTCGGAAAATTAAATTAAAAACGTGAGATAAAAACAATTAATCAACCGTGTATAGATAATTAAATATAATAATAATTATTTCGCTATAAAAAAATAGTGTGTAAAATATGATATAAAAAATCGAATACTCGTTAAAAAATTGAGTGTTCTGAATTTAAAAAAAAAAAAGAACAGACGAAAAATATAGTTCAGAAAATTAAAACTATAAAAAATATAATATTTTTAGAAATGATAGGAAATTAAATTCCTGAAATATTATATATAAATATGTGGTAATTATTAAATGATTGTGTAAATGTGAAATAGGAAAGAACTTAAAAACATACCTAAATAAAAATGACACATGATCAATTGAAGAATCCACCTCATAAATTGAACTCCAACTAAGCAATTTTGACAAATGACATCATCATTTGCCACATGTCAATCATTGAGGGCATAGATTCTCTTTTTATATTATATATAGATTGTCTTAAGTTTATTTTACTACTTAAATTATAATTGTCTACGAGGGCTCGGTAATATGTATGTATATATTGGATCGAGTTGAGTCCAGCCCAGGCCCAATATATTTGGGGGAGGGAGGGGTAGGGATGGAATTTACACCAAAAATTGGAGTTGGGGGATCGATCTAACAAGGAAGAAGCAAGCGACCACAAAGAATTCAGTGGATTTCCAATCAATTAAAAATAATCGAATCGAGATCGAGAGAGAAAGAGGCAGAGGCAGAGGCAGAGCAATCATGGCGCTCATATGGTTGGAAGCAATGTTGCCGCTGGGCATAATAGCAGGGATGCTCTGCGTTATGGGAAACGCCCAATATTTCATTCACAAAGCAGCTCATGGCCGCGTTAGTACCCAAATTTCTCCTTTTCTATTTTCTGTATGCGTGTTTGTGTGAATCAATCAATCAATCAATCAATCTATCTATCTATCATCCTCGATTATACATACATATCGATGACGATTGACGATTGATCTGTTTTGTTTATGCTGACAATTTGAATTGCGTTTGCAGCCAAAGCACATTGGCAACGACGTCTGGGACGTGGCTATGGAGAGACGTGACAAGAAAATCATGGAGATGCTCTCTTCTCCTTCACCTTCCAACTAGTTTCGGTCCTTCCCTTTTGCCTTTCCATTTTATCTGATTCTTCTTCTTCTTCTGGATAATGCTTTACATTTTTTTTTTCTATATAATATGATACTGATAACTATTACATATGATGCCACTTGATTTTGTCCAACGGACATATACATAATACATACATGTCTTTCCTCAGAATCAATTGGCTTTCCAAAGTGTTCTTGTTTCATTGACCTAACAATTTTTTCAGTAGTCTAGTCGTACTAAAAAAACAAAAATGTTTTCTTCAAATTATTACTAAGCAACTGCAAGTCTCCATGACATTGTAAACACAACTATGCTGTTTTATATGAATTTGGTTTTTCGTAATCTAGAACAAGTACATTACCGACATAAAAAAACTTTATAAGACACAGTATTGTGTTCCACTCTCCACTCCCTGAATTTGGTTTAATGGCACTGGTTGTTGTTACTGAACCTGATATCACTTTAGTATGTTAATATTTATTTACCTACGCATAAAAATGTAAATGCAAGTGATAAGTTGTTGTGGGAGAGGGGTAGTAGATATCCTTTTCTGTTTCTGAATAGTGAATAATAAATCCAGGTTCAAGTTAAGAAATATGACTGACTAAAACATTTTTCCAAAATCATTCCTAGAATTGCTACTTATATTTGTGAGGCTATGTGATTTTAGTTTCTTCTTCCAAGGAAATGGAAATTAAAGTAGGTATTTCCTACTTTATGTTAGTTGAGACTTGTAAATTTTACACTGTTATTGTCTGTCAGCACTTGGACCTTTTAAGCTTAGGCTTCATGAGATATAATTACATGATTCTTGCTCAACTTCTAAATTGTTCTTGGTTCTTCCTTTCAGTTTCAGCTTTTCTGATTTCTTCTGTAAAGAAAGCTTGTTTCTAATTTCGTTATTATTCAGAGTTCTCTGTTTATATATAAAAAAACAAAAGTATCACTGACTTGGTTCCTTTGTGTGGTGATGCAGGTAATTGAATTTGAATGGCTTGTACAAGGAAATAATGTGCAAGACCCAATCAGTGGACTTATTTATGAACTCTTATCTACTAGTCCTTTTTTTTTTTTTTTCTTTCTATATTTTTGTGGCCTGCACAAGAAAACAAGGATGATTAAGTTGTATTTTGGTGATGATCATGTGGGACTTGCCCGTGAATTAGATATATCTGCCTTTTCATATTCTGGTTGACATTGTATTTGAATAATCTGATTTTTCTTGTGTTAAGCCGCCAAAAGTTATTTCGGATTTTTCGATCTATTTGTTTTGATAAAAGAGCCATTACATGCAGACATATATGCACAAGCTTTTGAACGTGCAATATGAGATCCCATCACATGTATAGTAGTAAGTAGTAACCCAAACTCAAGAAGAACTAGTTGCAAAGCTTTCAGAATCTAGTTTAATATGAAATTTACAGAGTTTAACAAATGAGACAGAGTCTGAACTAGCTCTAGTTAGGAAATAATAAAAATATAATTTTGTTGTAATTAAAAGAAAAAGGGAAACAAGAAAAATGATGAATGGATCACAATAATAATAATAATGAATTAATCGAGTGGAGTGGTATTGGATCGAGAATCATCCTTGTTAGAAATGTCTCCTCGAAGCAGTACTTCACGAGAAGAGGTTCTGGACAAAGAAATGTGATGAAGATCAGAGGGAGATGGTGGAGAAGAGATTGACATTGAGATAGAGATAGATGAACGTGGTGAAACTGAGTGTGTCCTTGACATTGATATTGGATAAACCTCTGTAACCTCTTCAATCCCTTCGTCCAAGTATACTACATCCTGCATTGTCAGTTGGTGATATTCTACTATCTCCCTTAAAAACCTGTTCTCACGTGCATATACCGAGTTTTCATGTGCCAAACGTGCCTTCTCCGCCAGTAGTGTCTCCAGTTGAAGCCGTATCTATTTTACATCATCTCATTTCATCAATTAAAAAAAAAAAGTTTTTGTTTTTTATTATTAAAAAAAAAAAAAAAAAAAAAAAAGTTATACCATGTCATCATCTGCAGGATTCACTCCCTTTTCACGAGCCTCTCTGAGTATTTTATTCTCTTCTTCTAACTGAGAACACCGCTCTTTTGCAAAAGCTAGATCTGCTTTAACTGTTTTCAGCTCTCGAAGAAGTAGTTTTGCTTTTGCAGCAGTTGCCATAGCCACCTGAAATCCAACAATAATAATGAAAATACGTACGTTTCAAGACAGTTACAGTAGGAGCTGTCGGCAGATCAAGTAATTAATTAGAGATGTTTTCTGATTCTGATGCATGCATGAATCACAATGAGATGATGACAATTTTACACAGTACTTGGCCACCTTACGTCGCGAGATGCTTTGAGCTGATCTTCTTGACTGGTATGATTCTGTGACTGCTGCATTAATGGACCAGATGGCATTCCCTCATTCACCCCTTTTCTCCTTATCTGCATTTTCCTTGTTTCTTGTATAAAATCAGCTGTCTTATTTTCAACAATTGTGCGCCCTTCCTGGAATTATTAATTTGACGACCGATCATACAAACAAATTAAATGGCATTAATTAGTCCATGACAAACTTTTATTAATTCGTGTTAGCTAGCTAGTTTTCTCAATGCCATTTCAACTTTTCTAATTACCTAATACACAAGTGAAGATTGATCACTTAGACAAGTATACACAACTTAATGATGGAAAATGAGAAAAATATTATATATATTACTGATATTCTGGTGTAAGTGTGACTTACCTCCAAAGCATTTCCAATGCGGTTCATGGAAGATGTTAGTGCGTCCAGCCCCTTACGCAGAGTGGGATTCTCCGTCTTTTTGGATATTTCGACCTTCCAGGAAAAAAACAACAACAACAACCAAAAGGCATATCATTGCAATTAGTAAGATCATAATATATATATATATTATATATGGTGGGAACTGGGAACAACAGAAGGAGGGCACTCAGGCAGTCACTACTCAAAAGAAAAATTATTATTGTTATTTGTTTGATCACCTGGTCAATCCTGGAGGAATAGAGCATTTCTGGTCTTGTTTGGCTAACATATTCGGACTGATAAGGAATGTTATCATCCTCGAGAATGGCTTTAGCTTTTCTGGCGAGAACTCCCCAAAAGTTGCCTGCTTCATTTGAACTTCCCATCGATGTGTAGTCATAGGTAGGACCTCCCTAATTTTTAATGCATGCCATCAATATTATAAGCAAAAATTAAATGATGCAATTCACGCATCATCACCATCATCATCAAGCTAAGGATATATGGTGCATGGAATGTGCGAACAACTAATTAATATTTCTCTCGAAATCAAAGATGCAATTGTTTTTCAAGAAATCCCATTTCTATCAACAGCATATATACAAGGGGAGTACTCTAGTAAATAGATCATGAGCACGTACCAGATCAGATCAGAAGCAAACACATGCATTAATGATCAGATTAATTCTCAGCTGCTGAGATATATCTAATAATAAATGACTTCATCTTTTCAATGTATAGGAAAACAATGAAATGCACGCGCGCGCATGTGTATATATATATATCATGATCTGAAAAGGAAATATGATAGGAAAATGTATATAACCTAACCTTATTATTATTAATAGAGTGGTCGGAATGGGAGGAGTCACGATGGGCGGCGGATGCCATTATAGCCTGTGCCGCGAGAGATGATGATGCCGCAGTGCCCCCCTCTTCCAGTGGCGGGTATATTTCCTCCTTAAAGGTGGATGATCTGCCCATCCCTTGCCTCCTCCTGTAAGCCATCCTAGCTAATATTTAATTAATTATGGATTATATTTCAATAATAGTGTGATTATTTGGGATGTCGAATTATATTAACAAGAGCACTGCCGGGGGACGCCGCCCACTACCACCGGAGAACACCTCCACAGATTTCGGAAGGGTGATATGAAACAGAGAAGAAGTGTAGAAAATGAATGTCCGGCTGTGAGCTCACGGACGTTTTAATTAACCAACTTTTCTCTATTTAGGTAATTATTATAATATATATAAATAATAAAATATGATTATATATAAAAAAAATAAAAAATAGGTAGGGACCCACCCATACCAAGTTGCTGAGCCTGAGCGATTAGAGCTACTAGTGGAAGAAAGACACAGGGAGGTCGAAAACTGTAATAAAGTAGATCGTGGAAAACCAAATTACCCTCAGTCTCAGATCTTCCTCATTCCCAAAATAGTTATACTGCTTCAAATCTCCATTATTCCACAATCTCTTAATTAAAGGTATGTATGTATGTCATCTTCTTCAACCTAATCCTTACTTCTTCCGATCGATCCTCCTTTATTTTCCTTTGTAATTAATTGCAATTTTCAACTTTAACTGTTTCCCATCTGATTGCGTCTTCATCAGTTAATTAAATATTTTATGTTCATGGGTCTTTGGTGGCTGAGCTTGCAGACTCAATAAAATTAGGGTTTGGGGATTAGGATACTTGGACAGAAATAAATGTTTCCTGTTATTTATTTTTGTTTCTTCTTTAAATTGGAAATTTGTATAAATTAATTCTTGGTGGGTGCATTGTGCAGGTGAGGCAAAAAGGTAAATATTGAGATGGGGGCTGGTGAGGCATGTAATTCAGGAAAGAAGAATGTGTTAGCAGAATGTTGTGGGAATGAAACAAACAGAGAGAATGTGAATGAAATCTCTACCTCTACCTCTACCTCTTCATCAGATGATTCATTTGCAGCTAAAAAAGGTCCTCCTAATAACAAGTCGTCTATGATTAGTAAATATTTGGAGGAAGAGTCAAGGATCCATGTGATGCGACGCCTCGACTTTTCTACAAATGTGATTATTGGAGATTATGGATTACTAGAGTTGGGCGATGATGAAGATTATTTATTTGAGATTGTTTATGGATTTATACTCGATTCTATTTTATCTGAACTAGTTGTGACAAATCTAGACGACACCCCCAACACGCCTACATCTGCACCATGCCTTACTGGGATTGCTCATACATGCCCTGCAGCTCCAACTAAGTCCACCACCACCAACTCCACAAACATTCACAATCTTTCTCATGTATGCAGGAAGCTTCAATTCTGACTCCTTTCATACACATTTTTATGCTTCTTTTTTTTTCTCTTCTACAATGTCTTCTGCTTTAATGGTAACTTTTGATTCATCTCG
The DNA here is from genome assembly GCF_000504015.1 of Erythranthe guttata. The sequence continues at coordinate 1,385,718 of NW_012194309.1, read as the reverse complement.
ATATTAAATATTATTGTTAATGTATCTCGTTGGTGACGTTGTTGGAAGATTATTGTAGCCACTCGATAAAAGAAGTGAATAATAACCAGAATAAATCTGCTTCAGGGACTTGCCAAATAATATTCTTATTGGCAGTTTGGATTTAAAGGTGAAGAAAAAGTGTTGAATCTTAATGGAACACATACATGAAAGCAAAATTTGATCATTATGGTTTCTATCTCTAAGGTTAACAGTTTTATTGGGTAAATTACCACCAGCTCCCCGAGGTAAAGTTCCCTTATTATTTGGAAAATACATCTAGCCTCCTGCAGTTTGCAAGTTTTGTAAAAATACTTACTTCAGGGGCGGTTGTAATTTGCCTTAATTTATCATCCAACAAGGGCTTTACCGTAATTTTCAAAAAGAGCCTCTAAATCTAGAGAGGTAGGCCAAGTTTCAGCCCTTCATTCATTGATCAAGGTTTGGGCTTCAAAATTAATATGACGTTTAAGTGAGTAAGCAAATTGAAATAAACAAAAGGCTTTTCAAAGTTGGCCCTAAAAGGAATTAATTTGCCCATCACCAACCATTCTTTATTTCCATCTTAAATCCTCAAATCAAACTTTTCTTAACCTGAACCGTTTTAAAGTTTAAACACCTGAGTGAAATTGTGATTAGTAATATTTAAGATAATATATTGATTTACAGACACTACAGCCATATAGATATCGATATAGTAGTAGGTATATACGTGTGAGTTGTGCACAGACCAGAAGCTAATTTTTTCCCCTTTATAATAATATTTTCAGATTGAAACTTAATTGATAATAAGAAAAAAAAAAAAAAAAGTCGTACGCAGATGAGTGATTAGAATTGTGTGTGAGAGGGAGAAGGAGAAAAGGAAAGGGGAACGAGGGGTTGTCTGGCGGCGAAGAATGAGACGAAATTCCGGTGAAGCTCTTCTGCCTAATAGACAAGAAGAAGATGGGCAATTGCGGTACTAGGGAGGAGTCAGCCGTCGTCTCTACTGCTCATCAACATCATCAAGGTTCGGGTTTTCTTTTCCCTTGCATTTTCTCTTCTCCGCCCACCAGATCTGGTTTTTCGTCAATTCATTCACAAAGAGGAAATATAGTTGCCCTTAATTAAACATTCGGTAATTGCTGCACACACCCTTCGCCGGTATGGCGGAGATCATATTTAGGTTTTTTTATTTATTCTTTGAATAAATAATCTCCAATGCTTGTTCATAAATTAGCTTAGGTCTTTACGTCACCACATAATTTAGATACTACAATATAATTCTTGGAAAAAGAAAAAAAAAAAGTATTAACAATAAAAACAATGAGCAGTTCAGCAGCAGCTCCAAGTGTTGCCGCTACCCACTAGGAATCCAGCTATAGATAAGAAGCACAGTCGTTCCACGTCAGATCTGAGCGATCCTTCAACACCCCGCAACTTTGAGGACTTTCGCAAAAACGCACTGCTCTACACCCACGTCATTGCCTTCACCCTCTTTGAGCTTGAGACCATCACTAAGAGCTTCCGTTCTGACTACATTCTTGGAGAAGGTGGTTTTGGAACGGTCTACAAAGGTTACATTGATGAGAATGTCAGAGTTGGACTCAAATCTCTCCCTGTTGCTGTTAAAGTGCTTAACAAGGAAGGCCTTCAAGGCCATCGTGAATGGCTGGTGAGTTTTCTGCGTCTTTTATGTGCTCCTTGTTTTTAAATGGCTCCCTGTTTCTCTCAAGGTACTTAACAAGTAGCTTGCGTTATGAAAATGATAATATTTTGCTGAATACGTAAGTTCACTATTTCAGACTGAGGTCAACTTCCTCGGGCAGCTCAGGCATCCTAATTTAGTGAAGTTGATTGGATATTGCTGTGAGGATGATCACAGGTTACTTGTTTATGAATTCATGTTCAGAGGAAGCCTTGAGAATCATCTGTTTCGAAGTATGTTCTGTTGCTCTCCAAAGAATGATTTATTGTTGTTGCTGCTACTAGATTCCTCTCATTGTATGATTGTGATTGAAATTTTACTTGTTATGTTGGCTAAGATGCAGTGAAAGTGTGAAACAATATCGACACCTCCGCATGTAAATTTGACCTTCTTACGGAATGAATCTCCTGTCTTATCTGATATAAATATCAGATTCTTGATAAGTTTAGACTTCCAGTTCCCACAAGTGTCTATGTGGAGAGTTTTTGGCCAACTGTAAGAGTGGGCGTCTCTGTGATAGTTTTGTATAGTTCAATAATCTGATGGTGGTTGTTTCAAATTGTGACCCGCGTGGCGTAACTAATAAAAATGGTGGTAAACCTGGTTGATTTCTTAAAATCTGGATCAGGTCATGCAAACAAGGTTCTGCCTTTTGAGTAGTGAATTTTGATTATAGACTAGAGAAGAGTTGAATCGTAACAATCATATATGAACGTTAAGGAATTAAAAAAATTATGCTTGACATTTAAAGCTAGAACTTTGAACCAAATCATTATTAATGTCACTGAATTCATTGTTTGAGTGAGATAGTTTGGTGAAGCTCATTATATATTTGCTAGAGACTTTTGTATTTGGCTTTTTTCTATTTTGTCGTTTTAGTTGTAATTAGCTATCTCGTCCTCTCTGTTGAAACAGTATTATCTTCTTCACCGATTTGAATAATTTCCAGTGATATTATGTTTGCATAATGTTTCCCTCCATTTCTTGATGGTGAGTTCTATACTTGTGAGTGTGCACATTCAGTGTCTACTGTGCAGCTTATACACATAAAACTTTATTCCTCGTTTTAATCATTTGCTGGCTGACTACAATTAACCTGGAATTTTCTGAGGCATCCAGAAGCAACTTCTCCACTATCTTGGTCGACAAGGATGATGATTGCTCTTGGAGCAGCTAAAGGGCTTGCTTTCCTTCACAATGCTGAACGGCCTGTTATCTATCGGGACTTCAAAACATCTAATATCCTACTGGACTCGGTAAGGGATGTCAATTAGATAATTTATTGAATACTCTATCTCTCTCTCTGGTGGGCCTACCCTTGCTTCTCGGAGTGTGTGTTTTGTTTGACCTGTTTGTTGGGGGACTGGTGTGGGTTTACGAATTGATGTTGATAGAGTTATATCATGATTTTGGATCTTTTTATGTGTCTTGTAGTTAATATGAAAATGTATTTGTTACAGGATTATATGGCCAAGCTCTCTGATTTTGGGCTTGCAAAAGCAGGGCCCCAAGGTGACGAGACCCATGTATCAACTCGAGTTATGGGTACCTATGGTTATGCTGCCCCTGAATATGTGATGACTGGTATGGCTTAAAATCTCTAAAAAATAAAAGGATTGAAAAAAGTGTTGAATGTATATGCTGTAACGTATCCAAGCTGATCTGTGTGTCTCTTGAATGGTTACATAGGGCACCTCACAGCAAGGAGTGATGTGTACAGCTTTGGAGTAGTTCTTCTGGAGCTATTGACGGGAAGGAAGTCAGTTGACAAGACAAGACCAAGTAAAGAACAAAGTCTGGTGGATTGGGCCAGACCGAAGCTAAACGATAAGAGAAAAATGCTTCAAATAATAGACCCTAGATTAGAGAATCAGTACTCAGTGAGGGCAGCTCAGAAAGCATGCAGTTTGGCATACTATTGTCTAAGCCAAAATCCCAAAGCTAGACCCTTAATGAGTGATGTGGTTGAGACTTTGGAACCATTACAAAGCAATGGTAGTCATGAAGTCTCATCATCTTCAACACCTACTCTTCTATGTAGTGGCAGTCCATTTGTATCAGGGAGGATTCCAGATTACAGGATGCATCGCAGATTTGCTGGGGCAGTCGGAACTGCTGGTGTTGGTTGTCGATCTTCCAATCCAAATTGTTCCCCTGCTCCATGCCGAGTTAGATGAGACTTACCTGTTTCATGTATCATGCCTGGAAGCTATAAGCTATATATATGTACCATAATTGTAATGGTGATTGCAAGCTTGTGTTAAGTGTTCCTGTAAGAAAATAGTTTATTTTGTATTTGGTGGTGTTTGTTGCGTATCAAATTTGCAGACATGTATACTCGTTTTATGTGATGTTGCTCTAATTTCTTTCATTTTTCTTTGTTTGCCTCCCCATCTTTCTTGATTATCAAACTAACATAACGTTTCGTTACTTTAAAGAAAAATCAAAAATATTTATAAGTTAAATATACTTTATTAATTGCTAAAAATCCCCTAGGGTCAAAATGACATAAATCAAATAATTGTTAAAAAACTACATACCTTTCTAATTGCAATAACCCCTGGGTTATTTCCGTCTTTTTATTGAGTGGCTAACTGTAAACTCAAAATGGGTCGAATGTGTTATTTAAAAAGAAAGTAATGGGCTTTGAGTTATCACAAGGACTTTTCTGCAAATAACTCGGTTTTCTTTTACCAAAACAATCTCATCCCAACGTCCGTTAGACCTATCATCGCTATTCTATTTTTGCCGCAGGCGCAGGGCATAGCTTAAATGTGAAATAAGAGTCGCCGAAAAAGGAGGAAGAAGGTAGCAAATAAGGGTGCTTGCTGTAGGTTGTTTGTTGATCGACCGACAAATGTTATGTACTAGTGAGTGTGTGTGAGTTGTAGGCTGTTATTAGAGGAGATTTTATGTTGATTGGATTGAGCAATTGAAATAAATGGGTTGGGAAGGGGAGAAGGTCCAGAGGATTCTGGCATCATGGTTAATCGGTGGTCTGGTCATAGGGATGTCGTTGCTAGGTTTGCGTTATGCTTTGCCGGAGCACAACAAGAAGAAGAAGAGGCCAATTAGGGTATACATGGATGGGTGCTTCGACATGATGCATTACGGACATTGCAATGCCCTTCGCCAGGCCCGTGCCCTAGGTGACCAATTGGTAGTCGGTGTTGTCAGCGATGCCGAAATTACTGTCAACAAAGGCCCTCCAGTTACTCCTCTTAAAGAGAGGTCCTATTTTCTACCGATTCATCCATTCTTATATTTAAATCTCTGCTTCCTTACATTATTGGGATTGCATTTTTTTTTTTTTTTTTGGTTCAGACATTTCTGCGATTCAATTTATGACCCTAACATGAACTCCATCAAGTACAGACAAATACCACCATTAGGTCCTGGAAATTTATGATCATCCGTCAAATAGGTTGCTAAAGCAAGTGTCGTGCCTAATTAATTAAGTGTTTTTTCCCAGTGAGAATTTCAAATGCATAGTATACATGTCCAGTTTGATGATAGGTGGAGTCTTTAAAGAAGTTTCCTGGTTTGATGTGGATATGGAAGACATGTTGATTTATTTTCCGGCTTTATTTATTATGGAAATCATTTTTTTTTTCTTCTGTTAGTTTTGAACAACGGTATTCCAATTTCGCCTTTCATATTTTGAGTTAAGTTCAGTTTGGCACTCGTGTCCCTTATATTTCCTTAGTGGTTTGCTGAGTTGCTTGTTTCGTTACATATTGATAATGCGGTAACAGGTATTAATCTCTTTCAATTTGTTCCACAGCGGTTATTAATGAATTTAGCTAGGTCTTTTACCAAAGATTGAATTTAGATATTTCAAGCCACTAATTAATTCACTTCCTTGCTGTTATTTCTGCCATAGGATGATCATGGTTAGTGCTGTGAAATGGGTGGATGAAGTTATTCCTGATGCTCCATATGCTATCACGGAAGATTTTATGAGAAAGCTATTTGATGAATACAATATTGACTACATAATTCATGGGGATGACCCATGTGTTCTTCCAGACGGGTCTGATGCTTATGCCCTTGCTAAGAAGGTTGGCCGTTATAAACAGATAAAGCGCACCGAAGGGGTATCAAGCACCGACATCGTTGGTCTGTACTTTCAACTTTTGTCCATTTAACTATATGGGATTAAAAAAAAAGGGCTAAGTCGTTGTTATTATTTGTGTGAGTACGTATTGAATGGTAGTTTTTACATATCATCGCTTATCATTGACAAAAAACTTCCGTTAGCATCCCGGAGAGTGGACCTTGGTGCATGTGTTCAGAAATAGAACTTGTACATCTGTTGGTTCTTGGCTCAGTTATTACATTATTAGCCTTTAAGGCAAATAACTTAATCCTGTTTTTTGCCCTCTCATTGTCTTGAAACTCAATATTCATTTGCGTATTTGTATACTAGGCCGTATGCTTCTTTGTCTGAGAGAGAGGTCAACTGGGGACAGCCATAACCACTCATCTCTGCAACGACAATTTAGTCATGGTCACAGCCACAAATCTGAAGACGGTGGCTCTGGTAGTGGAACAAGGATATCCCATTTTCTCCCTACATCTCGTAGGATTGTCCAATTCTCCAATAGCAAGGTACATATATCAATTTTGGAGAACTCAACTTATGTCCGTAGATATTAATTTTTGCACCCCAATGTTTTACAGTTTGCTTAGAATGTGTTTTGTCCCTGTCATAAGGAGAATTCTCTATGGTTAGTCTATTATCGGTTGATGTGAACAGGAATAATTTATGCACATGTATATCCCCCTCCCCCACATAACACCCATACAAGCACATATTTGCTGAGATGACTTGTTGAAATAGGAACTTGTCTTGCTAAGGGGATCTAAGAAATTCGTATAAATAATAATTTCACTCAACTGATGGTTGATAATTGCAAAGCCAATTTTATCTCAAAGAGATTTAAAGAGAGAGAGTGGGAGAGAGAGAGAGAGACAGAGGGGTTCATGAATGAAGATGTGTTATCTTTAACCAGTAAACACATAATCATAAGTTTATAAACTGGATGGTTGGACATTATAATCTTTAACCACGTCCATATCTATGAAAATTTTGTGGCTGAACTTAGTCAAGAGACTCTGGTCATGACTACTTATGCACCCATTTGAATCCCCCTGAACACCCAACAAAAGAAAAGGACAGAAAAAAAACTAGAGAAACCATTTGAGCATATGTAATTGGATAGGAAGGACAAAACTATTTCTGATCTTATCCAAAAATGATATAAATATTGGCTTTATAACCTCTTATACCAAATTTCTTCTCCATTATGATTTCCTTTTGCATTCCATCCAAGCTTTGGATTCTGCCTCGTATGTCAGGATGCAGTACTGATTGTTTTGTTAATAATTCTGGACTCTTCTTGCTTTCATCTCCCATCCAGTTTATATGTGATTGATAATGGTTCCCAGACATTTCAGTTTTTTGTTTGCTTATGTTAGGGGCCAGGACCTGATGCTCGTATAATTTATATAGATGGCGCATTTGATCTTTTCCACGCTGGACATGTGGAGGTTCGTGACGATTCTATCTGGTTTATTTAACTTAGTTCATCGATTGCAATAATTTCGCATGTGTGGTCTGCCTGGTAGTTGTGTCCATTTATTCACCTTCTGTTGATAATTTCTCATGTTCAACTCTTCATGTTGCAATCTCTGTCCAATACCACAGCAGCATTTATGAATATGAATTCTCATAAAAGTATACTTCATTGCCAAATTTTCTTTTTGTTTACATTACGTGCTCAGGTTATTATTTATTCGGTTATGCAGATACTCAGACTTGCCCGAGGTCTTGGTGATTTTCTTCTTGTTGGCATCCATACTGATCAAACTGTCAGGTGTGATCTTTGTTTCACCATTCACTTTTATCTTTCAATCTAATTGATTATGTTTTAGAATTTAACTGGATCATTCCATTGTGGAAGTTCACAGAACAAACAGAAATCTAGACAATTAATACTATCCCTAGCTAAGCCCTTATGACGTTAGCATATAACCTTAAGAAAGATGATTTTTTCCCCATTTCCCTGTTGATCTGTGATCTGTGACCTGTAAACTGCTACTCATTTATACAAACTGGTGTGATGGAATAATATTGGCTAGCAATATTTTGCGAACATATTGTCGTCAGAACAAACATTTCAGCTACACATATGTACTCTCATAGCAACCCCTTGCTAGGATACTAAGTGTAGATTCTCCAGCCTAAAACATGGAAGTTGTGATTTGGAGCTGTCATAATAAAGTTATGAGCTATTCCTTACTACAGCAAGATGAAACTGAGAATACCAGTAAGGTGGTGTTTGGATGTTGAAGTCAGTATTTTTGCTTGCTGGTACAGATTATTACAAAATCGACGGGGATGAATTTGATTACAATAGATAGCAATTGTGATAGGTTGATGGAACTCCATTTTATTAAAGTTTATCTAGTACCAACCTTTGTTAGCTATAGACATTCCGACGACACCGTATTTGCTGGCAGAGTGCTTTGAGTATTTAGTTATTTGTTTAAATTATTTTATTGGGGGAGAATTTAGTCAATCTCAATGAAGGATGCTGACCTGATATTTGTTAAAAAATAACATTCGATGCAATGAGGTGTAACTTTTATATTGTTTCTCTAGTGAAATATGTGGTTTGAGGTGTATATTTTATTAACTTCATAAGAATTTCAATAATGCTGCTAAAGTCATTTCTGAGTGATCTCATTGCTCTCTCGGCCTATGTTTCTCTTAACTATATTCCTGCTTTTGTTGTATGATTACGGTAATTATGAACTCAAGCAATAAGAAGGATTGTATCGTAGATGCAAAGTTTTATGACAGAGGTTTGATATTTTCCAGTGTGATGTCTATTGCAGTGCTAATAGAGGAGCTCACCGTCCGATTATGAATCTACACGAAAGAAGCTTGAGTGTTTTGGCTTGCCAATATGCAGATGAGGTAATAATTGGTGCTCCGAGGGAAGTGTCAAAAGATATGGTGAGTATGAGTTGACATTATGTTGCTAGTTAGTATTCTACATGAATTTATTTGCTCCTACCACTCTTCCACCATGTTTAATGATGATTTAAGGTTAGTACAGATAAAAATGATAGCTATCGGGATAAAACATATAATATGGATCCAAACAGCTAATTGGCACAAATTACTAATGCTCAGACGTGATTAACCTTCTGGTTGCTAGTTACTTCTTTTAGTAAAAAGAAGTTATTACCCCTTTTATTTTGAAAGATATCTGATTAATTCCGAGCAAATAGTCCCCTTATGGTTTTTTTAACTAGACTCGAAGCATTGTCCTATTGAAAGCCTTCTAGGAGTAAACAATGTTACAAGTTATTATTGGAAAATAATGCATCACTGTAAATAGCTAGGATTTATTAGTTTATTTTTAGGGATGCTAATTGGAATATATTTCTTATTTAGCTTATGGTGATTTGTATACGTTGGTGTGTTGTTTCCACTCAATGCATGAAAAATGAAATTCCTTTGTATTTCTCCTAACATGGTACCTGAGCCATTACAAAATAAAAATATTCATGTTTGAATCTACTGGGACAATAGATTAGGGTTTCCAACATTTGCTCGAAAGTTAGTGACCAGATTCCATTTGTGTGTTAGGTTTGAGTCTGTAGTTTCTATGGTCGAAAGCTACCCAATGATGAAATGTTGGAGAAGACATATATCTCACCTGTTGAATGAAGTATGTCTTAAAAATTCAATACCAGCTTTTCATATTGTGTCTAATCCCGTGTTAAAAATACGCGAACTAAGCACATTGAAATTAATTGCTACTTGTGTCAAAAAAAAAAATATTGATTGCCACTTCATACGTTAGAAAATACAACTAGGGTTCGGGGTGCCACCCACCTGTTGCAATATGTAATATGGTGTTTTACTTTTCAGTTGCGTCCTTAACATTATTTGTCTGTGTGCTTCTTTCGATTGCCATGAATGCTTAAGAAATAACAAAGTAAATGATGTTGATCTTGTTTATCTCTTTGATGACTATTTATTAACAAGGTTGAGTTCGACTAATGCATTATTTTCCTGTCATGGATTATGCTGTCACAAACAAACACAAATGCTTTAATAGTATTTACATTTTTGGGTTAAAGATCAAGGTTTGGTTTCTATCTCATTTGTTATTCCCATTGCTGTAGATAACAACCTTCAATATCTCATTGGTTGTGCAAGGAACTGTAGCTGAGGATAATGACTTTCAGAAGGTATATATTTAAATAATCTCTGGCATGTATCTATTAGTTGCCAAATGGTTACTGATTTTGCAGGACAAGTGGAAGTTACCACATATTTACGTGCATTTGTTAATTTTGTAGGACAAGCAGAATCCATATGCTATTCCAATTAGCCTAGGTATCTTTAAGCTATTGGAAAGTCCTCTGGACATTACAACTAGCACGATAATCAGGAGGATTTTATCAAATCACGAGGCTTACCAGGTTTCACTTTTGTTATTGTCTTGTGAGTTAAAAGGCTTACGAATTTTTGTTATCTTCACTTATGCATTCAAATTTATTGGAAAAGAAAAATCGTAAAGTGGTTTTCTTTTTGCAGAAACGAAATGAGAGGAAGGCTGAGGGCGAGAGAAGGTATTATGAAGATAAAACTCATGTGTCAGATGATTGAATGATTGACCTCAGGCTCTTCAAGGTAAATACATAGAACCTGTACCGGGGCTGTTGTTTTGTTTTGTAGCCGGTGGTTATGGGCCTTACCTTATTTTCAGGTTCAGGTCGTAGAGGAGTTGGTGAATTGTAACGATAATAAAGCGGATTGTCTCACTGTTAAAATTCTCTGGTTTTTGTTTAGACTTGGATTGGTGGTAAAAGGCGTTGTTGCCGCGATATTAAGCAGATGACAGTAGTTAACTTTTCAGTACTTGTTTAAAAGTATGATGTGATATTTTGCAAGTTCAGAGATGGACTAAATCAACTGCAATTAGTTTGCAGTAAAGTAGGGAAGTAAAAAGATGATTCTTCAGTGGTTTGCTTCTGTTTGTGCTCTGTGCATTCATTTGTTCATCAATTTAGTTTTTCACTCGGGCAAGTGTGGCAGGCTTCTCTTGTTTAGGAATAAGGGTGATAAGGATATTGTTCATGTTGTGAGGAATTCTTCCCTCTTTGAGGTCGGTCTCCAATGACACACACCCAAAAATTACTGGTAGAAAATCGGCTGTTTCCGTACGGTACTAATTTAGTTTTAAAGTCGGGTTATAATCTGGCTTACTGAGTAACGGACCCACCCACCCAAAAAGCAGTACCGGAAAGTTGTATACGAGTGAAATGAAACTTCTTAAAAATAATGGGGATGTTTGTTTTTAGGCAGCGACTATTTGCAAGACGAAAATTACTTAAGGCAAGACCAAATTAATTTTTTTTATTAAATTCAGTATAAAAAGACTATAATAACCTTAATAAAATACAAACAAAATAAAAATTATTTTATTAATTTCCTTTTGCAAGACCAATTTAAAAAAGAAAAATTAATAAGAAAAGAAAGAAAAAAGAAATTGAATTGAGAATTAAAAAACGAGGAGGGAAGAAGGGAAGAAGAAAACAAAAAAATCAATTGCAGCACTCAATAGTCGCCCCGTCGCCGTCGCCGTTGAAGTCCACCACCTCCCCGTCGCCGTTGAAGTCCGTTGTTGCCCCAACCCCGCCACAACAATCTCACGAAAAGCAAGTAAGGAAATTACTTTTTGAATTAACTTTTTTTTGAGAAATAAATGTGATAAACATGATTTTATTGTTAGAATAATGAATTCAAGTCATTTTAGAACATAGTTGATGATTCTAGGGTTCGATTGTAGCACTATTGTTGAAGGAGTTGCGGTTTTACAAAAAAAACGACCTGTACTTGTCGATTTTTTGGCAAATTTTCGACACACTAGCGTCGAAATATGCGCTTAATATCGACACCATAATGTCGAAAATTTCAATATAATTCGACAATTAAGGAGTGTCGAATTATGTTGAAATTTTCGACACTACTGTGTCGATATTAAGCGGATATTTCGACCTGTACATGTCGAATATTTTGTACGTGAAATGAGGTGCGAAAAACGATCACAAAGTACAATATTTCTTACCTCTTTGTGTTCTTCGACCTTAGAATCCTCCATATTTATGTCTTGTGTATCCATAATGTCCTTCTTTTCAAGTTTTAGTAAGATTTGAGGGTTTTATGTGATAAGGGTTTTGGAGAATATGGAAGATTTTTTTGTGGAAAAAAATGTGTAATATGAGGGTGAAGAAGAAGATGTTGGTGTTTTGTTGGGTGAGTGAGTTCCCTCTCTTTTTTCCTTTTTTTTTTTCTTTTTTTTTTGTATTTTTTTTTTTGGTCTTGCAATAGCAATTAGCTTAATTTAAATTAATAATATCTAAATTATTATTGGGGTTATATTTGTAATTTCCAGTCTTGATCTTAGTAAATTTATTTATATTTTGGTCTTGCATGAAGTAAGGTCTTGCACTTAGTAATTTTCGTCTTGCAAATATCTGCAGCCTTGTTTTTATTTTCAAATTATAGTTTCCAGTTTTATACTATTCATAAAACCGAGATCATGTTTGTTTGATAATTTTATACAGAAAATCTCATTTTTTCTTATCAAATTTCTATTGAAAATACATTATTCTGTTGTAAAATCGCCTATTTAATCTAGCTCTTTGGTTTGTGATTGTGGAAATACATAAGAATGTAAATAACAAGATAAAGAGAGACAGAGATAATGCAAATAACAACAATCCATAGAAATTGTGGGTATCAATGGGGAGGGAGTTTTTCTCATTAATATAGGTGTAAGCCACCGGAAGTTACAAGGAGGAGTTATAAATGGAAGTTCCATGGAAGTTATTTCCTACACACATCATGGGACTAAGACGTGGGAAGTTTACACTAGTGGGAGGTTGAAAAGACCCTCAAAGTGGTTAAGTTAGGAAACCACACATTCCATATTATTTACAACATATTCATATTTTTTCCAATTTTCAAACCTACTAAAACC
>NW_012194309.1:1306709-1371968 GCF_000504015.1 Erythranthe guttata | reverse complement strand
TTATTATTATTATTATTATTATTATTTCCTCACCTCCGACACATGTCCTTCCACCCGACAATCCAACGCCGCAACACCACTTTCTGCAAATCCGCCGCCCACAACCACCCCAATTCAACCGCCAACAAACACAAACATTACTCAACCCCTCTCTCCTCGACCTTCCTAAGCTAATCCTTGCAATTCTTCAGGTCCAGAAATTTTGGAGAGGAAGAAGAGAAGATGAGGAAAGAAATTAGGGGATAGGTTTAGGATTTTAATTAAGTTCTGGAAAATTGCAATTTTAACCCTGCATTTGTTTTTAAACTTCAATTTAGTTCCTTACCTTTAAAAATTATATGTTTAAGGGCTGAAATTTTTTTCTTGCAAATAACCACGGGGTAGTTTTGTCATTTCATAAGAAAAAAGGAAGAAAAAATCGCAAACGCGGCGAGTGAGCCGCACGATCAGCTCCAAGGGGGGTTTTCGCCTTTGACTAATAAGCATAGGGGGTATTTGCTATTTTTTTATGACATGGGGGAATCGTGCAGTTTTGAATTTCACAGGGGTAGCAAATGCAATTAACTCTATCTTAACGATTTAAAAATAAAAATAATACTCAAATAATTTTTATACAATATTTTAGTCTGAAATAATATATGATTAATTTATATATATTAGGAACGGGGCCTAAAATTCCCTAAACATGCCTATCTATTACACCAACTCTTTGTACACAATAAGTTTAGAACATGGGCTTCCACTAGTGTAGAGAATTTTAGAACAAAATAGAAGATTTCATCTTTGGTATTGAAAGTAAAAATATATAAAAAAATAAAAAAATATTAGTTCTTATCAGAAAAAGAACAAAACATAAATAAAAAATATTAGAGCAATGTTGAAGTATAAAGGCCCGCCCTTACAAAACAAAACCTGAAAGAATTGCGAATGCCGGTCGCTCTTCGCTAACATGCGCTAGTGCAGGGTTATCAAACTATACACCATTTCGCGCTTTAACAGTACTGTATCAGGGTTAGTACAATTCACGTTTCTGTTGCTGCGAGATTCTTTCCTCTGTACAATTTCATCGTCTTTGTATGCCACACACACTGAAACTCACCAAATGTATATGATTCAAGAACATGAAGTGGTTTTCTTTTTTTAGTATGCTCGATTTTATGGTATATCAAGTCTATTGGTTTTCTTCTCTCCTTTTATTTCACATTTCACCTAGGTTTTCTGATTTTGTTATATTATTCGGTTTCCTGATAATTTGTCATTATCTGGATAATAAAGGTAATTCGGAGTTGGAACAATTGTTGACTTCATATTCGCTATTAAATTCATATCTGGCGTAATTGAATGACTTGCGTTGTTTCCATTGGGAATCACTCCATTTTTCCTTGTTGTTGTTGGATTCTTTGTGTTTTGGGATTATTTAGTATTGCGAATCATTGGGAATGAACTAATTAAAGAGTATTAGTTTGTTTTTTAATGCTGCCCTGCACTTATACTATCATTTGTTCAAGGCAGCTTAAAGTTAGCATGATTTTCCTGATGATCATAAAATGCAGCGAGATTTTTGTTAATATTGGATATGCCTGTTTTTCGTTGATATTCTGGTGTATTCTCCCATCAGTATCCCCTGTGTTAGTAGAATTTGCTCCACGTTGAGCATTTCAATCAGTTTAGTTTCGAGTAAAATTTCTTTCGAATCATTAGTCATGGCTGTACCTTATTTACTTCCATTTAAATTTTTTAATGTTTGTAGCATCTCGTTTTTGTTGATATTCCTAATATTTGCATATTCTAAGACATCCATTTCTACTTCCCCAATAACAACAAGTACTCCTGCCATCTGCATATTTATCTAATGATCTTTCCATGACATCATGTAAAAATAGTTTGATTGCATTAGAATTTCCAATTCCAAGTGGAGTTTTAATCTGGCTCATGGTTCATCCAATTGCCTTGTCAGAATGGGAGTTGTGAAGAACAAACGTCAGAGTGAAGCTTCTCCTTCTTGGTCGATGGCATCTAACATGGCGTGTGCAAGAAATTTGAATAAGAATCAACTTGGAGGTGTAATATTTGGTTGCACAACAAGCACTATCAAAGAATGTCTCACCAATCAACTATTTGGTTAGTCATATTTGAGTCAATTGTAGATATTGTCTTACAGTCACTAATTTGTTCAAGACTTTAACTCATAATCTCATGATAAAATTGGTTTAAAACTTATCCATCGGGAGACTCATCTCTGTTTGAATTGTTGACAGGCCTGCCAGCACAACACTTTTTATATGTAAAGAACATTGCGCCAGGTCTACCATTATTTTTGTTCAACTATAATGGAAGACAACTTCATGGTATCTACGAAGCTGCTAGCTCAGGGAAAATGAATATCGATTCATATGCTTGGACATCAGACGGTTCAGAGAGAACAAAGTATCCAGCTCAGGTATTATTATATGGAAATACCATCAGTTGTTATGGCTTTACCAGCTACGTCATTGTCTCCATTATTTTTCGTATAGGTCCAAGTACGTGTCCGCATGCATTGCCAAGTCCTTGCTGAGTATCAGTTCAAGCCAATAATTATAGATAACTATTACAGTCAAACCCATTTTTGGTTTGAGTTGGACCATGCTCAAGCAAACAAGTTGATATCCATGCTATCCTCTTTAGCAGTTGCCCCGAGGCCCTTTGTACCACAAAATCTCCCCAAGCGGACTGCAATAGTGCAGAGGCTTCCCTCAAGCAACAAGAGAGAAGAAAGTGGAGTATCTGAGCCACCACTCTTGACCGATGATTTTGTCAACTCTCATGATTCAATTGGAACATCGGCCACTGCAAATGGTACCCTCTGTTTGGGTGAAAATAATCAATGGATGGAGGCATCAACATCCAACTCAATGGTAGAGTGCAATGAAAAGGATCTTATTTACATGAAACTGAAAGAGTTGGCTCTCAGTTCTGAGTTTAAAGATGGAAACATGATAGGGCGTGGGATAGGAGGTGCATCTACAAGTGTCATGGACTTGAAACATGAAACCCACGATGATGATGATCTGGTTACTTTGGAGAAGAAGAATGGTGGAAGTTCTTTGGATTCACTTGATTATCCTGCTATCATAGTACAGGTACTTTTTTCAACATCCAGTTGCTTTGTCTATATTTGAAACTAGTTAGTTGAGATTCCTTGAGTCTAAAACTGCATTCAAGCTAGTTAACTTGGCTGAATTCTATTTAATTTAAACCTTCATGTGTTATTTTGCGTGCTTTAAAGATCATCATGCACATTGCACTGTTAGTGCAGTCAGATTTCAGTGGTTTTTGACATAGCTAACGCCTATATCTATGTTGAATGCAGTTGTGCAGGGAAATGGAAGAGCTAAAGACTTTTAAGCAAGAGCAAAATCAAAAGATGGCAAGTCTTGAAAAAAAGCTGGTATTTTTTCTGTTTCAACAACCCTCATCTTCCAAAAGCATTTAACTTGTTGTTTAAGTTCTTGGCTTTCTTGGGGAAGAGTATCAATTTGAACTAGTAATCTGATAAGAAAACTGACATGCTTCTTGTTCTGATTAAAAAACTATATACCTATTTAGAGACTTGATTGTCTACTGCTGTGTAATTGCATTATGTTAGTGGGAACAAAATTGGGTTCTCTTCAGTAACATTAATCCTCTAGCTTGGTCTATCTAGTGTTTTGGCACTTCAATTTTGGTTTAGATCAAATAAGCCAAAAACTGCTCACATGGCAGAAAACTTGGCATGAGCTTCCTTGATAGCCAGTGAGCCTTTGGTGGTGTGTGCAAAAGCTTTTGAAAAATTAGAAGTTGGTTGTTGCGAGTAAAGTTGGGGGTGTTTGCAAATGCCTGAGAAATTAACTTTAAGCATCCAATTTAGAAGTTGATGTGGTCGCAAAACAAATTTTAATGTTCAGCTTATCTTTGTAATTATCTGAATTGTCCTTAAAATTGATTTAGATAAAAATAATAATGGGTACATTAATCATTACCTTCGAATCTTATTGAGATCATTCTCTTGGCAAAGAGCAAAAGAGAGGAGAAAATTCATCTGATTGTTTGGTTAATTTCGAGTTTACAATCTCACCTTTGATGCGCCATTACGTGTTGTTAAATGGATAAGGAGATAGTGGTGATCTAAATTTTCTGATAAATTGCCAGTTGGTTGCTTCATTGCGAGTACTCTGCACAGAGAACAAGTCATTTTGGTTTTGTGTTAAATAATATTGCTTTATGTTGGCAAGGGACTTTAAATTGAAGTTGGATTTGTCGAACTGAAGTATTATATAAAATTCTGAACCAGCTTTTGCTTTCCCTCAGCACAATGCACTTAGTGGTGAAATCTCTTTTGCATGGTAATAATTGGTTATTTATTTATGTTATTGTGAAAATCCGGTTCCTGTTTCATTGTGGTGCAAACATACCTGTTTGGGCTGTTACTATCCATCACTGAAGAAGCAATATTTTGCTCCCTTTTGCCAGTGAGTGCATGCCTGTGATAGTTAATGAGTTGGTAGTGGTTTTTATTAGTCCTATATTCCCAATGTAAGTCCACATCACATTTCAGGCTGAGGCAGAACAAGAAATTCATCGGCTGGAGAATAGAAGTATGAAATTGGAGTCGACATTGAATACTTCCATGAGACTCTCTGGCGACGAGGCACCGATTGAGTCCACTGATGAATTGTACCTGAATCTTGATGAGTCCATCTTAATAGTTGGCGGATATGATGGTGTTGCGTGGTCATCAGCATTGCATTCCTTCTTACCTTCACATGATGTCTTAAGGTCTCTTAAGCCAATGTCTTATATTCGATCATATGCCTCAGTTGCCAGATGTAATGAAGAACTTTATGTATTTGGTGGTGGATCTGGTTCTATGATGTGGTATGATACAGGTATTTTTGTGCCCCTATCAGTTCATTATGCATGCACGTCTTTCTCTCTCCCTCTTGATCTTCCTACTTATTGACACCTGTATTTTGTTTATATGAAGTTGAGTCTTATAATGCTGGAAACAACGAATGGACCCTTCGTCCTTCCATGAACAAAGAAAAGGGCAGCTTAGCTGGTGCTGCTTTAAATGGTAAAATTTTCGCACTTGGTGGTGGAAATGGGACTGAATGCTTCTCGGATGTAGAAATGTTTGATCCATATGTTGGGCGATGGATTTGTGCACGCTCAATGTTGCAAAAGGTAGTCTACCATCACTGACAATTGATTTTGGTGTTTAATGAATTATAATTCATGAGATGGTAAATGAATGGGTATTTATTGATAAAGATCAATATTAATATTCGTTGTTGTTAGTTAATATTGATCTTTGTTTTAAAGCGGTTTGCTCTTGCTGCTGTGGAGCTCAATGGTGCCCTCTACGCTGTTGGTGGATATGATGGAAATGAGTACTTGACGTAAGTTGCGAAACCTGTTTGAAATTAGCATTTTTTTGGAAAATTTGAAAGAAGGTCCGGCATGGCATCTCACAAGTGGCTTTCTTTGGGTTTGTGCAGGACTGCTGAAAGGTTTGACCCTAGAGAAAATTCATGGACAAGAATTGGGAGTATGAATGCGAGTAGAGGCTGCCACTCACTGGTGGTAATGAATGAAAAGTTGTAAGTTTATTTCCCAATCTCTGTTTTTTGAATATTCATCGGATGAAAGAGTGTCCCATTCCATGTGAATTGAATGGAATTGTTGTAATTACGAGATAAGATGGGAAATTGTCTAGGTATGCAATAGGTGGTTACGATGGAATAACAATGGCTCCGTGTGTTGAGATATATGATACTCGTCTTGGGACATGGATGAGTGCGGAGCCTATGAATCAAGGAAGGGGATATTCAGCTGCTGCTGTTCTTGGTGATTCCATTTATGTCATTGGTGGGATTCAAACTGACGAGGAAATTGTCGACCAGGTTAGTCAATCATCTCTCTCTCACGGGCTCTGTCACACACACCCCCACCATTAGTGGGTTTTTTTTCTTTCTAAAATTTATTTGGTAAAGTATATATTTGTTGTCTGAAAGTCTATTTGTGACAGATCGAATGTTATAAGGAAGGTCGAGGATGGGAAGCAACAAACTTAAGTGCCGTCGGAAAAAGGTGCTTTGCTTCTGCTATTGTTTTGAGAGGGGATTGAAACCATACCTGCTGCATTATCAATCTTCAAAGCAGTCCTCTCTTTTTTTTTCCCCCAAAAAAACTTTGTTGGCCAAGTTATGCATTATTATAAAGTCATGAAAGGTCGAAGGAAAGTGTAACCTTTTTTCTGTAATTTGTTAAGAATTTGAAAATTTTGTGATCGAAAAATGACGGAATTCGGAACTGTCAGAAATTAAAATCGTATTAGAAATTGGAATGCATTTTTGAATTCTGATTTTCTTTAAATAGAAAATGGAACCCATTTTTAAGTTTTGAAAAAAAATAGAAAATTTATTTCCGATAATTCCTAAAATTAATAGATTCAAATTGGAGATTAAAAAAATTCCGATCCAATTTGCATCCATAGCTTAGAGTCTAGTTACCAAAAAGGAAATAAACAAATAATAATTCGGCTTAATCGGGAGCTCCACAGTTCACATGATCCACCGACACAATTTCATGAACGCCATATGATATCTCAAACGTTCCCTATAAATAAATTTCCTCCTTGCAAATTTGCCGATATTTACATTCAATCACCTAAAAATGGCAGCAAGCTCCTCCCCTGCAATCCTCCCAATCTCCAACCCTCAATCTACTCCCGCTGCCTCCGATAACCAACAATTGTCCTCCTCCTCCTCCACCTCGCCCGTCCGCGCTTTTCTGTCCAACATCTCCGACACTGTGGGCTCCGGCCTCGCTAGCCGCCGCCCCTGGCCAGAGCTCCTCGACCGTTCCGCCTTCTCCAAGCCCGAATCCCTATCGGAAGCTAGCCTCCGTTTCCGCAAGAACTATAACTATTTTCGCATCAATTACCTCGTCGCCATCACCGCCGTCGTCGCCGTGTCCCTTTTAACGAATCCGATATCCCTAATCCTCCTTACTGGCCTGCTCGCCGCGTGGATATTCCTCTACCTCTTTCGGCAGTCGTCTGATCCTCCAATCACCGCCTTCGGACGCCAATTCTCGGATCGCGAGACCCTCCTCTTCTTAATCTTCTTAACCGTTGTTGTCATATTCCTCACCAGCGTCGGATCTGTACTAGTCTCCGCCCTCATGGTTGGCGTAGGCATTGTTTGCTTGCACGGTGCTTTTAGGGCTCCCGAAGATCTTTTCCTTGATGATCAGGAGCCTCAGGGAGGCGTTTCTGGCTTCCTCTCTTTCTTCACCACCACCGCCGTTGCTCAGCCTCCTCTTGCTGTTAGGACTTGACCTCAGGAGCCTCGATCAGGGTGATGAATAATAAATTCTATTTTTTTTCTTTTACAAATATTCCCGATCGAGGAATCCGTTTGATTCGGATGAGTAATTCCGTAATATTGTATGCGGTGAGCATAATATATATTATGCATGTAAATTAATCTGTACCATTTTTGCATAATTAGGGAATGTTAATATTTGTAATTTTGTTTTTGTATAATATATATATAGAACCCCAACATATATACTGTTTGTGTGTGTGTGTGTGTGTGTGTGTGTGATGTAGTAGTAATGTGTTGTTTGCTATTACCATTTACCAGGGGAAGAGCATTCTGTAAATCTCATTTGACTTACTGACTGACTGACTTGTATTATCTTTCTGGAATATAATGCTGATTTGTTTTTTGATCATCTATATATGTCAATTTAGTAGCAATCTGGCGATCATGCATGATTAATGGAATGGACTTACAGTTACACATTTTCAATTATAATTAGTGAGTTTTTAGACACAAACACCGGGATTATGAATTTGTAAACAAGGAAGGAGATAGAGTGGTAGTTGTGATCGATCAAAATTCATGTGTTGATCCAGAACAAACCCTAAAATAGGATCTAGTAACTTACGGATATAAGATTCCTACCACAATATTTTCACCCTAGAGGACGATATATATATCTATAATATTTTTTAATCTGTAATTAAATTTAACTTGATCAAGAATAAATTACCTAGCTACAACATTTCGAAATGATTTATTTTCAATACTATACTATGATGGAATGTAATCCTACAACTTTTTATATATAAATAATTGATTAGTCCATTAACTAAAAAATGAAAATTATATATTGTGGATTATTTAAATAAAGTCATGTCTTATATACTTCATTTGCTATCTATCATTCACAAATCCGATGGATAAGACAACAGAAAATGGAATATATAGGAATTAACTGCTAATTAAAAGTCTAATTAATATGATTTATAATCAAGGAGAGCTAAAATAACAAATTAATAGAGGCCGCAAATAGCAAGAATAATGAGAAAGAAGAGGAGTGCATATATGATATGTCGTGCTGAAAAGTAGGGAAGAACAAACAAGACCTTTCTCTTTCTCTCTCTGCATGCATTCTGAAAGAAAGAAATCAGGGAAGAGAGAGATTATAATAATTAAGGTATTTGCGCGAGCGGTTGTCTTGTTGTATTGTTAATGGATCAAGTATTCAGCAAGGTCGGTTCTTATTGGTTGGGCCAACAAACCAACAAGGAGGTTGCCTCCGTCGCCAACGAAATCAATGTAAGAACAAACGAGCGAGTTTTTTTTTTTTTTTTTTTTTTTTCTGGAATTTAGGTTATTTGCATTCTAACATTAGCAAATCTCTCAATTCTATTTTAGAATCTTAATTTTAGATATGGTTTATACGTGCATTATATGAATCAATACCAAAAGAATTTCGCAGAGGTTCCTACGCTATTATTAGAATGCTGATATATATTGTCCTTGGTGTTTGTTATAATTAGTCCTTATCAACCAGCATCGAAGGGGGAGCAACATGGTTGGTTAACAAGATAAAAGGCGAGTCTTCTTCTTTTTCTTGTTGTATATATATATATATATATATATACATATACTTTGATGATGATCGATGATTGATCTAATATTACAAGTAGTATTATTCCTCAGGAAAAGTTCAGAAGCCATTAACAGAACTTCTCAAGGAGTATGAGCTGGCAGTAGGTATATTCCCGCGTGATGCGACAAATTACGAGTTCGATGAGGAAACGAGAAAGCTGACAGTGCACATTCCAAAGGTGTGTGAAGTGGGGTACAAAGACCAGTCGGTGTTGCGTTTCTCAACAGTTGTAAATGGTTATCTAGAGAAAGGTAAGCTATGGGATATAGATGGAATTAAGACAAAGATGATTGTGTGGATAAAGGTGTCTTGTATTTCATGTGATGAAACAAAGATACATGTAACTGCCGGTATGAGGAAATCCAGAAGCAGAGATGCATATGAGCTTCTTCGAGATGGGATCACTGTCGACAAGTTCTAGCTATACGTACTACGTACTACTGTCGTTTGTTACTGTAATCTATCCATCTATCGTTTGCTGTTATCAAATATCAACTAAATCTATCTATCTATCGTTTGCTGTTATCAAATATCAACTAACTGTGTGGCAGAGGCAAAAATACAAAAAAGATATGCACCAGCCGGGAATCGAACCCGGGTCTGTACCGTGGCAGGGTACTATTCTACCACTAGACCACTGGTGCTCTTTTTTAATGAAAGATTAGAAAATTTTATTTCGTAGATAATATCCATGAACAACAAAAGATAGAGATGCCAATTGCCAAGGACACATTAAAACAGACAGACCCCAAATCCATCAAAGCTTCAAAACATGGCATTCTTATTATATTACTACATATATTGCATACAACAATTTATATTATTATATACAGGCATCCATTCATATGTACTATGTATTCAGGTGTATTAGTTTTAATTTGATGTTAAACATCTTGTTTTGGTCCTTTTCCAGCTGAAGTGAGGAATAGACCAAATTGAACAGTAGTTTTGAGTAGTTAGAAAAAGCTTTTGACAGCTTCATATGTAGACCAGCATATTGCAGCAGCTGGCGCATGGAACAACATTCTTGGAATCCAGCCTCGTATCAGCCCACCATACCCATCCCTTTTCTTTATTGTCTGAACCACCTCCACCATCGAACTACTCGAATATCGATCACACCCACACACACCCTGCAATGCCAATCCATATATATCTTTGATCTCCAATAATAAAAATAATCAACAAGACATGAAATCAAACCTTAAAACAATGAATAGAACGAAAGAAAAACGATAAAATTTGATTACCTGGCACTGCAACTGAGTTTTGACAACATCCAGGGGAGTGGTTATGGCTGCAGCTAACGCCCCAGCAGCAGCTCCAGCAGTTGCATGCACCAACAAAGTCTCATCACTGTCCGTCAGCCCCCTCTTTGCAGCCTCGTAAGTAGCAAAGTGAACTGCAGTAAAAGGCGCATTCATCACAACAGTTGTTCTATAGCTCGCGTAAAAGGCCCCAAATCCCTCTTCAACCAATACCCTCCTCACACAATCCACCACTCCCTTATATGGACTTCCCTTTAACTGCAGCCTTTGCTTGACTAGGTCCATTGGTGTTATAACCGCATCGCTGGCAACAGTAGCTAACACCCCTGAAGCTGCGTGAGCAATCGGATTGTTTGGTAGAGATTTCTTACAAGATTCATATACCGAGAAGTAGACTGCATGTGCAGGGCCAGCACCTAGTCCCATTGCTGCAATTCCACGATACAGCCCACCAAGGCCTTCTAGTTTCAAAATTGAGCCGAGGGATTGCCTGAGATTTAATGATGGGGTTTTGAATGAAGAAGTAATGGCTTGCATGCGAGTCTTGAGAGTGTCGACTGG
The DNA here is from genome assembly GCF_000504015.1 of Erythranthe guttata. The sequence goes on along the minus strand of NW_012194309.1, from coordinate 1,361,151 downwards.
GAACATGGCCATGTGTTCTACTGATCCAGCAATAGACCCTGCAATCATGAACTGCCAGAACTCTAGGCCATCGTGTGAGTTTTCATCATAATCTGCCGTAGTGGCTACCATGATCAAGTTGTTGAGAATTTGTGCGTGTAGATGGATGGATCAAGGGTTTAAAAAGGGTGAGTGAATAACTGGCAGGTGATTGCTTTGGAAATTGATTTTAGTGGGAGAAAATATAATGAGAGAGAGAATATATCACCTACAGTTAGAGATATTCCACATTCCATCTCATCTCATCACATGAAAAGAATTATTACAATCAAGTAAGGAAGTTTTAAAGTAATAAAAGATAGCACAGAGATAACTTGATAGCTTATTAGACCTTAAATAAAACTGACAAGTTTCGTTCAAACGATGATGATGAATGAAGATGATTGGCAATAAATAAAGGGAATCCAGTGATGGGTACAAAAGAAAAGTTGAGGTAAATAGAGACAAAGAGGGGATGTTCTATCCACACATACACGCCTTTTTAATTCATTAGTACCTTTATTGCAGCTGTGTGAGTGTTAATCGAAACTATATGAATCTCCATCACCATATCACAATCACAATCGCAGCTTTTATCTTCCCATTCAGCTCAAAAGACAGAATATAATTACCTTTTGACTCATTCGATCAGCTTTTTTTTTTTAAATCAGTGTATGTATGTACTCTATTCAGCTTATATGTATATATGCAGATGCCAATGAGGAATTTTATGTCCTCATACAAGATGAGGTCCCCGAACACCCCCCATTCTCTAAATTGACAAACAATAGGTTCAATTATTAACACCACTCGAGTTGGCTGATTCCTTGAAATATATGTACACAGTTGTTTTATCATCAAAGTAACCTTGTTTCTTGATAAAGCTTCCATATTTGATATTACTCAACAGCCGCGTTCATAATATTATCCTCTGTTTCTTTTTTATTAAAACATCAATTTATATTTCACTTTATTCTATTTTAGTGTCGAATAAAGAGGCAGAGATGACAAAAATCAAAAGATTATCAAGATGATTAAACCGGAATGAGATAGATGGCTCTAGTTTAATCTTAACGTAAGTACTAGTTCCATTCCATGATTCAATAATATAATTAATAATATTTATAAATGATCAAACATTTCAGCATGGTAGAGGATTTCATTCTTTAAAAAATATTATTTAATTTCCCCTCTAAGAAAAAAAATGAATGAATATAATAATAAAGGAATAAATAGATAAAAAGAGATTAGGCACAAAAATTCAAAGGGTTGATCCATGGTGTTGTGGAGAATAGGTGTAGTTGAAGAGTGTACCATCATATCTGCATATCCTCCACATGAATCCTCCATCTCCTTGTACAAATTAAACTAACCAACCCCTCTCTTTTATGATCTGCATGCAATTAAATAAATTATCTCATGCATGTCTCTATTTATATTAATAATTAATTAAATATTCAGACGTATTAACTAAATAAATAAATTTGGAGAAGGAAGAAAAAAAAGAAAGAGACACACACATTTCGATCGAGCAGGAGCAAAGATAATTATTAGTATATAAATAGTCTTGTCACTTGTGTCAAAGGGTTGGTTGATTCTTATGTCAGTGGGTTTACCTAATTAAAAAGGGACAACTGTTGTTCAGTAAGAAGAAGATACGATATATGCTTTAACGGTAGAGATTATTGTAATGAATTATGTTACCAACAACAAAACAATTATCTTTCTTGTGATTTTTGACTAAATTTATTTGTAATAATTAGTTCATTAATTACCAACTCAGAGACACATCATCATCATCATCAAACGTTGTTTCGTTTTGGGCTTCAACTGTCTGCCCATTAATAATGGGCCGGGCCGAACAGAACCGCCTTACTTGGATATCTTATTTGGGCCGAACAGAACTGGGCCTTCAGACAATATCTTCATACTTACTGCTCCTCATATTTTATTTATTTATATTTTTCTCACAAAAAAAAAAAAATAAAAGGAAAAATAAAAGGGGAAAAGGGGAAAAAAAAAAAAAAAGAAGAAGAAAAGTGATGCTAATCGTGAACAATAGAATGGATTAAAATACAAGCTTCGTCTGAAGCTGGAGCAGCATCATCTGTTATGTATGTTCAACAAAAAACAAAATCAAGCCCAGCGCCAAGAATATATATATATATATATATATATATATATGATTATGATAAATTAATTAAATAATGTAGGAGGAAGAAATTAGGTAGATGCATACCATCAAGAGGTGAAGGCAAGTGAGAGATAATAGTATCAATTAAACCTAATTGTGACTCATTTCCATCGTCTTCATCATGTTCATTATGTTCTCCGCCTCCACTTTGATGTAATATTTCAGAAACCAAATTGTTATTATTATTATTATTATTACTCTCCTCTTCTGCTTCTTCTTCCTTTTCTCCGATGTCATCTCTTGAAACCAATGCACAGATCAACTCACTTAACATCCCGCCACCACCGCTTGAATTATCTTCACTTTTTCCGGCAGCGGCATCGGCATCGGCATCACAACCTATGTCCTCCTTCCCATCTTGATCACCTGCTGGAATATCCAAAACCAACAACTCTTTAAACTCTGTTACACCATCATCTTCCATCTCCTCCGGATTAATTAACAGAGATATCTCTTTCTTTATGTTTTGATATCTATATATCTATATATCTATCTATCTATCTATCTATCTATCTATCGATCTTTTGCTATTATTAATGCATCTCGGACAAACGTCCTTTATATAAAGACCCTTGCATCGGGGAGTGTTCCACGTGTCCTTTATATTTTTAATCACACTCAACACTGAACGGAGAGTAGCTAGAGTATCCAATAAGATGCATGCATGTGCAATTGTCTCCTCTTCTGACAAGTCGGTTACTTATCTGATAAGTCGGTTACTAGAATTGCTAAATTATGTACATGGATATTTTAATGCTCTCAGTGGATGTGGATCTTCTGCTAAATAAGTAACCAACAAGTCAACAATAAATTCAAAAATTCTAATGACACGTCATATAATGATCAGTTTGAAGGAATTCTTGAGCCAAAACTATTTCAGAGAAATAAAGCATGCCCTGAAGCAACCAAAAAAAAAAAAAAAGTTGAGCAGCAGCAGCTAGAGCTAGAGCTAGAGCTAGAGCTGCTTTAAATTGCTTCGATCTCGGTCAGGAATGGTCTTCTTCTTCCCAGACATCTTTTCGGCGGCCCTGATTGCCTCCCTAGAGGCAGCCCTTTGAGCAGCATCTTCTTGTACTTTGTCCATAATCTTGTCGAAACCTGGAATTGTCTTCTCCAGTTTGTTGTATGTTTGAACACTCAGGCTATGGAATATCTCAAACAGTCTCTGCAAACAACCACCAAACAATTTTACAAAACATGTTTGTAATTTCCGAGGGAGAATTTACAATCTAGACGAACAGACATAAATACATACCATGACATCTTTGTTCCATTCGGCAATGTAAGGAGGGCCGGTAGTGTAACTACCAAGAGGTTCACGGTACCATTTACCACCATACGTTATCCTATCCATAGCTTGTTCAATGCTGAGAACCTCCCACGGTCTCAACCCAGGTATTACTTTTTGAAGTTGCACCCTTAGATCTTTTGGGATGAATTTGTTGGGCATGTGGTCCTCTTCTAAAAGTGTCGTCAACTCAGATCCACTTGCCCATAGAAACAGTGCATGACTAGGAGTCCTCATACCTGGCCAAACACCATCATTCGCCTCAAGAACTGCTAAGTCACGTCTTTTGCTCTCGTACGCCTCTTCCTGTACCTGCTTATATGTTTTCACCTCATGCCCCTTCAGAGGTACCCATGGTGCTATTCCTTTCTGCAGTTTATGCAGACATGCTGTCGCTGCTGCACCTAACCTAACTGAAAACCCCAAACCACCCATTCATTTTTATTACAGGGGAACTAACTAGACTAGGGTTATCAACACGTTGCAGTAAATACAAACCTTCCCAAGTGGCAATAGCACGCTCCATACCATACACCATGCTAATAGGTGCCCATTCATCCAAGTCATCACCCCATATAAATGTATGCTTGTCAATTATTCCAGCACCCCAAGCTGTTTTCAGCTGTATTAATTCCATTGGTCCTCTTGAACGACCCAATCTATCCTTGTAGAACCACCCACCACTTCTCATCACAACTATCATAAAACCAATTTTCTATATCAAATGATTTATATTGCCAAAATCAATGTGTCAATTCAGTCAACATGGGAATTTGGACAATTCATTTAACACCATAATATTGTAAAACCAACATCCATAAGAATCTACAAGAATATATTTTGTAACTTTTCAATACGAAAAGAAGAAACATTTTCCTATACTAGTGTAATAAGAAGAAACATAGTAATTCGGAACCTGAAAGGTATAGTGAACTTACAGTCGTAATAACGGTTCTCAAGTTTCTTATAACCAATAGCCTGGGAGACATCAATAGGCCTACCGGGTGGGTAGGGCCGCTGCCTGAACCCCCAAAGACCAAAAAAGAACTGCCTTGCAAAATCCCAAAACTTATCATCCGATTCCCTCTTCGTTTTTATAGCTTTCCTTGGCATTGGCCTCCCATCCAGCCCCATTATATTCGGCACTGCCTTCACAGAATTAATTAGACAAGTAGTAAAACTCAAACTCCAATTTTCTAGAAGAAGATAGACCACTAGACAAGTTTAAAAAACAGTCCGAGGAAAAGAATACCTGCCAGAGTTTCTTATCTTCTTTCCGGTAGGGAACAGAATTCTCCTGAAGTTCAATCTCATTGAGCTTATCAGCGATCTCCTCGGCGCGGGTCAAAAACTGCACAACTGGGTTACTACGAAAGTCAGCCCACCATTGCTCGTTCTCTTCAATTTCCTCCTGGGTGGGGTTTTCCTTCTTTTCGGCAATAGGGTCTTCCTGCAAAATCCTCTCGACCTCAGGGGCGTGTCGGTAATCTGGTAAGTTTTCGCACTCCCAGTAGAATTGGTCGAGCATTTGGCGGTACTTGCCAGGTTTTTTATCGGGGTCAGAATTTGGTTTCTTGGAAAAGGGATTAGAAATGGAAGCGAAATTGGGGGTTTGAGAAGAAGGAGCGGGGTTAAAGAAAGAGGAGAGGAGGTTGATTGATTGGATTTGGATTTGGAAGGGAAGCTTAGGTGGGTTTCTAAACCAGTTGTCGTTGAAGGGATTGAAATTAATCGAAGCCATAGGAGACACACAAGTTTTTTACCTTCCTTGAGTTCAGTGGAGTGGGAGTGAGAAATAATGGGATTAAGGGAGTGATGAGTATACAACAATGGAAAGAGTGATGGGCTCAGTTAATGGGCCACCACAACAATGGGCTTTTACTTCTTAGCCCAGTCAAACTCTCCATTAATTAATGTCCACTACATCAATTCACCAACCACAACCCCAATTTAAATGTAAATTTATTTAGAGAGAGAGAGATAGGGTGGGGGAGAGAGAGAGAAGATGAGCATTGATTGAACAGTAGTCTGTAGTACTAGTACTCCGTTTAGTAGTTAATTATGGTGAGAAGGTGGCAAATTGCATTAAAGTGAAAGCCATCTGAAAAAGAAAAAGCCATTCAAGTTGAGTGATCACTACTTAATAGCCACACCGTTGCTTGATGCCATCCATAATACACATTACTCATTACACACACACCCACACCCACACCCACCCACCATATATAAAAACACAGATACACAGAAAGAGAGAGAGAGTGTTACTTTTAAAAAAGGAAATGATGATGTCTTCTGAAAGACAACTCCATAGTTTCAGCAGCAGTACTCTAACTGTCTTAATATCTGTATTTCTGGTTTTGTTCATAATATCACAACCACCTCATCATCATCATCATCATGCATCTGCTGCCCGTATTATGGAAACTGATAATCATGATCCCTTCTCCGACATTTCAAACAGGGTTAATCTCTCTGTCTACTATGAATCTCTGTGCCCATATTGTGCAAACTTCATAGTCAACCATCTCGTCAACATTTTTCAGACAGATCTCATCAACATTGTCAATCTCAGGCTAATCCCCTGGGGCAACACTCAAATTCAGCCCAACGATACCTGGATTTGCCAGGTTTCATTTCCCCTGTTTTTTTTTTTCTTTCTTTTAATCATCAAATAATATATATTTGATGGTTTTTTGTGTTAACAATATTTCGGCAGCATGGTATAGACGAGTGTAAGCTGGATGTTACAGAAGCATGTGCAATAAATGAGTGGCCTCAAGTGGTAGGTGATAGATATTAACAGTGCCTATATATATTTTTTATTTTATTTTTATTTAAAAATGTTTGTTGCAGGAGACTCATTTCAGGTTCATATACTGCGTAGAGAGACTGCATTTGATGAACAAGCACACCCAGTGGCAATCTTGTTTTGCTTCAAATGGTTTTGATCCTAAACCCCTTGATAATTGCTACAATAACGGCCTCGGATATCAGGTTCGTTTATTTTCCGATTTATTAGGATTGTTCATATTAATTAGCCATTATAATTAGGCCTCACCTGAGTTACCATGATTTTTCATTATATATATATTATCTCCTCTAAAACTTGTTAATTGTTGATTAATGTACCATACCGCAGCTTGAGAAAACATATGCTGATGAAACGGCTAATCTGAATCCAAGACACAAATTTGTGCCATGGGTGCTTGTCAACAATTTTCCTCTTCAACAAGTCAGTCCCCCAGCTCCGATCCATCCATCTCAAATTAATTACACATACTATATATAAATGCATGTAAGGGGATCGAATTTATTTTGTTTTGTTTGATATATGCAGGATTATCAGAATTTTGTAGGCTACATTTGCAAAGCATACAGAGGAGGATATAAGAAGCCAAATGCTTGCAAATCATCTACTATTTCTACCTCTTTAACCATCAACTCATCTGAAGCAGCACCAATTTCTACACCCCAAGTTACCAATCCCTAAGACTACTTATTAATGAATCGGGGACGCTTGTTTTGGAATGAATACAAAATTTGAAGTACTCCCTAATAACAATAATAATAATAATATAGTTCTATTATATTAATGATCGATCATATATATGTATTAGTTTCAATATTGCGATGTGCACTTGATATGTTTCAAAACATATTCCATATATGTAAGAATTAGTAACTATATATACAGCTTCGTGTTGGCCGATGTGTTAATCTATTAGTTAAATGGAAAAACCAACATACATGGCATAATCTAGACTTGTGACAAGTTTATCATCTTCCAAGCTAAGTTCCAACTATTTAATTTACAACTACGTACTCATCTCCTCCGATCCAATCTAATTAATTAGTCCAACTCTTTCTTTGATGCAGTGAGTTTAATTCTGCATCAGTAGCAGGCTAGCAGCTGATTTCTAGTTGCATGCATCAATCATATCATATGGCTTGATGATGTGTAATCAGATGTTGGTTGGATTCCACATTTATTACTTAAAGGACTGAAAAACAACATTATGTATTAGTCGAACTTAATGTCATCATCAGTCGATATGTCCGAGTGGTTAAGGAGACAGACTCGAAATCTGTTGGGCTTTGCCTGCGCAGGTTCGAATCCTGCTGTCGACGTTTTTTGTTTTGTTTTGGGCACTCACTTATAAGGTAAGCCCATCACTTTAGCTTCCTTTTCCCGCGGCCTTCCATTGTTGACTTTTTCTCCTAACCCAACCCGGAACGGGACTGAGTCTGACCCGGTGGAAGTGGATCCACATTACATTACACAGACTTGAAACAATGGAAACTTGTTCAACAGGAACTCTTCTTCCTCACGCGTCAAACAACAAACTTGGAAGTTGAAGCTCAAATAATTCTCCAACAAAAGGAAAAATGAAAAAGAAATAAATTTAAAAAAGAAATGTGTGGTTTAAAAGAAAAGACAAAATGTATATATATATATATAGTTGGAAATAACAAGTCAACAAAATAAAGTATTAATTATTATGTATTTCAATGGTGAATTATGATGATCATTGTGTAGGTATTTAAGAATAGCCAATCATTTGATTAATCACAAATTAACTGCTTTCAACTTATACTGATGACTATCTTAATCATGCCATAATAATGAATGTGTAAGTAAACTCTTGTAAAAAAGACTAATTAACATGATTAGAGGATAATAAAGGTTATAAATAAAGGGGTTGTTAGGGAATAAAGTCAAAGTCAAGCTACAATTTCTAGAAAAGGCAACAGTTCAAACTTGTAGGTAGTTTATTTGGATGTGGGCAGTGTACAGACAGTGACTCAACTCTCCCATAATGAGTAGCTCCAATTTTCGTTGCCCCATTTTCAATGGCATTGCCACTATGCCAATTATATTTTATACGCGTTGACAGTCAACTATTCAACTTTTTCATATCTATATTCTCTCTCTCCCCCACCAATTATAATTTATATCACAAGAAAGCTAGCTCCCCAGGAATTTAGTAGGTATCCATCCATATTAATTAATTCCCTAGTTAGCCATCCATATATGGCTGCTACTGCTACTGCTACTGCGTTGTTGATGATGTGCAACCTTTTATTGTTATCTGAATCGTTTGAATTCGTGTACAATGGATTCAACGACTCAAATATGGTAGAAGCAGGAGCCACAGTTATCAAACCCAGCGGAGCACTCAGGCTCACCAACAATTCAGAAAACGTCATCGGCCATGCATTTCATCCTACACCAATTCCCATATTATCAATTAATTCAACCTCTTTCAGCACATATTTTGTATTCCAAATAGTACCCTCCACCTCTAACCGGGGTGGTTATGGCCTAGCCTTCACTCTATCCCCCTCCACAAGTTTCCCAGGTGCATCCCCCGGCCATTACTTGGGTGTATTCAATGAATCCAACAGATACACTCCTTCCAAACACATTTTCATGGTCGAATTCGACACTGTTAATGGTTACAACGACACCTCAGACACAGACGGGAATCATGTTGGGATCAACATCAATGGAATGAACTCCACTTTTCATCAACCAGCATCTTATTCTGTTGATGGTACCCGAGCCAAGAACGAGGATTTTCCTTTGGAGAATTATGGTCCGGTCCAGGCATGGATTGACTACGATGCTTTCACTAAACTTGTCAATGTAACTGTTTCTCCTCTACGCGTTGTTCCTAAGCCACTTCGACCTTTGATCACCGGGGAAATCGATTTGTCCGATGTACTCCTGGATACCATGTACGCTGGTTTCTCTGCCGCCACAGGACAGGTATCAAGCTATCATTACATCTTGGGATGGAGTTTTCGTCTTAACGGGACAGCCGATCCACTCGATCTATCCCAGCTTCCTGTTATACCTGACAAGATATTGCCTTCTAGCTCCATTGACGTTGACTTGAAAAAGGCACTTATTGCCACGTTTTCTGTTATCCTCTTCGTCCTGTTAGTCTCACTCTTATTCACAGTGTTTTACCGGAAAGTGATGAAGCTTGAGGTGATGGAGGATTGGGAGTTGGACTGTCCTCACAGATTCCGTTACAGGGATCTTCACAAGGCCACTAAGGGATTTAATGAAACTGAGAAAATTGGATCTGGCGGATTCGGAGCGGTTTACAAGGGTGTTTTACCTTCCACTGGGGCTGAGGTTGCAGTTAAAAAGATCATGTCCAACAATCCACTCCAAGGGATGAGGGAATTCGCTGCAGAAATCGAGAGCCTTGGTAGATTAAGGCACAAGAACTTGGTCAATCTTCAAGGATGGTGCAAGCACAACAACGACCTCATCCTCGTCTATGAATATGTCTCCAACGGAAGTCTCGATTCTCTACTCTACACCCATTCCAACCCCAATTTACTGCTCACTTGGGATCAGAGATTCAACATTGTCAAAGGTGTTGCATCTGGGCTCTTGTACTTGCACGAGGAGTGGGAGCAAGTTGTCATTCACCGTGATGTCAAGTCGAGCAATGTTTTGATCGACCACGAAATGAACCCCAAATTAGGAGATTTCGGGCTTGCAAGATTATACGACCATGGGAAAGCCTCACACACCACAAACGTTGTGGGCACAATAGGCTACATTGCACCCGAGTTGTCTCGAATAGGTAAGGCTTCCAAGGGCACTGATGTCTTTGCTTATGGGATTCTCCTGCTTGAGTTGGCCTGCGGGCGGGCCCCAGTCGTTTATGAGGCTGCCCGCAATGTAATCTTGGTGGATTGGGTGGCAGAGTGTATGCAAATGGGGAATATTTTTGATGCAGTTGATCCTAAATTGAACTCATCTATGTATGCGAGTGAAGAGATGGAGTTGGTGCTGGGATTAGGGCTTCTTTGTTCACACCCAAAGCCAGAGGCAAGGCCTACAATGAGACAAGTGATTAAATATCTCAACGGAGACGAAGTTATGCCCTTGTTTGATCAGTTGAGCTCAGCTGGATCGAGAAGACTTGATCAAGTTACTTCAAGATTCTTGGCATTAGCATTAAGTGCTGATAGTGATAGCATTACTACTACTACAGGAGCTGCAACATTTGCATCATCTTCTGTAGGGACAATATCTTCTGCTTCTTTTGAATCCGGTAGGTAGATACATGATTACCATTAAATTAAATTGTCGAACGTTAATTGCTTCTAAATACTTTAATGACGGCAAGCATATATATAGGAAGGACATTCTATCTTTATTACTAATCTTTATATTAGCTGATCATGTATAGATTATATTCTATCAAAAATAATAATTATAATAATAATGTATAGATTATATTGCAATATGAATTCTCATCAAAAAAAAATATTGCAATATGAATTGTAATATTAATTAAATTGCAAAATAAAAAATGAGAGTTTTCGATAAACTGATCATCCATGGGATGGGGCAAAGGAATACATCGACAATGGAACTGAAATAATATAAACAACGTTTTTATACGTTTGACAAGAAGTTTCCTTCCAAATTAGCCTAGCTTGTAACATGTTAACTTTTAGCTAGACCTGATAAAATAAATGAGATTATAGATAAATAAAAGGATATCTATATAAGTTTGTGAAATAAAGATAAAATGATATATACATGTCATTGGCAATTCTAACTTTATATAGAGAATCAAATAATGGGATCAGCTAGCGATTATGTTTTGGATTGGTTCCTATGATTGTATCACAAACAGGGCTCTTAACACTACACGGTTTAGCCTTCATTTTCCATGGAAACAAACCACCTAATCCACATCCCTTTGGCGAATGGTACGATCTCCTATTGATGCTAACAGCTCTAGACAAAGAACCATTAGCGTGTGGAGATGTCGAAAACGGAACTTTCTTATTTACAACAGACGCTTCAGCTAAGGCCTGTGCATCCGGAAGAAATCTCTGTATGATGAAATTCGGTGAATGACAGTATCCATCAAGTATAGTTGAGCTTCTGTCATTTGTCGTTGCGCAATTTACTTCAACGTCATTAACTATTGATTCAGCCAATGAGAAAATGTCACTATGGCCATATTCTTCTTCATCAACATCATAGCATCCATCAAAGGCATGGTCCGTTGCACCGTTAACCTCTTCCACAACAGGAGGCTGCCACCGCCCTGGTGGAAGTTTTGGAGGTGGAGGTGGCGGTGGCTCAATACTGTCGTCACTTGTTTCCTTGTCTTTAGGCTCACCGGCGATTCTTTCCCAAGAAAACGGAACCATATTGGTAGTGTAGTTTGAGGAGGAGGTGGTGGTGGTGGTTTCATGCAAAGAAAAGGGGCGCCTAGTTGATAGAAGGGGAGCATTCAAGTTCAGCTTTTGGGGGCGCTGCCCCTGTAGAATTTGCTTCTTGTTTTCCTCCATGTGGGCAGAAATAACACTTATTTTTTGTGGTCAAGTATAATATGATAGGATTTGTTTGAATGATTCATTAATAAGTATAGGAAACTTTAAGAAAGTAGCTAGCTGCAGACTGGACAGTTGTAATTGGTGGATATCTCGTGGACTTACTCTGCTAAAAGTTGTCTTTCTAACTGCAAAAAAGCTTGTTGCTGTATCCAATTCTCATAATACATACATGATACATATATCAGTGTAAGAGAAATAAACAAAACAAGAAATGTTGTATATAAACAAACTTTTAGAAAACAGAAGAAAAAAAGTCAACCAGGAGGAAAACACAAGAAATAGATAGTCTGATCACAGTTTGTAATTCAATCTACATATTTACTTCTAAAAGGTGGTGAATCACTTGCTTTCAAATGAAACATAAATTTAGTATCATCAGTTTTTACTGAATGCCACGTGTGCTCATCCATTTACCATTGCCAAGAAAACGAAAAAAATAAAAATAAACAAAAATAAACAAAAATAAAAAAGAAGTGTGTATAATGGGTTCACAGGGCATCATCAGCTTTTTCTTCTCTTCCCCCTTCGTTTTTTTTTTTTACAATTTCACCTAATTGGTTTTGGCAGATGATCATTGATGACCAGTCCAAGCACAATGGTTCTAAGAGCAAAGCTCAGAGGAGAAAATGGATCCATCTATCTCCGAGAGAGTCGTGCAATAAAATGGCAACAGCTGATAAAAATATAGCTGCACAAGAATACTAAAAGTATCCTCCACCACCAAATATTGCTCTCTGTTTATCACTTAGGTTGTTCGTCGGCCCGTTTTTGTGCTTTTTGATGAAGTTCAATAGTGTCAGTGTGTTTAGGATCAAGACAAAGGGCTGCCTCACAGTCTCTGAGTGTGGCTGAGTAATCACCCATTGAATCATGGAATGCTGCACGAAGATGAAGCAGCTGCAGGTCCGGCTTGAATGCTATTGCTTTTGTCAGCTCTGTTATTGCTTCAGCTTCCTTGTGGTCATCCATCAATACTGAAACACATTATTATTTGTTAGCCTTTTTTGGTCTAAATTTAGATTCAATGTCTACCTAAAATGTAACACCCTCTGGAGATAGATACTAAGTTGTTATGGATGGTACTTGAAGATTTTGCAATATTTCCTCTGTTATGGTACATCTTATCATACATAATCCATACCAATCTAGCCAAATAACATCAAAGTGCAACTTTTGTTTACCATTCATTGCTCATTAAGTGGGAAAAAAAGGAAAAGGTGAAAGACTTACCGGCAGCCCGGTATCGGTAAGGATATGTCCTTAAAGGATCCAATCGGGTTGCCATGCTAAGGTCACTTTTGGCCATTTCACGGTCACAATATTCAGAACGTTTCTCATAAGCCGATGCATTGTATCTTGCCTTGTCGATCAACTTGGTCATCTCATCATATGCAGCTTTCCTTAGATTTTTCAGGTGGTAAACACGGGCCAGCCCCTGATGTGCCCGTGTATGCTTAATGTTTAGGGCATTCATGTAGCAGTCAACTGCATGATCTAGTTTCTCCACATCTACATATATACTTGCTAGATTGCTTAAAGCCTGCGATAATCGATCACATCATGTCAATATTTAACAAACGAGGGCATACCAACAGTCTTTTAGAAGATTAACACTTACTTGTCCTTTCCTAAGACCATCAGACGGGCACCTGAGAGCATCCTCGAGGAGTTGGATAACATAGAATGATGACTCATGATCCGTTGTTGTTTCAGACAGAACATACGCTTTTAGGAAAAATGCTTCGAATGATCTCTGGATTGAGATGGATTCTTCAGCTTTTGCTATTGCTTCTTCACGATAACCAGTGTCGTACAAAATCCATCCTTCGTAGATAAGTCTTTCATGCTCAGACGCTGCGTGATTTCTAGCCATCCTCAGACTTCTCATAGCAGCCTTGTGGCAGTTTAATCTGTACCCCGGTACACACAAGTTAATTATTTACAGCAGTTTGATGCAATTAATTGAAATTGAAAACTTAAAAAACATGATAAAAAGTACACTTGCCGCAGTAAGAGGAGAGATTGCCGAAACCTTAAAAGGCTCTTCCCAGGATCATTAGCCAACATATGGTGCACAACAGCTAAAGAGCCAATATCATCTACCGAAGACCACCTATCATATAGCTGCATCCAACAATCAGCTTGATTACACTGCTGCACATGGTGGCGTAGAATCTCCACCAACTGATCGCCGTGCAATTTACCATGAAACATCATGTACTGAGGGTCCAATGTTAGAAGTGCCCGAACATCTGTCAGAGCTCCTTCATAGTCCTCTAATGAAATCAAGAACCAAGCACGCAGCTCAAGGCAGTCTGGGGAGACCTTGAAACCAATTATCTTGTTAATCTCGGATATCGAAGCACCAATCTTGTCATCCTCCATCATCGAGACAGCTCTGTACTTGTAAGGATAAGAGAGAGTTGGGTCCATTTCGGTAGCCGTATTAAGATCCATCATTTTCTCTTTACCACTACTGTACAGAGATCTTTCCTGATACATCCACCCTGAGGGGTTGTAGTCAGAAATTAGGGAGTTTATCATCTTGTACGCCTTGTACTTGTGGCCCCGCTTGTTTATCGCTCTTGCCACACCAACTAACGAATAAACATGACCTGCTTCAACAGCTGCCTCGAACCACTTCTGAGCATCCTTAAATTCTTTCCTTTCGAGCATCACACAGCCCAACTGGTGGAAAGCTAATTGCTTCTGCCAATTCTCGGTAGCACACTCCCCCATCCTTTCCAACAGCATTACTGTTGTGTTAGATTTTATATCTTCTTCCATTGCTATTTGGCTCAAAAAGCTGTAGAGCAAAAAAGAAGCATGCCCCACCGATGCTAATCTTTCACGTGCCTCTGAACTGCAGAAGAGTCTAGTCACGTTTGGATTGTGCATCGAACTTGGAAGTTCCCTCAGAAATACCTGCAAGCAAGCTGCCACAAGGAGATATGCAGTCTCCTCAAGCCCATGCTCAACAAGCAGTGCAGCACTATCCATATCATCAACCAGAGCTGCAAGATATGCATCACACGCAGATTTCATTTCGTCACAGCAGAACCTGTTAGCCAAAACCAGGAGTTCAAAAACAACATTTGGATCGAAAGAATCCACGCTCTTAATCCTGCTGAACACCTCTGCAGCTCTCATCGCCTTGGCAGAAATCCCGTTCTGAGCAAAATATATCCGCTCCTTTTTCGATTCCATGAAGGAACCGTACAACATTGATTTGAACGGTCTGGAGAGAGAAGCAATCTTGTATCTATTACATTTAACCTCATCATCCCCAATGCAGAACCACATATCATAATCATCCTCTTCATCATCATCATTGTAGCTAATCGAAGTCGAGCATTCTTGGCCTTGTAAATCAGATTCCATAGCCCCGTCTTTTTCCAAGCCATTTTGACACGAACAAATATCATGTGCAGACTCGGGATTGTACCCCGATACCAATGAAGTCTTGGGGCATTCCATACTCCAACCACTACAATCCATTGCTGACACACCAAACAGCTCATCCTCCCTTCTCTCGAATCTCAACCAAGCTGAAAGTACAACCTTTGAATGCACATCGACAGCGTGTTGCCTGGCTGATCGAAGACACCTCCTAAACAATTTAGGGTCAGGCAATCCCCTGAAGATTGCGCATTGCTCCATATACACACCTGATCTCTCGAATTCAGGGCAATTCTCAAGCTTTGTATGAACATCGGCTAGAATTCCCACAAAATCAACAAATTTGAGAGACGGATCAATCTGGGGTTCGATGAGATCCGACTGGGGAAGCCCGTAGATTGCAAGAACCTCCGCTAGAACACTTGGATTCACATTATTGGTTTGAGAGAAACTCTGATAACGCCGATGAGATTTCGACCTAATTGAATTAACCCTTAAATGGTCTTGCAAATGCTGCAAGAATTTCTCACCCACGCCACCGCCGGCTGCTCCACCACCTCCGCTGGCCGTGGGATTAAGGGCGTACACTTGGGTTCCTTTGCACCCATCTATCATCTTCAAACTACGCATTGTATTGAATAAATGTTGCTGCATCTTCCCTCAATCAAAACACCACCCTATAAATAATTATGCAAAGACATACACACACACACAAAAAAAAAAAAAAAAAAAAAAAAAAAAAAAAAAAAAAAGAAGAAGGGGAATGTATGAAATGCTGTGGGATTGGGTAAAAATATAAAAAGATCAAATCTTTACCTGCAAACACCCCCGTTGACCAAGAAAGGAGAAAGCTTTTGGAAACAAGAGCCGGTTCTGCGATGAGTTGTTCTCCTTCTCAGCAATAAATGGATGGAGGTTTTTTTTTTTTAAATAAATTGTCCTATTATTGAGTATTCAAAATTATGAAATTTGATGGTGATGGTGTTCGAGGGTGGTGCCCGTTAATTTGCACGGCCACTCTCTCTATCTTCTCTCTAAATATGATCTATATCTATATTTATTTATCAACAATCAACAGATTCGTTTGTATAAATTGTTTTTTTATTGGACTTGTTTTTTACAGAGAAATAATGCAATTAGTGCGTGTAAAGAGTGCGTACCAATATTTACCCAAAAAGAAAAAGAAAAAAAAAAAGTAACAAGTGCGTAAAAACCCGTTAGAAATGGAGAGCCGCTGAAATTAAAAAGAAAAAAAGAAAAAAAAAAAGAGAAAGGAATGCCAAGCTCCAATATTCTGCAATTTCCGACCGTAGTTTTCGGGCCTATCGAGAAACATCACGCTCTCTGGTTCGCGCGTAGAATAGCCAAATCTATGATTGGCTGAACATTTTGGCAGGTGGCGCGTGAGTTGGTCATTAAAGGAAAAGGTAGCGATGATGGATAATGAATGCTCGTGATTAGTCATTTAAGTTGGGCTGGGCTGTTTGTGTCATACCTCTCCTCATTCCTGGGCTTTTATCTTTGGGCCTCACCCTTTCTTTTTCGTTTATAAATAAATACTTTATTATGTGATTTCACAATTTCTGACGTTTTAAATTCAAATTATTCAACTGTGGCTGGTGTTACAGGGGTTAACTTATAATCGAAATTTTCACACCGTACGGCCTGATTTACGCACTAAATCAGTCAGCCTACTCAATAATTCTTCCCACAAACGTAAGGCACCATCGTTGTATCAAATGAACAGCAACAATCACAAGTATGCAGCGGAAATCGAACAACACAAGCAATTTACGAGCAACGCTCAACCTTTATTGATTCACTCACGAACAATACAAGGAAAGCCCTTGGTGCACACAAAGAATCCTCACAACAGATGCTAACAATTGCAATCTGAGTCCCTCTATCTGAATGGGTCGGATTTGTGCACTCTAGGGCCTATAAATACAAGTTACAATGCAGTCTACACACTAAACTGCCAAAGGACACATGGCGGCACGCAGGCCAGCCACTTTGCTCACTAATACAACATAAATGGACGGTTTTCTAAGCCATTGCTGATGCCAACCGCTCCGCAACTGCCTTCCTTAACTTCCCGAGTCAATTAGCTGCCCGGCTTGCCCAATCGGCACGCGCGCATGCCCAAGGATCGAATCCGCCCGCACGCGTGCAATTCAGCCCGCTTGCCTTGCCCACACTTGCCATGCCTTTCTCGGCCAAGCATCTCAATGCTTGCCAATCACTCGAAACCCTTGCCTTGTAATTCTCGGCCAAGCACCTCAATACTTGCCCAAGTCTCAGCCACTGTTTGGCCCATGTGTAGTTTGCCTTGTGCCAAAACTTCTTGGCACCATTTCAACTATAACTCGGCCACACTCGAGTTATAGTCGATATCACCGTCTAAGGGGGTAACAGACCTCCCCCACCAACGGTGTTCGACGCGCTCGTCGAACTGTTCACCCGCTTCAAATTATCCCAATACTTTGCCAACTCGTCTTCAAACTGCCACAGATTCACTGCATTCTCCCAAGTAGCATCGACCACCTCTGAATTTTTCCAATGTATTAAAAATTCAGTCCGCCGGTTCTTCTTGCTTTGACCTTGGGTCTTGTGGTCCAGAATTTGCTGAATTTCTCTCTCAAATTCCTTTCGGACCACGGGTGGGGCTCTCTTCGTTTGCTTCCGACTTTCATCGAGTAAATCTTGGTTGAACTTATTTAAGAAACTCACATGAAACATAGGATGCACTTTCAATCTGTCCGGCAACTTCAACCGATAGGCAACTCGGCCAACTTTTGACACCACTTCAAAAGGACCGTCGTATTTCGGCAGACAAGGCGTGAAGGATCTGCCAAGTGCCATTTCGGCAGCAGATCGACTTGTCGATTACAAGGTGATATGGCCCGATGATTCCGATAAGGAAGGCTCGAAGAAGGATAAGTCCAAGGGAAATAAGTTCGGTGGCAAGGGTGGCCGTAATTGGAAGCAAAAAGAGAGCGGTGATGGCGAGGGATCCACGGTGCAGGCCAATTCCGGTGGACAACCCGTTGTCAACAAACAAAACCGTGGTTGTTTTCTATGTGATGGCAACCACCGGATGAGGGACTCTCCTAAGAGGAGCAAGTTGAATTGATAAGGAACGTCAAATTGGATTCGAATTGCAAAATAACTACTTGATTCGGAGAAGAGTTATTTATGGGCATTGGTGGAAATATCGAAAGAAATTATTGAAAAATAAGGGTTTTCTTCGAACTCAAATTGTATTTGAGTACGAAACGAACTCTATCTCAAGTGAAACGGCGCAAGGAACAAAACTCATGAGCAAAGCTCGTGAATCACGTCAAATTTCAGCAATCCAACGTCGTTTAGACTCCTAAAAGTTCGTTTTTGCTATTTTATGCAAGTTTTAGAAAATTAATATCAAATCATAGAAAAATCGGATTAAGATTCCGTAAATTGGGTTGTTCACAAAATTACGAGATCTACTAGAATCAGATTTTAACTCGTTTTTGCCATTTTTGGTAATTTTTAGTATTTACTTAGTTTAATTAGGGTTTTCAGTTTTTTAGTATAAATAGCTGCCTTAGGACTTTATTTTAAAAAGAATTTCGAATTTTAATAAAATATTTAGAGTTTTCTCTATTTTTCTGGTGGATTCCAGAGTTTTCGGTGGATTCCGAATGTTATTTTGTTCTATAGGATTAATTCGTAGAAATTAATTCTTTATCGTGCTTCCGTTCTGCGTCAGTTGGCGCTTTGATGCGGGAGTCGGATAGTGAGGAAGAGTCGGATGAGACGAGGCGTGCAAATCCGATTCAGTTGTTGAGTGCTTTGGTCGTGGACAAGGCACCCAACGGCACCAAGGGCTTGATGTATGCCACGGTGCTGATCAATGGCAAGGAAGTGAGGGCAATGGTTGATTCGGGAGCAACTCATAACTTCGTTGCTGAAAGAAAAGGTCAAGAAGCTGGGCTTGACTATCTCAAAACATGCAAGTCAAGAAGCTGGGCTTGACTCTCTCAAAACATACAAGTCAAGTTAAGGCTGTAAATTCAGAGGCGGGGCCGGTGAAGGGCAGAACCGATGTTGATTTAGTGATCGGTTCTTGGAAAGGGCAGTGTGGATTGTCTGTCGTACCACTAGATGATTTCGATGTGATATTGGGGCAAGAGTTCCTACTTGCTGCCAAGGCTGCGGTGATACCATTTCTCGGAGGGTTGATGATTATGGACGAAAAGTGTCCATGCTTCGTCGAATGCTCGTACGTGACTAAAGCAAAAGCGGGAAAGAAACCGGTGGAAATGTTGGTTGCGGTGCAATTGGAGGCAGAATCGAACGACGAGGAGTCATCGAGCCTAATTGCAGTCGTTGGAAACAAAACGGTGAATTCTCGGGCTCGTTTGCTTGTACGTGCATTGCCGAGAAATGATACAAAGGCCGAAGGCAAGTTGAGGTATTTAGTTGGGCTTATGAAAGGGCATTGCGGCCTTCCTTTTGTTCCAAGTTGCTGTCGTGTGTGGCATAATTCGCGGGTTCGAAATGTGGTATCTTCTGAATTTGTGTTGCGTGTTGGATTTTTGTTGGGCTGGTTTCTGTTGTTGAGAAAATGAAAGCCGTGTTTGGGTGATTTCCGTGGGTTGGTGGTCTCCTTTCTTGATTGGTGTGACAATCGAGATCAAATGCTAGTGATGCCAAAAACTAGCATTTTCACTTGTGGTATGGTGTTGTTGTTTGAACGCGATTGGCGTTCGATTTTCCGAGGGCTGAAAGAATTTGTGGGAAATTCGTGGGATCAGACTTGGGATTTGGTTTTCGATGTGGTGCTGTGGATCAAGCACAATCGAGGACGGTGGCAAGATAAGTGGAAACGAGGGAAAGCTGAAGCTGATGGTGTCGGTTCGACGAGGGCGTCGAACACTGTTGGTGGGGGAGGTCTGTTACCCCCTTAGTCGGTGACATCGGCTATGACTCCAGTGTGGCCGAGTCATGGCCGAGAAATGGTGCCAAGCAAGGGTTGGCACAAGACAGCCACACAATTGGCCAATGAGTGGTCGAGTGTTGGGCAAGCATTTGGGGTGTTTGTCCGAGAAAGCAAGGATCGGCTTGATTGAAGTGGGAACGGTGATCGAAAGTACTTATGGTTGGCACGGCGTTGCTAGGCAGCGAATGCGGACAAGCGTGGGCAGTAATCGGCATGTGGCCGAGAACTTGGGCAAACGAACGTGCGTTCGAAGGAAATCGACCACGACTTGACAAGTGTGGGCAAGTTGGCACGACCGGTTGGCAAGTCAAGGAAGGCAGCCCGATGTGCGGGCGTGTTAATGACCGTGTGGGCAAAGAACTGGCAAGTAATTGGCAAGGCGAGCAAAATGTGCCGAAAAGGCAAGGCAGGTGGGCTGCCTAGCAACCGGCCGGGTTGTTTTGGGCCGTTCGGTGCGCGCGCGCGCGCCCGATCAAAGATGGGCCTCGAAAACCAGCCTTATGGACGATTTTGAGGGAAGTTGCGGAGCAAGTTGAGGCCTGGAAAGCATGAAAAACTGCCCCTTATTACTTGTAATAGTTAGCCAAGTGTCAAGCAAGTATGCTGCCAAGTGTCCTTAGGTAGTTTTATGTGAAAACTACATTCTTTCTTGTATTTATATGGCTATGAGTGCACAAATACTGCCCATCTAGCATTAGAGAGTTCAGATTGCAATTGTGGGCATTCTGAGTGAGGATTTTGTGTGTGCACCTTTGTATTCTTTGTTGGAAACTAATATAAATGTTGGGCATTGCCCGTAAACGTGCTTGTGTGTTGTTTTCCGCTGCATACTTTTGTTCTCGTTTACGTTGGCTAAAAGACTTGTGTTTGTGCGTTTTGTACGAAGAGAATCGAGAGGAAGGCTGACTGATTTGGTGGGCAAATCAGGCCGGACGGGCGAAAAATTTTTGATCAAAGAAACCCATGTGACAACTGCCCACCTTAGCAAGATTAATATAAACAATTAACTAAAAGATGAAAGGGTATTGATGATGATGAGGTGAAAATAATTTATTTAAGAAAAGGTATATATATTATATATATTTGAAAAGTAAACTTTCTTTCAATTTAAGTTTTTTTAAATTTATAATGATTAATAATTAATACCAGGCCAATTTGTGAAAATGAAAATAGAATTAATGTGAAGATCGTATATAATTTTCCTTTGAAAGGTAGGTGCATGGAATACATAAATCAGGCATCAACCAACAAAATATATAGAAAGATAATAAAAGCAACATGCAAATATATATATGGGGCATGGGCAATTGGGCAAGAATGTCTATATATACAGTTAAGAATTCATTGTTGATGATGATAGGATTAACTAATTAATTAATTAATATATATAGAAGAGGAATCATATATGTATGTACAAAACGACAGACATGCTTATTCTTAAATTGATGGTAGATCCGTATTAATAGGCAGACGAGACAGTACACATGTTCCTAAGATACCCCAACCCCATGCATATAAATTCATTAATGTAAACAGAGGTCCTGTTGGTCGTTGACTTCTTCATACGTTGGACGTTTCTTTGGTCAATCTTTACAAAGAGTTATTACTTATTACTACTTGTTTTGTTTTCTTTTAAGTTTCTGCAATTAGAGATTAAACAAGGGTATTTTTGCAAATAAAAAAAACCAATAGTACTGAAACTAGTACAGTTACGTTGAACATTAAGTTTTTAAGTATGTAAAAACTGCACCTTAATTTATTTTGATATGTACCTACCTAATTTATTTATAAGTTGTAACAATATAGAAGATGCCATTATTAGATATCTCATACAAATATTACTTAATATTATTATTATTTTTAATTATTTGAGAGAGAGAGAGACAGAGAGAGGGGGTGTCTGTATGTCTTCTTCCTAGCTCTCACGTGTTTAGGGTTACGATCCTCATTTATTAATTCTACTCATAACTATACATGAACATTCTCAAAGATAGCTGATGATGGAATTATTATACTAGCTAGTTTAATTAATATTCATGAGTATTTTTTGGCCTGTCTTGTGCAATTAGGTTAATCATAAAGAAATGTAATTACAGTTTCATTCTTGATCGAGAGCTTCTATGGAATTAATTAAGTCCTAGCTAGTGCTCAAATTAGTTATTATTTGAGCTTTGTACAGATTGTTAACATGAGCTAGTCCATATATATTTTCATACTTGGATCTTCGAAGATCAAAGTTTGTGATCGAAAAAGTAAGGAAATTGTACAGCATGGAAGCAAGTGGTGAGACAGAATATTGTTGAAAGACTAGAAGCCACCTTAAGGAGAAAATTTTGAGGGGCCATGATGAAGCTAGTACTAATTATCATGGGACAAATCGGGGGGGCCAAATTACGACGATTGGGTTGAAAAGGAAGGGTTTTTGGGATCGGATAGTATTAAGAGAGAGAATAGATGAAATCATATTATCAAGAAAATAAAATTATGGGAAAAGCTTGTTTCTCTCATTAGTTGATATGGCATAATATAGCCACTCAGAGACACCACAAATTAGCTAATTACAAGAATTACGGCTAATTACTACTCTATAAATATTTACACAATATTCTAATATATTTACTTGCCTAATCTTGTAATAAAATATATAGTTTCCTAATACTCCCCCTCAAGTTGGAGAGTGAGGATTTCGAACACCCAACTTGCCAAGTAACAAGTGAAATTGTTGTTGACTAAGGGCCTTAGTGAAGATATCAGCCGGTTGTTGAGACGATTGGATATAAGCCGTTGAAATGCTGCCGGCGAGTAATTGTTCACGCACATAATGACAATCGATTTCTATGTGCTTTGTTCGTTCATGAAACACCGGATTAGAGGAAATATGAAGGGCAACCTGGTTGTCGCAAAATAATCTCATTGGTTGTGTATGGAAGACACCCAAAGAGGAAAGAAATGACTTAATCCACGTTAATTCACACGTTGTAACCGCCATGGCGCGGTACTCGGCCTCAGCAGATGATCGAGCCACAGTGGGTTGTTTCTTGGTTTTCCAAGAAATTGGGGACGAGCCGAGTTGTACAAAATATGCGGTGAGAGAGCGACGAGTAAGAGGACATGCAGCCCAGTCAGAATCACAGAAAGCATATAGTTGTAGCGAGCTGTCTGAGCGGAGAAGTATGCCTTGACCCGGAGAACCTTTCAAGTAGCGTAAAACACGAAGAACAGCGTCCAAATGGTCTTGTCGAGGCTCATGTAAGAACTGAGTTAAAATATGCACGGCGTAACAAATATCCGGCCGAGTAATGGACAAATAGACCAAACGGCCAACGAGGCGTCGGTATCTCTCCGGATTATGTAATAGAGGACCTGTTGCATGTGCTAGACGGTGGTTTTGCTCCATTGGAGTTGCAGCTGGTTTGGAACCAGTAAGACCGGCTTCCTTCAATATATCAAGTGTGTATTTCCGTTGGCATAGAAAAAGACCGGACGAGTTTCGAGCAGCTTCAATGCCAAGGAAATATTTTAGAGGTCCGAGATCTTTGAGCTGAAAACACTGGTTCAAATATTGCTTGAACGAAGAACATGCAGAAGAATTATTGCCTGCCACAATAAGATCATCAACATATACGAGAACGGCAAGGAAAATCCCATTGCTCCGGTAAGTGAATAATGTATGGTCGGCATGAGATTGAATGAACCCATAACGACGAAGAGCACTTGTGAGCTTAGCAAACCAGTTGCGTGGAGATTGACGAAGGCCATATAGAGATTTTCGAAGGCGACAAACCTTGTTTGGACGTGAAGAAGTATATCCAGGTGGGAGCCGCATATAGACCTCTTCATGTAGATCACCGTGGAGAAAGGCATTATTAACATCTAACTGATGAATTTTCCAGCCTTTAATGACCGCAACGGCAAGAAAGAGTCGCACACTCACTAGTTTGGCAACAGGAGCAAAAGTCTCGTCGTAGTCGATTCCTTCAACTTGGGTATCACCTCGAACAACAAGTCGAGCTTTATGACGCTCAATAGAACCATCGGCATTATATTTCAATTTGAAGACCCATTTGCAACCTATGGGCTTCTTACCGGAAGGAAGATCGGAAATGATCCAAGTGCCATTGCGTTCCAAAGCATCAATTTCTGTTTGCATAGCCAGCTTCCAGTTTGGGTCCTGTAGAGCCTCAGAAAACGTACGGGGTTCTATCCCGGCAGATATGGCAGCCAAAAACTTAGAATGAGATTTAGAAAAAATTTCACAGGTAACATAGTTCGCTAATGGAAACCGCGTACCTGAGGATCCGGATGAGGGGTGAGACAATTTGGGGTGTACAACTGTAGCCGTGTGACACACATAATCACGAAGATGGGAAGGCGGGCGACGAGATCGCTGAGCTCGACCAAGTGCTGGCTCGATCGTGGCTAATTGTGATTCCTCTTGGGTCTCCAAATTAGAAGAGGATGACTCGTCAGGAACATTTGACAATGATGAAATGTTGGGGGCTGCTCCCCCTGACTCTTCACACTCAAAATTTTGTTCTTCAAACGTAGAGGTGTTCCAGGACCAAGTATTGATGTTAGTGGAGTTTGGGGATATTTCAGTTGATGGAATATTGGTTTGAGCAAAAGGAAAAACATTCTCATCAAATATGACATCTCGGGAAACAAACATTTTGTGGGTTTCTAAATCCATGACCTTCCAACCCTTTTTACCATGAGGATATCCCAAGAATATACATTGACGACTTCGAGGAGAAAATTTATCTTTTGACCGATCTTTGTAATGAGTATAACATAAACACCCAAAGACTCGAAGATGATTAAGGGAAGGTGATTGAGAGAATAATTTATCATGTGGCGTGAGGCCATGCAATAAAAGAGAAGGAGTTCGGTTAATGAGATGACCAGCAGCAAGAACACACTCCCCCCAAAACTCTATTGGAAGTGATGCTTGGAAAAGAAGGGCACGAGCAATATTTAAAATATGGCGATGTTTTCGCTCGACCCTACCGTTTTGTTGTGGGGTATCTACTATGCTAGTTTGGTGAAAAATACCATGTTGAGCATAAAACGAGGTCATGGTGTTTGAGACAAATTCCATACCATTATCGCTTCGAATAGTTTTGATCAGTTTATTGAATTGAGTTTTGGCCATAAAACAAAATTGTTGTAGTAAGAGGCTGGCATCACTCTTTTCATGCATTAAAAATACCCATACTGCCCGACTAAAATCATCGATAATTGTAAGGAAATACTTAGCACCAGAATGGGTAGACTTTCGATAGGGGCCCCAAATATCACAATGAATCAAGTCGAAAATGTTTGTAGCAGAATGAGTACTTAAAGAAAAACTAGAGCGAGTTTGTTTGGCTCTACAACAAATATCACAAATAGAGTTTTTATCAGAAAAATCCACCTTATTGCCATTAATACTCAAAAACGACATCGGCTTCGATGATGGGTGACCCAACCGGCGGTGCCATATATCATAAGATTCTATTGTCCGTTTTGCAGCAGCAGATGAGATCGCCACAGGCAGCAAACATTGGGGAAGATTGTCCACGACCTGTAGAAGAGTGATGTCGTCCTTTGCCGCGACCTCTACCTCGGAGGGGTGTGGGAGATATGCCGAGGCGGTTCCAGCAGCGGTCATAGGTATGACCATACCTTTGACAATGAGTACAGTGTGGTCGACCACCGGGTGGAGCAGGTGAAAGACCCGATTGAGCTGACGATGGGTGATTCGTTTGCACCGAAAACCCCACGGCAGGAGCAGACTCTCTCGGCTGGAATGCTGACTTGTGGCTCTCCTCCTGGCTCACCATGGCATAGACCCGATCGATTTCAGGGAGAGGAGGCTCCATATTAATGATTTGGGTCCGTAAGGTATTATAAGACTCATCCAAACCCATTAAGAATTGATAGGTTTTGAGATTGTTAAACCAACTGAGTATTGGAGAACCATTTGCACATTGACAAGACTCTAGCGGCGACAGAGTTGCAAGATTTTCCCACATACCAAGAAATTGAGTATAATAAGACATAATCGATGACCCCGACTGTTTTGTAATGGTGAGATCGGACCACAATTTATAAACTTTTGGACCATTTTTTACAGAGTAACGGGTTTTGAGACAATCCCACAAGATTTTGATATCAGTAAGACGAGAGACGGTAGCCCGAATGGGGTCGTCTAATGAATTTGCAACCCAAGAACATAACATGGAATTGACAATCTCCCATGCGACGAATTGAGAATCAGTTGGACTTGGTTTAGAAATAGACCCATCAATAAACCCGATTTTATTCTGAGATCTTAAAGCTAATTTAACAGCCTGTTCCCAAGAAGAGTAATTCTCACCTTTTAATTTAATTTGGGTTAGTACTGAACCCGGATTCGCGGAAGGATGGAGATAGTATGGTGATGTAGGATTGATAAGGTCAGATTTGCTTTCTGCATCTTTGGCCATAACTTGAAATATGAGATATGCAGAAGAAGAAAATTTGAGGAAGTAGCAGCGGAAAAAGAAAAAAATATGCCCTAAGGCTCTGGTACCATATTAAGAGAGAGAATAGATGAAATCATATTATCAAGAAAATAAAATTATGGGAAAAGCTTGTTTCTCTCATTAGTTGATATGGCATAATATAGCCACTCAGAGACACCACAAATTAGCTAATTACAAGAATTACGGCTAATTACTACTCTATAAATATTTACACAATATTCTAATATATTTACTTGCCTAATCTTGTAATAAAATATATAGTTTCCTAATAGATAGAATCATCAACATGCATGTACTGATGACGAGGTGATCATTAATTCAGACGGCAATTAAGTATTCTGCAAGGTCATGATGATGATGATGAAGACAAGTACTTAACACAATTGTCATGAAAATGCAAGACAGGCTAGTAGGACTCCTTGGCTTAAGAATTAAGCTGAATGAAAATGTAATGAAAATGCAAGACAGGCTAGTACGTAGGACTCCATGAATTCCGATTATATATATATAATAATATATATTAGTGAGATGTTGAGGTTCTTCATATCTTATTATATTGTTTCCTAGCATCATCAAGACATGTAGTTACATGATCAGGATATAGATGCTATTCTTGTTCTTCCCTTTTCCATCTCCATTAAATGTTAAATGTTTGCTACCATATTCTGTAAAAAAAAAAAAAGAAATGGCCCATGCATCTCCATTAAATGTTTGCTACCATATTCTGTATAAAAAAAAATGGCCCATGCAGGTCTCGAACCTGCGACCTTCGCGTTATTAGCACGACGATCTAACCAACTGAGCTAATGGGCCTCAACAATACATTATAAATTTGTACAATCTTGAAGTAAAAAATCTCCAATAATGACAAGTGAATTCGCTTGATCTAAATCTAATGAGAAGGGATTATATCCGGAGGTAAAACTTGTTAGTTATAAGTATTCCAATCAAACATGTTGGCACATTTTAATATGAGTAAAGAACAAGATTCATGAATGATGCATAATTAATCTTGAGGATTATTTGTAATGACGAATTAAATACAACCAACTATTTCGGTCCAACCCTTATAGATTATTGTCTAGTTTAATGATTAATTATTATAGACCACAAAATGCAGTAAAACCTCCCTCAATCAATTCAAACCACCACAAACACATGCAAGGAAAAAAGGAGAAACTAATTAAGTAGAGATAAATTCAACTTATAAATTAATAATGTTAAATTGTGAGCATAATTGCAAATATTTAGGCCGCCTTTGCTCACTAGCTAGTCACTACTACAGATCTACTAGCGGTAGCCAAGAGTAGTAGCCACTAAGTTACGTTTGGCAAGTAGAAGCGACGTCGTACAAACTGAAAGAAAAGGATGAAGATAAGAAAAGCAGATAAAAGAGAGACAAGCACCACCATTGTTATCTTTCCATCATGAGCAAATTCGCCGTCTCCGTCTTCCTTTAGTACTACTGTTTCTGATGGAGATGGCGATATTGATGAGATTATTAATCCCATGATATTTATCGTTAATCAAATTATGATGCCCCAATATATATATATACATATATATATTGCTTATTATATATATACATGTATATATGTTATTTATTGTGCGTCCAAAACATATTTTGAGGTGTAAATTCTTAATAGAAAGAGGAAAGATCTAGCGTCTTCTCTGTGAGCTAAAGACTTATTCTTCCTCTATTGATATGGATAATTTGTGGAGGCGATATAATAAAACATTTATGTATGGGACATTTTTGTACTATATATCAACTTGCAGTACCACACATATACTGCGTGTGCGTGTGACTGTGTGTGAAATTGTGTGTGTGTGAGAGAGAGAGACTCGACCTGACGGTTTACTTGTCTCTATTATTTATATCCACACATGTATATGTTTATCATATATTAATTATTATTATTGATGTGAGAGTGTTATCTTGTGTGTTTTATTATTAATAATATATATAGTAGCGATCAACAAGCGATGATGATGATGATGATGATGATGGTGGTGGTGTTCGTGATGATGATGATGGTGAAGAAGAAAAAAAATGCAATGGAGGAATGGATTTTTGGGTAAATTAGGACCACATAATTAGCAAATGGTCTGTACTTTGCATCAATTAAAATAAGAAAGGAAAAAAAATGAAGGATTGGGTTTTATTTTTGGATAAGATTTGAAGGATTGGGTCGATCATGGTTGTTTTAGGGCTTCCAATTTTATTGGGATTGGACCAATTTAATGTGTAGTTGGGCTGAAACTATTTAGTGGTGGTTAGTTAGATCAGACAATTGACAACTTAAATAAATAAATAATACCACATGCTCTATTTTATTATTATTATTATTATTATTATTATTATGCCCTGCAGAGTATCTGTATAATAACTCCAGCTGTTTAAAAGCTAACGGAGACCTTTCGAGTCCGCTGTATATGTATGTTCTAAGTTCTAACAAAGCCTTGGATTGGACCCCACACTTGCAAATTTGTCTTGATACTGTTGAATAATGCAAATGGCATCCGAGTATTTTTTTTATTTTATTTTTTATCCAATTAAAGGCCTATAACGTGTGTGGACTAACTGAGATTCAATACATGTACTTATTAAAAATAAAAGAAAAATGTAAATGAGAAGAAAACTTCCAATAATATCACGCGAAGCTTCTTGATCGTGCAATTTTGACTAAAGACGACTTCAAACATTCTTGTTCCTCCTCCGCGGCGAATGGCGATGATGTAGTATTTATTACCGCACAAACCTACCACTACTACGTACCAATATTTCCATCTACACTGATGGATAATCTGAGCTCAATGGCATATCAAGAACGGCTCCCGGCGGTACCAGAATGGCTGAACAAAGGGGACAACGCATGGCAGATGACGGCGTCTACCCTCGTGGGTCTCCAGTCGATGCCTGGTCTCGTCATACTGTACGCCAGCATCGTCAAGAAAAAGTGGGCTGTTAACTCCGCCTTCATGGCCCTCTACGCCTTCGCCGCCGTCTTAATCTGCTGGGTTCTCCTCTGCTACCGCATCGCCTTCGGTGACGAGCTTTTACCCTTCTGGGGAAAGGGCGCCCCTGCCCTTGGCCAGAAGTACCTTACCGGACGCGCCGCCGTGCCGGAGAGCACCCACTACTACGCAAACGGCACCGTGGAGACCAAAATGAACGAGCCATTTTTCCCGATGGCGACGCTTGTTTACTTCCAGTTCACATTTGCGGCGATAACCACCATTTTGCTGGCGGGGTCGGTGTTGGGGAGGATGAACATTAAGGCTTGGATGGCGTTTGTGCCTCTTTGGTTGACTTTCTGTTACACCGTCGGCGCCTACAGTCTATGGGGAGGTGGGTTTCTATACCACTGGGGTGTGATTGATTATTCCGGGGGCTACGTCATTCATCTCGCATCTGGAATTTCTGGTTTCACGGCGGCTTATTGGGTACGTAATTCATTCTTGATTCTTTCTTGAATATTTATTACCAATTAATTGATGAAATTAATGGGATGAAAAAATGACGACATACAGGTGGGGCCTAGATTGAAAGCAGACAGGGAAAGATATGTACCGAACAACATACTGCTAATGCTTGCGGGAGCAGGGCTGGTGTGGATGGGATGGTCTGGGTTTAATGGTGGTGCACCATATGCAGCAAATGTAGTTTCATCTGTAGCTATATTGAACACCAATGTATCTGCAGCTACTAGTCTTCTTGTTTGGACTTGTCTTGATGTTTTCTACTTTGGTAAACCCTCTGTTATTGGTGCTGTTCAGGGTATGATTACTGGTCTTGCTTGCATTACTCCTGGTGCAGGTGCTACTTCTGGCCTCTATTTCTATTTCTATTTCATTTCATTATTTATTAATTAATTAATTAATTAATCAAAATTACAATATTTACACTACTAGGTGTGGTTCAACCTTGGGCTGCTATTGTATACGGAATGCTTTCTGGTAGTGTTCCATGGTATTCTATGATGATTCTTCACAAAAAGTCCACTTTGCTTCAAAAGGTAACTACCTACCTACCTCTTTCCCGGAACTACCTTCTCTCTCTCTCTCTTTACTCTTTAGTCTGTCTTTACACCAACCAACTAACCAACTATTCAGAAAAGAAACTTGCCTAACTATGCACATGTTTTTTTGGTCAACTTATAAGGATATTTTCTCCTCCTAAATCTTTAATTTATTTTTCTAATACTTAGTCTGTCCAGATCGTACGTATATGTTTTTCTAATTCAGCAATTTAAAATTGGATTCTCAAATATGTTCATCCATGATGATACGCACGTTCCCACTTGCATTATTTATGCTTACTAATTAATTGGGATATTCACATCGTCATTCGGAATAGTTCATCATATCCATGATGCACATCTTAATTTCCCTTCTCGATGCAATTCTCACGTGACAATTACTACTTGTAATTAATGAACTATTATACTAATTACCCATCCTTATTCTCTAAGATATATTAAACAAATATTTCTGACATCATCATCTACTTTAATCTACTAACTAATGGCAGGTTGATGATACATTGGCCGTGTTCTATACACACGCTGTGGCCGGAATACTGGGCGGCCTTCTCACAGGGCTGTTTGCGGAGCCGACACTGTGCAGCATGATTCTGCCAGTAACAAACACAAAGGGTGCTTTTTACGGTGGAGGAATGCTATTCGTTAAGCAATTAGTAGCCGCATTATTTGTCATTGGATGGAACTTCATATCCACAACAGTGATTCTGCTGCTAATCAAAATAGTGATACCTCTGCGCATGCCAGACGAGCATCTCGTGATTGGAGATGATGCTGTCCATGGTGAGGAAGCGTACGCTCTTTGGGGTGATGGTGAGAAATATGACTCTGCTAAACACGGATGGCATAATCCATCTCATCCAGATCATGATTTGCCTCAAACTACTGGACTTTTTAGTGCTAGGGGTGTTACTATTGATTTATAATTTTTAATGTTAGAATGAATTTGTATCTACTTAATTATTCCACTGGTTTTGTAGATATAAGATTTGTTGTGTGGATGGACTAAAGGAATTGAGAGTGGCATTGGTTCGAAGATTGTTTTAACCTTGTGTTGTGACTTGCGATCACATGGTTTGTTATGTATGATTGTATTATATGAAATGTGAGTTTAAATAAGAAATTATGCTTCAGCTTCTATTCAATGACTTATCTCCTAATATCCTATCTCCTAATAAGAGGGAACCATAATTTTGTTAGAGTGAGTGACAAAGAAAACAAAAGATACAAACATAAATAAAGAGTTGTTTGTGTTTTGTGCTCAACTGTTGAAGCCATCGTCGGTGGTTTTTGGACGAGAAACGTGACAATAGGAAACTAAGCTGTAACAGAAAGCCGAGCTTCCACATTCATTGGAGTTGAATTGTTCATAGCTTCTTTGTTGGTCTGTTTCTTCAGTTTCCAATTTTTGTTTCTTTTGTTCTTAGATAACTTGTAATCCCCTAATCCCATTCTCATAAGTAAATCTTTGTAATAGATTAAGGCAGTGTTTGCAAACGGTTACCCAAAGTGATTATGAGTTTTTTAATGTTTAAAAAAAAACTGATTTTGAACCAAAAAAAGCTCATAGTCACTTTGGAAAAGCGTTTGCAAACACCACATAAGTATTATGTATTCTCTTACGTTTGTTTTCGAGTTCAAATGGGTGCGCAACATACAGAAACAAGAGATTTGTACAATGATGAAATCAAATATCATTACAACAAAGTGATTCCAGAACCAATAATCCAAGTTGAGCAAATACATAATAGTAAATATTGAATGCACTGACCGGTATAAGAAATTTCACGACTCACAACCCAAACATGTACTATATATACCACAAGTCCCCAATTCAGGGTAAACTCGTAAAAGGATGTAATAATGAAAGGATGGATACAAGGCATAAATAAACATGTCATAGCTTTGAGTTTCTCAATTTTAGGAGATCGAGTTTCTCGACAATGCCCTGGACCCGACGTACCTGGATATAATAATCTTAATGAGAAGAAAATAATACTAGCTAGTTGTGCCATATGTTTGAACTATAAGAGTAGAGAGTTAAAGTGGATGAAAGCAAAAACCTGCATCCTTCTCTGAGCTCTCCCTTCACCTTCAGCTTCAATGCCATCCAATTTAAGCAACTTCATCATAAGCATCTCAGTCAAGTAACTTATTTCCTTGCCATCAACTTTGCTTCCATTGTTCACAACAACTTGCAATGCAAATACCTACCATCGAAAAATAATTAATTAATTAATTAAATGGGCACATGTCATGAAACGAAATTAAAAAAAGTGAAAACAATTACATACCTGATGCTCGAGGATGTCAACCTCTTTCCTTACTTGAGCAACAGCTTCCTCTCCTTTAGAGATTTCCTCCTCCTGGCTTTTCGGCTCATCTTCTTGTTTTTGTTTACATGTAAACATGAAAAGTTTGTGTGTCTCAGGCTTTATATCATTTCATTTTCATTTTTTGGTAAATGAATATCAGATTATACACAACCTTGAGAAAGTAAAATGAAACTTAAACATATATGATATAACTAAAGATTCATTCCCTCTCAAAATCAGATCATTCAACATTGAATGTCATATCTATATCTACTACTACCACAGGCACATGAATGAGTCTTTTGGGAAAGAAAGCATAAAAGCCACTCCGATCGACCGATTACAATTTACGAATTATAAACATCACGACGACCCAAAAGGAAGCCAGATACTTGGAATAATAATTGGCAAGGGGATAGTAACATAATCAAATGAAATAGATAGAAATAAAATGAATAGCAAAATCAGGCATATTCCCATCAAGAAAGGATCAACATTAGTAGAATTTCCAACTTGTAACAAAAAATCATGATAAAATTAACTAATACATACTGTCACCAACGTGGATCTAATTAAGGAAGAGAAAACTAATAAACTAAAACAACTATATATGTTCGGTTTGGTTTTGGTTTGCCCATCCTTATCCTCCAAAATTATCCACCAAATTATTAATTAAAAAAAAAGACAATGGAATGAGTGCAGAGGATAAAAATGGTACATACCAGGGGCAGGGGTGGTGGAGGTAGATGGATATTGGGGGGGAAGTGGAAATGAAACATTGATGATGTTAGAAGTAGTTGGCCAATGATCGGGCATCAATCCCAGCCCTATCACT
The DNA here is from genome assembly GCF_000504015.1 of Erythranthe guttata. The sequence continues at coordinate 1,327,190 of NW_012194309.1, read as the reverse complement.
CCATTTCTCCTTCCCATTTCCGGCTTTCGATTCAAATTCTTCATCACCACCAACTATGAAGCGTGCTATTCTGTTTTTTCTGGGATTTCATTCAATACAGCTGCTTTCCTTTGTTGACTTTTGGATATTCATTCAATACCGCTGACTTGCAGTTGCAGGTAGACTTTCAATAAGGGCCCTGGCCCAAAAGGCTTTATACTTTTCCAACTTCCAGCTTCTTCGCGGCCCGGCCCGTTTGAAACTTTTAAGGCCTACTAGACAATTAATTCCATCATCATGTATTTTAATTTTCCTACAAATATTTAATTGGGCGTATATATGGCCCCTACAGTGAAGGACTAAAATGGAAGTACAAAAATGAAGGACATATTGCTGTAGTACTGTCACATGCATATGCATTTATATTGTCAGGTTTGAATTAAGACGATTAATTAATTCATTCATTCTGCATTCTGCATCTATCTCCGAATCAACCCCCATAATAATTACGTCACTCCATATATTTAAATGTGCTACTGCATAAATGTCTACTCCATCTTTTTTCACCTAACAAATCAATTCTCTATGGATCATATCGGCTTCCTCATGCTTTTTCTTATGTATCTTAATTCGGCTTCATACTTTATTAATAAGTCTAATCAAATCAATCATCATTACTGTAACTAGTGTGTGTATATATATATATATAAAGACAAGCTAATATATTGGTTTTGATGATTGCATAATATTAATTTTTATATTAGAAAAAATAAAATCAAACATGCGTGCGTGCATGTGTTATGTAAAAAATATGGTATGATGATGATTTAATTTTATGAGTGCTGAAGAGTAGTTGACTATTGAGAAGACAGTTAAAAGTTACAAATAGGGTTTTACCCACCCGGCCGGAAACCCATGTGCTTTCCATCGCCTGCACCAATTACCAATATACAGTCAAATGAGTTGTTTTTTTTTTTTTTTTATATATAAATAAATTGGAACCTCATTAATTTGTATCCATATTTAAATTAATTATGAATGTTGGTCTGCAATAGTTACATTGTTTGAATGAAAACAGTTGACTAGAGTAGGGATAAAAAGAGGGACAATAATAATAATAATATTAAAAGGCCCGGAAATACATATATTGGATTGAGGGCAGGGCCTAGGGGGGCCCCCCTATTTTTTAACATTGGGAATGATTGAATATCCATTCTGATTTGGGCCATCATTTCATTTCTAACCCAACCCAACCACTTCTTTCTTTTTCAACACTAGCCCCACTCCCACACCATTATATTCTAACCCTAATTTATATATAAATCAAATTTAAACTAAAACCAAATTAATTACTAAATTTATTTAAAATGAAATCCTTGAAATGATCAGTCTAATCAACACATATAATTACTTGTTAAGTATAAAACCTAGATAAAAAATATGATTAACTAAAGGGATGTGATACATATCGTTCCAGTTTTTCATAATGTCATTTCAACTTCCAACGTGATTTTGATCATTTTCGAGTTTGAATTTGGCAAAATTCAGAATATGGAATTTGTAGTCTTTGAGTTAGCTTTCTAATATAACTTGAATCACCAAGATTGGATATCGGTTTAGAAAGTTATGCATGAACCAATGAACATTGCTCACAACTTTGATGTTTTAAATTATATGTAAAATTTAAAATGTAACTCATTTATGTGTAACTTTATCGCACAACATCCAATCTAGCTGATTCAAATTGGATAAGAAAGCTAACTCAAAGTACTACAGTTTCTGTCTTTTGAATTTAACCAAATTCTAAGTAGAGAAGGGTCAAAATTACGTTCTAAGTCAAAACGATATTAGTATAATTGAAACGACGCTGAACATTTCGGTTAACTGAAACCACAAAAAAAGAAAAAGAAAAAAGAAATATCTCACTAGCTATGTATATATATGTATGATCACAATATGACATGCTTAACTGCCATTTTATTTTACCCCATATATATATGTAACTTTACCTCTCAACGAGAATCTGCACATTTATATGTTTGAAAGTAATTGAAACCCTCAAGAAATATAATGGATTCATATTCGTCCTTGTCAAACCCTAGTTCCTGCGAGTCAAGTTCAGTAATCGCCGCTGCGGCCGCTAAGGAGAAGGAGAAGGAGAAGAAGAAGAATAAGGGGAATGGAGGGGGGAAGCTGTCGACAGACCCTCAGAGTGTGGCGGCGAGGCAGCGGCGGCACAGGATAAGTGAGAGGTTCAAGATATTGCAAAGCCTGGTACCAGGTGGCTCGAAAATGGACACAGTGTCGATGCTTGAAGAAGCCATACAGTACGTCAAGTTTCTACAAAATCAGATATGGCTTCACCACTCCATGATCGATAATATCACCACCACCACCACCCTTAATGCTGATCCCACTAATTATAATTTAACTGTTATTAATAATAATAATATTAATAATTGTTCTTCTTCATTATTAATTAATGATAATAATGATAATGATGATCTCCATCTCCCTTTTGACGAGGATAATTATAATTACTCATCATGGGAGGACGAGATGTATGGTGCAGCCCGGAGATCAGACCACCACTACTACTCATGAACTATATATATTTATTTATGCATGCTTTCATTCAACCTACTAAGCTGATCGATCGTCCATCCATCCATGCCTTTATTTCTTGGTAATTAATAGTATTATTTATTAATTAATATTCTATGTTTATATTTCTCTCTAATTAATATGTAGCTAGGTTCTGATAATTGTGGAGTAATACCTCAATTTGAAAAAATCAAGCATCTTTAATTATTTTGTATTTTGTAATACGCGCTTGCTTTATTTTCGTTTCTGATCTATTATATTGGGGTAGTAATTAGTAATTAATAAATGGTAATTAACCTCACAAAATTAGTTGTTAAAAATTAATATCGAAAATGGTATGAAATACAAATCCAGTTGGACGTACAAATTATTAATTTCCGATACAATCATGTCGTCATCGGAACGCAAGCTGCTAAGATTTATTGTTCTTGTTCTTCTTCTTCACACGCCCCAAAAAGAACCATAAAAGACAGCACTGGATAATTAATCTTAATTTCCTTTTTTTTTTTTTTAAAAAAAAGAAAGAAAGGAAGGAAGAAAGAAAGAAAGTAAAGATGAAAAGTGAAATTGATAAGCATAAAATCAATATTATTGTTGCTTTACAATAAAAGCAGTATCCAATCTCACATTTATGTCGTCGTATTCAAAACGCTTTTCGTCCAGCTATATATATTATTTTATTTTATTATTACAACTATTATTATTATCGTTGTGAAAAAACACGAGGCCGATCGAGTGTCTATCTTCTTTAATTTGGGTTTGATTTCTGGATCGAGTGAAATGTGTTGACATAGATAGATAGAATGGCATCGGAGAATTTCGAGGCTCTTCATTTCACAGACCTAAAAGAAAAGATTGATGGCAAGAGCCCACTTCTTGGTGCACTCTTCTTATTCTTCTTCTTCTTCTTCACCTTCTTTTCCCTTTACTTTCTTTACATATGCACCCGCCACCAAACTCCTCCCAATTCCAACACTCCACCTGCACCTCCTCCTCCTCGGACGGCGGGCCTTGACCCTGCCACCATTGGAAGTTTGCCCATTTTCTCCTACGGCTCAACCAGCTGCTGCAAGAACAAGAAGCCGATCCCAGAACCAGCCGAGGCCGACTGCGCCATTTGCTTGAGCATGTTTCAAGAGGGCGACAAGGTCAAGGTTTTGCCACTCTGCCGCCATGGTTTTCACTCCGACTGCGTTGACAAGTGGCTCATCACTCGTTCCACTTGTCCCCTTTGTAGAGCTGGGGTCAATCCACCTGCCTCCCTCTCTGACTCACGAGTTTGACTCCGTCATCCCTTTAATCTTTTTTTTCCTTTTAGGGACATATATACCCCTAGTCACATTTTTTTAGCAAGATTTTTGGGTTTCTTCTTAAATGATCATTGTACATTTTCAGGTTGGTGTTTTATATTTAAGTTACATTTTTTTTTTAAATTACGGGATTTAATTTAGGGTCTATTAGATATAACCCCCTTAAACATTCAAATAATAGGGGTAGACCCAAATTTATATTTGCCATTTTGATAACAGCCCAAACTTTTCATAATTACATAATTACCCTCAATCAAATGCCACAAAACCCGTTACTTTACCTTTTGAAATAAAATCAAATCCCTTCATATTTTCCCGTTAAATCACTATCATCCCAAACCCACTATCGAATAAACTGCAAAACCTCCCATAACAACTTCCCGGTACGGCTGATTGAAAGGGGAAGACGTCTCACTGCCGTGAAACGACGATTTTCGTGCACTCCGAGCAAGTTGTCGTAGGTACGTCGTCGCCACTCGCTGAATCGCTATCATCCATCGATTTGTTGATATGTTTTGGCTAAATCGACTATCACGTTTGTGTACGTAATTGCAGATCTGTTATAATCGCATACCGAATTCGAGCACTAAATCAGTGATATTGCAACAATTGATTGGCAGGACATCCACCAGAAGTGATATCGTCGTTGGCCGCCGCCGTCGCCGTCGCCGTCACTGCTCCAATCTAGGGTTACTCAAATCTAGGATTACTCAAATCTAGGGTTTTGATAATTCTTCGGCCCATAGTTGATTAACGAGATGCATAGTCGAATTACATCTGTATTAATATACTATCACATATCATTTAATAGACTATCCCACTAGTATAATTTTACTATGGATCTCGTTAATCGACTATGGGCCGAAGAATCGTCAAAACCCTAGATTTGAGAAGTGACGGCGGCGGATTTGTGTTTTAAAATTAATAGACTATCTCATATCTTTTAATAGACTATCCCATGTATCTAATTCGACTATGGGTTTAGTTAATTGACTATTGAAAAAATAATAATATATATGGAAACTGAATAATATGTTTGTTTGAAATACTAATCAATTAGAGTAGTTTTCCTTATTATATGAAAACGATTAAGGTAAATAATAATATATGTGAAAAATAATAATATATATGGAAACTGAATAATATGTTTGTTTGAAATACTAATCAATTAGGGTAATTTTCTTTATATCATGTAATAGACTATCTTATTGATCTAATTCGACTATGGATCTCGTTAATCGACTATGGATCCCGTATTATTCAACCACATAGTATATTAATAATTTCAATATAGTACATTGATCTGCTATGATAGTATATTACGGTTATAGTAGTGATATGAATTGTGTTACAAATAATATACCACTGAAATGACAAGAACATTGAGAACAACACCAAGGTAAAGTATTCCAACATAACCAATAAAATAGTACATTAATAATCTCATAATTTCAATCTAGGGTTTTGATAAAATACATAAAACACATCATAACACAATCAAACCAATATGTCGAGTTAAAACTCTAGTACATTAATAATCTCATAATAGTACAATAAAATGATAATGGTAGTATCATACGGTATTCATAATAGTATACTACTGTATTACAACGGTTTAAAACTTAACCGAAGTTACCGAGCCATTACATCGTAAACACCTCTTTATAGCAACCAACCCACCAAACCTCAACAAAATCCGTACGAAATTCGCCATCGAAAAAACCTAAAATCATGAAACAAAATTAAAAATGCAGAATACTAAAAAATGATTAAATAGACTGCAAATACATTTGAATGACAATACATTAATATCATCAAAAATAAACTTAAAATGCAAAATTCATACGCTAATTGAAAAAAGACTACGAACTATATTTTAATGTACTACCCAGCACACTTAAATCGGCTGTTATAAACAAATAAACCAACTATCGATCGGGATCAAAAACATGAACTCGACCACAGCGGACAATTATTCCGATTATTGCATAAACCAACTACGAAGCTTATATAAAACAACTCTGGTCCGATCTGCGTGAACCATCCTCTTCTAACTCTGTCAATCCTCTTCCAAACAAACATCATCCGCCAAAAATAACGATGTATATATTAATATGATACGACATTAAAAATGCAGAATACTAAAAAATATATTAATATGATCAAAAATAAACTTAAAATGCAAAATTCATATGATAACTTAAAAATTACTACGAAATATATTTTAATGTACTACCCAGCGTCCTCAAATCCGCTGTTATAAACAAATAAACTAACTATCGACCGGGATCAGACTCATGAACTCCACGTCAGCGGACAGTTATTTCAATTAATGCGTAAACCAACTACGATGTTCATATAAAACAACTCTGGTCCGATATGCGTGAACCATCCTCATCTAAGTCTGTCAATCATCTTCCAAACAAACATCATCCGCCAAAAATAACGATGTATATATGACGGAATAATTTTGTTAAAAAACGTTCTACTTAATAGAATCAAGTATCAACACAACTCTTAAAAATTTCTAACCACCGTAATCGACAACCCTAGACATTGAGCGAAAAATAAAAACGAATAACGCATTCGTACCCGGTTAACAACGTCCAACAACGAACGCTCAAATTCGATCCTATTTCAACGACGGTGCAGATATCTTCAAAGACGATAAAAAACCACTGGAACGCTGAAGAGAACCTTCGAAAAATATTGTACACGATTTGATATAATGATCTCACGTAATTTTATTCCGTGATTTTAGGCAACGTATCAGCAAATCTCAAATCACGTAGTAAAGGAAATAAATGCCGTTTAAAAATAAAACAGGGGTATTAAAGGAAAATCATATAATATATTTTGCCAAGTTGGCAAAATTGGGTCTATCTCAAAAAGGGGAAAAAAAATTGGATCTACCTCATTAGAAAATATGAACAAGGGGTTATCCCTAATAAACCCTTTAATTTAAGTTACATATTAATACGAGAGTTATTTAAAAAAAAAATGGATCTGGTTGAGAAATAAGACAATTAGTCGGGAAATGGATCTGAAAGTGATGATCCAGTTGAATTGGAGATTAAGCCCAATAATTAATATCATCATGAGAAGCCCACTAGCCCACTACTCTACTTTGTCTAGTACTACCAACTCACCATTCTCTGTTCAATACCAGGTACGATTCTTGACCAACACCAAATGCATCACAATCTTTCTTTCTTCTTTTTCCCCTTTTTCCCTTTTCTTTTCATTTTTCATAATATGAGTCTATTCTTTCTACATCATCTTCAAACAACTCTTACATGAAACAATATTTGAGCACCAGGTGTTCGACATAATTACTCACTCACCTGACTCATCATTACCAAAACATTTCGTTTTTTTTGTTTTTGTTTCCAGTATATATTCACCAAAGTAATCAATTCAGCTTACATAAACATCTCAAAGAATATTTTTGTTTCTGACTCTGTAATCTGTATCTCTATACAAATGAAATATATTCCATAGTTCTAGTGATATTTTACTAGTAAAGATGAAGAAGAAGAAGAAGATGCTGTAGGGGGAGACGAGAAATGACATGTACATTTTGGATTGTGCATCGCCTTCTTTATTTGAATGTCCATTTTTGTGCAAAATACACAGTACTTTCCCCTACTTAATCCATCTCCAATGTCTTCTTCTTCATCTTCGTCTTCATCATCATCATCATCTGTCATCCCATCTTCGACTTTTTCCACCGCCTCAACCTTTCCATCATACCTTATGTAACTGAATCCGTATCTCGGAAACATCTGCTTCACAAATTTATCGAATTTATCGTTGCACTCTTCCCTCCATTCCTTGCAGAATGCAAGAGGAGCAATTACTAACGCCGCTCCCAACCCATATCCAACACCTGTGAATATGGATTGCCAATCAAATTCTATCCTTTTCAAGCTTGCCACTGATTCTGAATCCGGCCGATTAGAGCCACATTTCGTGTTAAGAGGAAACCCGCATAGCCCTGGATTTCCTGCAAAGCTTTCTGCAGAAAACGTTTGAATTTGAGTACCTGTTGGGATCATCCCAACTAGATTATTGTAGGACAGATTCAAGAACGAAAGAAACGTGAGACTTGTGAGTTCGTTTGGTATTTCCCCTGTTAGCTGGTTCGTAGAGAGGTCCAGCGATCCTAGCTGTTTCAAGTTTCCAACAGAGCTTGGAATTACGCCTGACAGAGCATTGTGAGATAAGTTGAGTACGTAAAGTGAACTGAGGTTTCCAACTGTTTCAGGTATCTCCCCGCTCAAGTTATTGCAAGAAAAATCAATGGCTGTGAAGACTGTCAGAATCTTGACAAGCTCCAGTTCCAGGCCTTTCATGGTCACCGACACTGTGTCCTGGTAGTAGAAGTTACTCAGATTCAGAAACGCAAAGCGTAGGTGGTTGCGCCTCGGCTGTGCATCATTGTCTAGCATCATTCCTTTCCAACTCGTGATGTATTTTGGGTATAGTTCACCGCTGAAGTTATTGGAAGCTATGTCGATAATCTGAAGATTCGACCAACTCTCTTTGTCCATAGAACATCTTAGTTCACCGTGAAATGTGTTGTTGCGCAGAACAAGAACACGCAAGCTGGATGAATTTTTAAGCATGCACGGGAATCCATCATCAAAGTTGTTGTTCCCAACATTCACAACCTCTAAAGATCTGCAATTGGCTAAGGACGGTGGAATATTCCCCCCTATGTTGTTATTACTGAGGTCCAAAGTCTTGAGACTGCAGTTGACAGAAAATGTATCCGGTATATCACCAGCGATATGATTTCTCCCGAGATTCAAAACCCCCAGACTAGTGAGATTCTCCAGCAGGCAAAGTGGTATACTACCATTGAGCTTGTTGTTGGAAAAGTCTAGAACTTGAAGGTAAGTTGAATTGCAAAGAGATTGAGGAATTGTTCCTGTAAATCCATTGTTTGCAAGAGAGAAGAATAGAGCATAGAAAGTGAAGGTGCCAATGTTAAGCGGAATCGTCTCTTGAAAGTTATTGCTCGAGTAATCTACATAGATAGATGCTACTGAGGGCAATGGAAACTCACCTTGGAGCCTATTTGAGTGTAGGTCAAGTACACCTAGAGAAGAAGGCATATTAATAGGCTTTTGGAGACCTGTAAGGAGATTATAGGAAAGATTCAACTGGGAGAGTCCTCCATTCCCAATATTCCAAATCCAACTCGGTATATCTCCCTTAATAAGGTTGTTCGAAAGATCCAAAACTGTCAGTTTGGATTGGTTCGCCAAATTGGGAAACTCTGACAATTTGCAAGAAGCTAGATTTAACCTGCTTAGCTGGGGAAATTGGAATAAACTAGTGGTGCTTGCATCAACTGATAAATTGTTGTGCCCAAGTTCTAGTCTTGTAAGGTTGCGAAGCATTTGAATCTTTTCCAGCTTCACAGTTCCATTGAACGAGTTTGAAGAAAGTGAGAGAACATTCAGCCGTTCAAGTAGGAAGAAAGATTCCGGGATAGAACCTTCCAGGCGGTTACTGCTCAAATCTAGTGTGTCGAGATTAGAATTCGACGTCGAAAAATCCTCGACTTTGCCACTAAATCTGTTGTTGGAAAGCTGAAGTTTCTGTAGTGAAGGGAGGGCAAACAGAGACGGGGGAATGCTCCCATTGAGTAAATTCAACACTAAATTTATATTTGCAAGACTCGAGAGTCCGTCAAAATGAACAGAAGAAAGAGAGCCTGTAAGAGAATTACGACTGAGGTCTATATAAGAGAGTTTCTTGGCCCTATGAAACAGTGGGATTGGACCAGTGAAGGAGTTAAACGAGAAATCCAGATAAACGAGTTGGGTTAGTTTGTCCAGTGAGGATGGAATCAATCCACTGAACTGGCAATTGGACAGGTCTATTCTGGACAGCATCTCAAGATTGCTAACAGAATCTGGTAATGAACCCGAGAAGTTACTGTAGCTAAGGACCACAGTCGTTAAAGAACTGTTAGGAATAAAATGTGATATGGTACCGCTGAGCAATATATTTCTTGATAAATCCAGTCTCTGTAGAGTGGGTACCTGAAAGATAGTCTCGGGAAAGGGACCTTCGAGCGAGCAACTGCTGAGGGTTAAAATCGTCAAATTGGAGAAAGTACCAAAGAAGTCTGGAACTGTTGTTGACAGATTGTTGCCGTCGAGCCGGATAACCGAAAGAGAATGAAGGTGCGAAAGAGAAGAATCCAAAGGGCCGGAAAGAAGACAGCTGCGCAAGCTCAAATTCGTTAATTTGGGTAGAGAAGAAGACAAGGCTAGACCCCAGTCACTTTTTTGAGCTGAAATATTGACATTATCAAGATAAAGCTCAGTGAGCCCTGTAAGATTCCGAACAAGGGTCCTCAAATTAGGATTCTCGAGTTTAATGGGATCAGCGCCTGAAAACAAGTTGGAGAGATCAAGACTAACCAAACTAGTCATTGTGGAAATCTCAACAGGAACCTGCCCACCAAAACCAGCATTCGACAGATTAAGGTACGCCAAATTGGTGAGATTTTGAAGCCCCTTTGGAATTGGAATACTTGCAAAGCTGTTGAATGCCAAATTGAGCTTTTCAAGGTATCGAAGGCCGAAAAGAGCAGTTGAATTATGGATGCCACCGGAAATGGACTCGTTGTCCAATTCCAAAGAGATGACACGTCCTCCAGAATTAGTATCGCACAGTACGCCATTCCATTTGCAGCAGTCAACACTCTGGTTCCATTGCACAAGCTTGGTGGAGAAGGCGGGATTGAAGACAAGGTCGTTCCTCAACTGCAGCAACAAAGACCTTTGATCATTGAGGCATTGTCCAGAAACACCCAGAATAACACAAGACAAGATTTGATGGAACAAGAACATGAAAAAAAGAGAAGAGAGGAGGTGGATTTTCATAATTGTAGCAAGTTGCAAGAAACACCCATAAGTGATGAATGTATTGTGGGAATATAATCCATCAACAACAACAACGCCTTTCTTGGAATTGAATAACTTGAGATTTAGGGAAGACACAGAAAGAGGGAATAGTTGGAAGAAGGAGTTGTACCAAGATTAAAAAACAAAAATATGTATATGTTTTTCTGTGTAATAATAATAGACAAGGGGATTTTGTACAGACATAAGAGTATTCAACGCGCTTACTGTGGGCCACACCGCCCTGCGTTGTTTTTATTTTTTATAGCATGGGATTGACTTTGGGAGCTATTCTTATGCACTGTGTGACATAGAATCAAACAAAAGACTGACTTCCATTTTTTTTTTTTTTTTTTGGCTGCTATACATTATTATTATTATTATTATATAAATAATGTGTTGTGTTGTGTGAGTTGGCTTCTTTCCCTACTCTCTCTCTCTCTCTCTCTCTTCGACCAATCGACTTCCTTATCCTTTCCATACACATGTCTAACAAATTTAATAGAAATAACATTATGATGTCAAAAGTTGTTGTTAATGGTGCTTAGTACAGATTTGGTGAGCTTACCTAACTTATAAAGTTCACTTAATCGCAGTTCATAAATCAATTGCATGTGCATACTCCATATTTGGGAGCATAAGGAAACTTCATCTTGTTTAATTATTACTTGGACTAATTAGCATCTACTTATTATTATAACTAGAAACCCTTTTATTTGATTTTTCTATTTGATATTACGGAGTCATCACAAAGGCGTGTCAAACTACGTTTCCAGTAGTGGATTGTCCACTTCCCTTTCTTGATTGACTGAAAAAACTAAGGAACCTACCAATTTATATATGTTGATTATTTATTAGAGAAGAAGAATAATGGTATACAAAATCATTAACTTTACAACCAACTTGATCAAATGTCTAATTTCATTTTCTTTGGTTATGATGATTAACTTAATTCTACATGCCCTTCTTTCTTTATTAATTGGCGAGAAGGTGACGCTAAATAGTACAATCCTACTAAAATTAGACAAGTTGGCAAACAAATCTCAAGAAAATACGTGTATTTTATTTAGATAGATAGTAATCTACATTGAGAAAAGTTGTCCAATAATGGCAGAAATAATGAATGTTACATATTAAAAATATAAATAATCAATAAACATGTAGAATTCAAATTATTAAAAGCTACCAGCTTTGGCATATTTGATTGTCAAAATAAAAAAAGTGGAATATATTAGAGCATGTAAGATCAGAGGAGCAAAATAACTAGGCCACAACTAATCTTCATCTAAAGATAGTGCCCTCAAATGCTGAAATGACTCAACACTAATGTAGAAGTAGCATGAAGCAAATTTTGGTCTAAATCTAAAGTAGCATAAAGCAAATTCATCTTCAATCTAAATTTGCTTGCAGAAAAATAAAAAATGCAGCAAATTCCATATGTATGACAAGTCTCTTACAAAGAGTATAATTCACAGCTCCATCTTGATCAAAAGAGAACAAAGCCTAATCCAAGCACAGGATTAATATCCTATATACTCTCGTCCACACTGAGGACACTGAACACATCTACTAGTTCCATTAAAAAGGACACGGCAAAGACAACTTATTCAAAAAAAAATTGTCATAATTCTAAACATGACCGCTTTCTAGGAGAAATCAAATCACAGTGGTATCAAAATATAAAATTAATCATCGCAGTCATAATTCAGATACATATATATGATGATGATATCACCAACAAAGCAAAATCGGGAATGTAAGGAACAAAAGTTAAACTCAATAATGACAATAAATTCAACTGATTAAATAGTTCATCCACAAAATGTAGTTCTGAAATATAACAAAGTAGTGCTACATATCAAAATTCACGAAATCGAAAGCAGCATAGATATAAATAAATAAATAAAAAAGGAAAAGCTAGAAACGCCAAACTGAAAAAAAAAAGGAGATTACTTAGATCTCTGCCTCATCTTTCGGCGCTTCCTCTTCAATCTCCTCATACGCTTCTTCTTCCACTGTAACCCAAAAATTAGAATAACTTAATTATTTATTACAGTAAAAATACAATCAAATTAGTATAAGCGTAGTAGAACTCAGGGCATCTCATACCTTAGCCCTCATTGTTCAGAAGAAAGAGAAACTCCGAATGTCTCCGCGCCTTTCAGAACCCTAGATGGTAAAGTTTGTGCTGAATACTACTGGCAATGATAAAACCCTAGGGTTTGATTTATTATTTATAGCAGCCCTTTTATCTTTAATGAATGGGCCTAACATGGTTTCTGGGCTGCCACAATTCACAAATGATTCATAATGGATTACTGTTTATCCTATCTGTTCCTCAATTTCCGTATTTATATGCTACCATTTTGTTTTGCGAAATTTAGATGGAAAAATATATTATAATTTTTATAAAAAAGAAAGGTATTGCATATTCTATTCAATATCGCTAATAATACTTTTAACAGTGCAATTTGTTAGCCAATAATCACATCTCAAGTATGGGTGTATATTCATTTATGCATTATTCGTCATTGGTGTCTGCTAATATGTGTGAAACCATCTTATTTGATGTCTCCCTATACAAACTACAGCCACGTTTGATGTATCATTAACTAATTTACTAAGGAAGGTCTATTTGTTGTTGAGAATAACAGGTTGATTGAAATGTTCTTTAAAAAAAGTAACGGATTACTAAATGGTGTAATAAAATTGGCATCACTTTTTTCATCCATAACCATCTACTACCCAATCGTTGTAACCAGCGTTTGAATATTTATTGTCATGCGAAAGCATATGTTCAATGATTCTAAAATTTCAATTGTGATGATCAACCATTTAGATAGCTGTTAGTTTCTTTTTTGTATCTAAAACTAAATAAATACACAAGTCAACAAAGCTGTGTACAATATTACAAGACGCATCTGATAGTATTTTTAAGAATTCACATTTCACGACTCACAGCAAAACCCAATACAAGGTATCGGCCAAAATTTCATGGTTGAAATACAAATAAAAACTGATTTTTCATCATTCTTGAGAAGCTGCACCAGTGTCCATAGGCTCAGCATCAGCTGCTTCCTCGGATTTTTCCACTTTCTTACCTGCAAACAACATTTTGTTTTATCAACAAGCCTGAACACAAAAAATACTAGGGTGAAATAATGATTCTGAGCGCACCTTTCTTTTTCTTCCCACCACCTTTCTTCTTCGTTTTAGTACCTAATGCTAACCAGGCTTTAATCTCCGGATCATCAACTGTTTTTGTGGGTTGTAGCTCTTGTAGAGGATGAGTTGTGACTCGATCCGACCCATTTGGCATTAGCAATACAGTAAACTTGATATGAGCAACTAGGTCCCCTGCCAATACGTTTTTGACTTTAGCAATGAAAATAAAATAATTGGGTATAAATCAGACGCAAAACAACATAAAAAACCAGTACCAGGCTTCTCATGAAGTACAGGATATGGCTGTAAAAGATCATGATTTACGCATTCTACTAGACCCAAACGAGCACGCTTCTCTTCCAAAGCCCTGTTACACAATCATCCTACTCATTACTTTAGCATAAAGGGAAATAGTCCCCACTAGTTTCATATGCCTCAAGAAGGCATGAAAGTGTAAATATAACACACCTTGCAGAAAATGGCATGATTGGGAACTTCTGACTTATCTCGCTGAATATGAATCGGGATGCTTTCATCTTTAGGTGATAATTCTTGTCAACTGCTCTTTTATAGATTGTCGTCTGTTTCTCATCCAATAATTTTGGCTGCAAATTCCGAATAATTATTTAATTACCTACCTCCCAACCAAATTTCATGAACGAAATGATGTGGAAATAAAAGGTGAAAAATTACCTTGCCTTCACCAGTACTTGTAACAATATCAATGGAATACACCTCATTTTCCTCAAATTCTGATTCATCAACTCTTGTATCAGTGCCCGACACACTTAATACAACCTTGTTTCCATCAATCACAAATTGTTTCATTTGATGACTTAGAACCCCTTCAACAATCTTGCAGTCATAAGCAGCAGCAACTTTCTGAATTGCCTCAGTGACATCCTTGTTCTACCAACCACGAAAAAAAGAACTGTTAGCATATTCAATAGCAATTGATACCCAGACAAATTGCATTACCGATCACAAATACGACATTTAATACAATAAGAACAAGAAATAACAAATAATGTTTCAACTGTCTTGGTTAACAACTACATTCTTGAATTTGAACTCAATGCCAAATTATATGAGCTAATTCTGCGTTAGAGACTATACATTAACCATTCACAAGGCATTTGGCCTAACATCGCACCACACCATGCTCTGTTAACTAGTAACAAAAGTGCCAGCAATCTAGATAACAAATACTAAAGAATGAAAAAATATTAATTTCCAAAATTATGAGTAAAGGAAACATGATTCTCTATCAGTGTAACTATGACTATATAGAACGTCATTGGAAGACTCCATCGCTCTAAGAGTATTATCATCATGTAGAGAATCATGCTTGCTTTCTAAGACAGGTTTTAGACTTTCAAGTAAAACTATATTCAATTCAAGTAAAACTAGATTATTGTAAACAAATAATCTGGAAAGAACACAAAAAAAAACAATAAATGCATAAGCAAATGTAAATGCTTAATTAGTACACAGAAGATATTTCAGTATTATGTGCAATATTAGCCAACCATTAAGGGCTGGCAAAACAATTTGACATCCCGAACATAAAAGCTGGCAATCAATATAGGCAACAGGGAAACAGAGGAGATTAACAATGACAATCACCTCGGCAAAGTTGCCTATGTATCTCGACAAAAGAATTTAGCACTGCCAACATCTTAAACATAAGTGACAGTGGAAATGCTAAACGTAAATGTGACAGCTTAAACAGAAACCAAAAGTTACTGAAGTATTGTGTGCAATGTTAGCCAACAAGCAAGGGCTGGCAAAATAATTCACCACCCCAACAAATTCCAACCGACCAATAAATATAGGCAACAGGGAAAAAGAGGAGATTAACAATGACAATCACCTCGGCAAAGTTGCCTACGTATCTCGACAAAAACATTAGCACTGTCAACATCTTAAACATAAGTGAAAGTGGGACTGCAGAATGTAGATGAGACAGCTTAATCAGAAACCAAAAGTTATTTAAGTGTAATGTGCAATGTTGGCGAACAAGAAAGGGCAGGCAAATAATTCACCACCCCAAAAAAGTTCATGCCGGCCAATCAGTATAGGCAACAGGGAAAAAGAGGAGATTAACAATGACAATCACCTCGGCAAAGTTGCCTATGTATCAAAACAAAAATATTAGGATGATCAACATCTCAACAGAAGTGACAGTGGAAATGCAAAAGGCAAATGTGACCGCTTAATCATAAACCTAAAGTTATTTCAGTATTATGTGCAATGTTGGCTAACCAGTAAGGGATGGAAAAATAATTCACCATCCCAAAAGTTCAAGATAGCCAATAAATATAGGCAACAGGGAAAAAGAGGAGATTAACAATGACAATCACCTCGGCAAAGTTGCCTACATACCTCAACAGGGAAATAGGGAAATATCATGTAAATAACACTAGACGCTATCAAATATGCACTAAAATACAAACAAATGACATCCCCTATCAGAGTAACTATGACTAAAGCATCATATGGATATCAACCCATAGCTAATTCAAAGTGTTCATCATATAGGGTGGCTAAAATGAACAGCGAAAGAACAACAATAGCATAAACTCTTTTATAAGAATAATCAAGAACTCCAAAAAAAGATAACTTATTATAACATTATCCAGAAATTGACTATCTAACACCTCCACTGCAATAGTCCCATACAGTTGCAAGGAACAAACAAATAATTACCCCTAACTGACACTTACATTTACTTCAGGTATCAGATTAATGATTTCAATATATACTATAGGCTCGTACACAAACTTCATAAACCATAACGAACAAAATTGCGCACTGCATATATACTGAACAAAATCACATTAACACAACAAGCAAAGAATTAAGAAGTATATACCTTTTTCCCTGGCCTCACAAGCCTCAAGGCAACCTCAGCGGCAGTATTTGCAGCAGCAATAACATCAGCTGCTCTGCCTGTGACTGGTCCTTGCTGAAGTACATGGGTATGGGCAACTACAGCAATGAAGCCATCTATATGACAGCCCATATCACTGGCAATCAAAATTTATAATTGGTAAGAATGCAAATAAAAATATATTAAACACAGTATGTGTCCCAAAATCATTTTGTATCCACAAAGGTTCGATTATAAACATACATTTTCAAAATATCTCCATCTTCCAAAACGGTCTCATCACTGGCCAATGGGGAGAAATGGCAGACTGTATTGTTAACTGATATGCAAGTTGGGAATGCAACACCCCTTTCTATCTTTTTCTTCACATTCTTGTACATATTCCCAGAATGTCTGTTACAGATACAAGATTTAAGAACAATTCATATATCTGTCTCTATAATATTGAGAAGTTATTTTTCAGTGTCCATTTTTTCATTAAAGGGTATGTTGAGACTACTCACTCTCTGATGTAAACATCTCCTTTCTCACAAAGGTCAACAATCTTGGCCTTCGGTTTACATTCAGACAATACTAACTGAAGTGCCTCTGCACAAATTCAAGAAATCTATTTTCAGAAAAACATAAAAGTTAACTAAGAAACACACACAAAAACAAAAAACAATTAGAGATTAAATATTTCCGATAAATTTATTAAAATTTTGAACACAATTTAACATTTACACACAGAAAAAATGAGGCCAAAAAAACACCTACTGTTAACAATTTCGGCAGCGGATTTGTATTTGGTGACTACTTCAGGAGAGGTGAGATCCAACTCCTTCTCCTCCATATCCTCATCAGACATGGTTTCAACCTTCACCAATCATAATCCAAAACAATCATTAATTCGTGTCGAAAAAAAAAAGTTAAAACAAAACAGATGTCATGCTGAAAGAATTGAGATAAATTGAGGACAGAAACGTACGAATTTGAATTAAAATCGCAGATAATGGAATTAGGGTTTATCAAGTGATAGAGGCGTGGAAGATGAATAAGGGTTTGAGGTGGGCTGTTGTGTGAATGAGTGAGGTGAGTTGTGGTGTTGTGTGCTTTATATAATGTGGTTTTCGCCTTGCAGTAGGGTTTTGGGAGTGAACCCCCGGCCCCTTTGCCATGAATGTGAAATAATTAATTTTAGTGTGTTTGCCTATTTGGTATATCTCTCGAGTCCAATTAACATCAAAACTAACGTGCTAAACCCATTTCCATTTGGCCCAAATCCATTTCATATCGATAGGCCCAATTTTCCAATATCTTGGGATTAGATTAGTTAGAGCCTGGTTGAGGTGATTTTATTGGATTATTATGGTTTCAAAATATATATCTGGATTTTATCGATTTTCATCCGAGTGTATCTAATTTTGTGGGCAATAAATATATTTTATTTTTAAAAATATTTCTGAAAATATTTATACATATTAGATCCCGATTAAAATACATATTAGATGGTTTTGGAATGAAATTAAAATACATATTAGATCCCGATTTCAATTTTTAAAAATATTTCTGAAAATGACATTTCTCAAAAATAACACTTAAATCAATATTAATATGTATTTTATATTACAGGAGAAATACGAAAAGGCAAGAAAGAACTTTATAAGTTCACCTCATTAGTTAGTTATAAACAAACAAAGAGTAGTGTAATAAAATGATTGTTGTCATTTGTCAACTACTACATCAAAATTCCAGGGTAGCAATCTTAAAAATATAAAATTGACTTAAAACAAATATGATCAACAAGCAGGACAAGACAGGAGAATCGTGATTATTCGTCGTGAGCACATTCTGCGGCTTTAGAATGGGTCGTATAACTTATGAAAATGAGATGTAGACAATTTGATGTGATGTTGGGATTTGGTTGCAAACAAGTGTGGTTACAGCCTGCAGGTCAATGGCAACTTCATTTTCCATTTACATCATTGATATTCATTAAAAAAAATATTATGCGAATAATTCGATCGATAATTTTAAATTCAGAATGACTTGTTCAAATTATACTAATATGTGACGTATCGCACGTTAGTATGTGATTACATAGGCGAAGAAAATTATCAGTGTCGAAAAATACGAAGATGATGTGTAAGTTTCCAGGACTTGGTAATATTATACATGAAAAATGCAGCTCTTGTTATCAATCAAGTCAACCCCCTCAATTTCTTTGTTATTACTCTATCACAGTTAAGAAAGAGGAGAAGGAGGTTTTATCTGCTATGATGTATGTATCAGTATGGGGTTGTCTTTTATGGATATGGTCGTAATTAGAACATATACAATGGCCACTACTACACCATTTCATGCCCCTTTAGATTCCTGAAAAACAGTTGGTGTTTGCACAAATACAATATTTAATGACTTAATGCTGCACACAACTCATATATCAATTCATAAAAGAAAAGGTCAATTAAATTAAATGATTCTGATTTTGTAAGCTGATAATTATTGAGATATATACTATAATTATGAAGAAGAAGATGAAGGCATCCATCTGTATTTTCAGTTGACAAACAGAAATATGTCTCTGAAGTATGCTTTCCTTTCTCTCTTGTTTTGGCTTGCTGTTGTTCCATTGGCTTTGGCTGCAACAGGCGATTGCGAGTCGAAATGTGGGAACATAACAATTCCATATCCTTTTGGCATTGGCTTACGATCAGGTTGTTCATTAAACCCATCGTTCGATGTCAAGTGCGACGATACATTCGATCCTCCAAAGCCCTACATCTCCACATTCAACCTACAAATTCTCGAAATCAGAGATGACAGTGTAAGAATCAAGAACTTCGTGGCCAAAAAATGCTACAACCAACTAGGTAACACCACGAGCGAAAACCAGCCTCCGGACATCGATCTTTCGGGTATGCCTTTTACTTTTTCGGATGCAAACAAGTTCACCGTATTGGGGTGTGATGAACTGGGGGTAATATTTGGACTGGAAGGACGTAATTTCACAAACGGGTGTGTGTCTGTGTGTTCCAACAGAGAGGATTTGGTTGAAGGGAAATGTTCTGGTGTTGGGTGTTGCCAAACTGCCATCCCAAAGGGTCTCAAGAAGTTTGTTGTAAGCATTAACTCTTTCAACAACCACGTTGATATTATGTCCTTCAACCCTTGTGGGTTTGCCTTTCTTGGAGATCCTGACAGCTTCAGATTCACTACGGTCGGCCTCAACGATACTAAATTTGGGGACAAGGCAGTTGATAAAGTGCCTATGGTTCTTGAGTGGGCAATTGGTAAACAGAATTGCAGTGAAGCTGTGAAATCCAGTGATTATACATGTTTTCAGAATAGCATTTGCGTTGATTCTGATACCGGTCATGGAGGATATAGATGTAACTGTACTAAAGGATACGAGGGGAACCCATATCTTCCTGAAGGCTGCACAGGTACTTCACTTTTTGCTGTGTTTGATTCTTTTTCTCTGTTAGTAAATGATCATCATCATATATTTGAAGAATAATTATAGATATTCCAGTCTGCTTATAAGCTTGTTAAATGTGATGAGAATATGATCATAGTTGTTAGGAAATTGCTGCACTGCCGTCTTAAAGGAAGCGGAATTCTTTTT
>NW_012194309.1:1207571-1306609 GCF_000504015.1 Erythranthe guttata | reverse complement strand
AAAAGAAGAGAGAGTCCTAAAGGTTGTTGGGGCAACTGAGCTGGGACCTCTTCAGGTTTTCGCATTTACATTAGGTATGAATATGTGTATGATGCTTATCACTTATCACAATCAAACTTCTTTATTGTTCAAACCCTGTATTTTAATTTATAAAACATAATGATTTGCAGGTACTAGTTTCGGTTTCTTGGCCGTCATAACTGCAATGGCTGTGCTATTATACAGCATCAAGAAACGAAAGCTCATGAAACTAAAAGAAAAATTCTTCCACCAAAACGGCGGCTTCCTCCTCAAACAACAACTCTCCTCAAACGAGAACAGTATGAAATCAGCCAAGATCTTCACATCCGAAGAACTCGAAAAGGCCACCAACAACTACGCAGAAGATCGAATCCTAGGCCGCGGTGGCTACGGGATTGTCTACAAAGGAATATTCCCCGACCAACAAGTTGTCGCAATCAAAAAATCCCGCGTTATGGATCAAACTCAAATCGAACAGTTCATCAACGAGATGGTAATATTGACTCAAGTCAACCACCGCAACGTAGTCAAACTCCTAGGATGTTGTCTTGAAACCGAAGTTCCTTTATTGGTGTATGAGTATGTCTCCAACGGCACACTCTTCCACCACATCCACCACAGTGGGAACAAGCCTTGGTTTTCATGGGACAGCCGTTTGAGAATTCTGACAGAGGCTGCCGGTGCATTAGCATATCTCCATTCATCAGCCGAAAAGCCAGTCATACACAGAGACATCAAATCTCCAAACATACTATTGGACGAACAATACACCGCCAAGATTGCAGATTTCGGAGCTTCGAGATTGGTTGCCATTGACCAGACAATGATCTCCACTCTAGTCCAAGGAACACTAGGTTACTTGGACCCTGAGTACTTCCACACGAGCCAGCTCACGGAAAAAAGTGATGTCTACAGTTTCGGAGTGGTTATTGCTGAGATGATGACTGGGCGAAAGCCACTATCGAACACGGAAAACGATAAAGAAAAAAGTCTTGCCACTTTTTTCGTCATGTCGGTGAAAGAGGACCGTTTGTTCCAGGTTGTGGACCCGCGTGTGATGAGAGAAGGGAGTATTGAGCAAATCCAGGCAGCTGGTCAGCTAGTGAAGAGATGCTTGAAGATGGAGGGTGAGGAGAGGCCGACCATGAGAGAGGTGGCTATGGAACTTGAAGGTTTAAGGAAGTTCAGCAAAAATCCTTGGGCTCAACAACCACCTGAAGAGCAAGGTGCCCCGTCAACGAGCGAGCAAGCCGATCTATACGCAGTGCCGATAAGTCAAGATTTCAGTACTGGACAGTATTCTGGAATGCAGAGTTTGGATAGCCGTATGATATATCCGATCAACACCCCTCGTTGAGTAGTGAACACAGTAATTCACTCACTACTTGTTCCATTTTACCACCACCAGGGGTTTTTCAGTTGTTGTATATTTGTTTACATGTTTTTCCTTTTCATCTTTCACAAACTATTTCATTCTTCTCGTATGTGTTTTTCTCGTGTGCAAACGACTTTTTTTGTCAGCTCTATTGAACTTTCTGTGAAATAAACTCTTTGGTTTGTTGTAATTGCAATCATTTCTTTCGTTGTATGGATTGTTCTCACTCTGTACAGATATTCCGATGTTTATACAAGCAATTCAATCTAATTCCAATCAACTCTTCGAAGTGAACTTTAAAATTATAAAGAGATGCTTAATTGACAACTATAACAATATCTTTCAATCCAACTCATTGATGTCATTTATTACAAGTGATTTGTAAGAACTCGTGTTCTAAATCCATAGAATTGATATCAACGAAACACGTATGCAAGCTTTTAAACTGGTAAACATTATACACTTTAAAAGAAGAGAACTTATATAATCATAAAAATGAAAAAGAAACCAACTTTATCAACGGGGACTCTGACTGCCATAGATCAAAGGCGTAGCCCCGGAATGATGATATTGACCAGAGTACTCCCCAGTGACAACCTGAGAATCAATCTCGATCGCATACAAATCCGACGGTTCCTCACTCATCAATCCAACAGCTTCCTCTTCAACTTGTTGCTGTACCCAAGGATGTAGTTTGCTGAACTTCTTTAAACTCTCCAGTTCTCTCACCACTTCTTTCATGGTCGGTCTCTCTTCACCGTGCAAATTCAGACATCTCTTAACAAGCTCACCGATAGCCTGGATTTGCTCCAAGCTCCCTTCTCTCAGCACACGTCGATCCAGAATTTGGAACAGACGATTCTCCTTAATCGATACAACAAAAAAAGTAGCAAGACTCTTCACTTCATCTTGAGTTTTCGTGGTGGAAAGTGGTTTCTTTCCTGTCATAAGCTCCGCAAGAACCACTCCGAAGCTGTATACGTCGCTTTTCTCAGTAAGCTGGCTCGTGTGGAAGTACTCAGGGTCTAAATAACCCAATGTACCTTGCACTAAAGTAGTCACTTGTGTTTGATCAATAGGGACCAATCTCGAAGCACCAAAATCCGATATTTTTGCATTGTAGAATTCGTCTAATAATATATTTGGAGATTTGACATCTCTGTGAATAACTGGCTTTGCAGCTGCAGAATGGAGATAGGACAACGCGCCAGCAGCCTCAACAGCAATTCTGAGACGATTGTCCCACGAAAACCAAGGCATGCCCCCACTGTTATGGATGTGGTGGAAGAGTGTGCCGTTGGAGACATATTCGTAAACCAGCATAGGAACTTCGGTTTCGAGACAACAACCTAAAAGTTTGACCACGTTTCGGTGGTTGACTTGAGTCAAGATTATGACCTCGTTGATGAACTGTTCAATTTGAGTTTGATCCATTACTCGGGATTTTTTAATTGCTACAATTTGTTGTGGGTCGTGAAGGATGCCTTTGTAGACTGTGCCGTAACCGCCTTGGCCTAGGATTCGATCCTTTGCGTAATTATTGGTGGCCTTTTCGAGCTCTTGGGCAGTGAATATCTTGGTTGATTTTGTGGTGCCTTCGTCGGAAGAAAGTTGCTGCTTCAACAACATTCCACCGTTTTGATGGAAGAATTTCTCCCTTTGATTTATGACCTTCCTTTTCTGGATACTGAAGTATAGCCAAGTCATACCAATTATCAAGGCCAGTAATCCAAAACTCATGCCTGCAGACACATTAAACATAAGTTACAGACATCAAATTTGAAAAGAAAAAAAAAACTAATACGTAGAGATGAATATATACCTAAAGCAAACTTGAGTACTGGGAACTTGGAATTATTAGCAATGCAACCACGACCATCTTTTTTGCCATCTCCTAAATAGCCTTTCTTGCAAGAACATGTATAACCTCCTGGAGTGTTTGTACAAATTCCATTTTCGTCGCACGGATTATTACCACATTCATTAATATCTGCACAAGCAAATATATCACATATTCGATTAATTAGTCCATTACCAGATATATACCAAGTATATAAAAATAAATATGTTTAATTAAATATAAAATTAACGAAACTAATAATAATGACCTGTGCATCCTGGACTAAGGTATGGATTCCCCACATATCCATCGGAACAGTTGCATCGATATCCGCCAAGACCATTATCAGAATCAACACAGTAGCTATTATCAAGACATGCAAAATCATTTGATCCCCTGGCTTCACTACAATTCTGAGCTCCAACTGCCCAATCAAGAATCACAGGCGTATTCTCTATGGTTGTGTTCTTGAAACTGGTGTCGTTGAGATCAGAAACACTGAATCTGAATCTGTCTGGATCTCCAAGAAAGGCATAACCACAAAGGGAATGGGACCAAACCTCCACGTGTCGGTACAGAGTGCTAAGAATTGAATCAAAAGTCTTCATACCCTTTGGAATAGCAGTTTGGCAGCAACCAATCCCAGAACAATCTCCGTCAATCAAACCTGCCAGGCTCGAACAGTAGGAGACGCATCCGCTGGTGAAATTCCGTCCTTCAATTCCATTTATCATCGCAAACTCATCGCATCCGACCACTGTGTACTTGTTCTTGTCGGAGAAGGTGTAAGGGGTGCCCGTGAGGTTGATGGAGACTCTGTTGTTGTCCTGGGTTATGATTCCGAATCTATTGTAGCATCGTGATGCAACCAAGTTTCTGACACGTACGGCGTTGTCTGTGATATCGAGGATTTCGATGTTTCCTGTGGCGATGAAGAGTTTGGGGGGGTTGAATGAAGTGTTGCAGGTGACGTCGAAACGGCCGGAGGATAGTGAGCAACCGTTCCCTGCACCGATTCCAAAAGGATACGGTATGGTTAAGTTGCCGCACTTGCTTTCGCAATTGGGCTTTGCGATCATAAAGTTGGCATTTGTGATGCTGCTGGCCAAAGCCAGTACGAAGCACAGGATCGGCAGACGATGGAAGAAAATGGACATGATTCTTGTAACTAAAACAACGTTTAAGTGTCTGCTACAGGTTTAGAACTATATATGTAGTGTAGTATACTTGATGTAATATAATTTCCGTGTCATAAGTTAATTAGCAGCACTCGGCCCAAAACTTAGACTTAAATGATTGGTGGCTGCATTTTCAGCTTACAGAAATTGCAGACAAGTAGGCCAGGAAATTAGATCACAAGTTTCAACTAGTTGACTTTTTGAACCAATTTAAAGTAAACGCATTATTATTATTATTATTATTATTATTATTATTATTATTATTATTATTATTATTATTATTATTATTATTATTATTACATGATGGTGGATGTCTGACCACAAATATATATATATATATATAGTTACTAATTAATTAATAATACTACAAGGCAGTTGCATGATTTGGGGATCGACAATATCTCTTCATTAACCAAAAGTAGAACTGTAGAAGTAAATTAACAGACTTGAAAATCCAATTATTAAAAAAAATAAAAAAAAATCCAATGATATTAATTTGCAAAATCTTGTTAATAGGAATTAAAGTTTATTTTTTCACAGCCGTACGTGATGTATGTAGTAAATAAGGAATTGGGGTGGGAATGCATAAAACGAAGGATGTGACATATTATGCTGAAGTTGAATTTGTTGATTTGGTCGTTCGTACACCCTGTCTCCGTCTCTGTCTATGGAATGAGTCAACAAGCCTACCCAATTTTGGGATGCATGGCCCATGTCCATGTGCAAAGTCTTCTTTTAAGTTAAATTATATTTTTTTTCTGTCACGGCATCGCATTTTCATTTTTCATTGACTTTGACTTCACAGATTTACTTACTACCAAAAATTAATTAAAAACTAAAGTAATTTTACCCAGTCGACTTTGGGTCGTTGACTTTATTTACATCAAGTTGGGCCTTAACCCAAACGGCAAAAACCCATTTAGTCCAGCAGGATATGTTTTTCTTCTACTTTCGAAAAGGCGCAAATATTTACTAATTACTATTAATTAATTTTCTGCTGTTTTGGATTCTCATTTATATTCAATGGGCATCTTATCAAGTCCTCGTATAAAATATTTTCTTAAATAATAAATTAAATACTAATATGCATATATATGCGGATAACACAAAAAATAATTAAAGAAGGATGTATTCGTGGCAGTGTAATTCAGCCTGACTAAGCAACTGCGTGTCGCCATCCATCATATGATCCAGCCACGTCTGCACCGCACGTGCACACGTGTCATCCTTACCTAACTCGTATATGCACCTCTCTCTAGTCTATATATACACACACATATAGAGCTTAATATTGATTAATTACGATGGTGTTATGTGTTTATGATTAGTCGATTGTGTTGGGGTTGTAAAATTAATTAATTAAATAATCGATCGGTAAAAAAGGATCGCTCTGTAGCTAATAATATATAATGGCATCGGAGCAGGAGGAAAGAGCAAAACTGGACGAGAGAGCAAGGCAAGGGGAGACGGTGGTTCCGGGGGGGACAGGCGGGAAGAGCCTGGAAGCACAGGAGCACCTAGCTGAAGGGAGGAGTCGGGGCGGGCAGACCCGGAGGGATCAGCTAGGAACACAAGGATACCAGGAGTTGGGAAGTCGGGGCGGGCAGACCCGGAAACAGCAGATTGGTACACAAGGCTATCAGGAGATGGGTCGTAAAGGTGGCCTCACCACTATACACAAGTCCGCTAGTGACCGTGCCCATGACGAAGGGATTCAGATTGATGAATCCAAGTTTAAATCGCCTTAATTCCGCATGAATCATGAATCGTCATCGATCCACCTATCATATATTAATTAATGTCCTTAATTAATTACTATTATTATCTATATATATGTAAATACAATGTGTGTAGTTTTACTTTTCGTTGTTTGTAACTATGTAATAGTGCGTTAATAAATTTTCGTTAATAATCCTCCTATCCAACTTGGGGAATATGTATTCTTATTATAATTTATAGCAAATTAACTTTTAGAAACTATATACATATATATATATAGGCCTTAAATTGAGGAGCCGAACAATTATCTAGTTCAAGTAGCCGGACCAGGTTTAGGCCTACCAAGGCCCAAATCAACACATGGATTCATGTCCCAAATCCTAATTACACTTTCCATTTCAAAGAATAATTATTAATTGGGGGCCATGTCCATACCATAATTCTTTCTTTGTGATAAATCCCTAGAAATTTTATTACAATATTACCCTTCCAACAATTATCACGTTTTGTAACAATTACCCATGATTTTCAAAATCCCTAACAATATGGTTACATACATCCCAATTAATTAGCATTAAAATCCACTTTCCCTAACAATATGGATATATAATACATAAATCCCAATTAATTAGCATTAATATCCACTTTCCCTAACAATATAGGATACATTATACATAAATTTCAATTAATTAGCATTAATATCCACTTTCCCAAAAATATGGATACATTATACATAAATCCCAATTAATTAGCATTAATATCACTTTCCCTAACAATATGGATACATTATACATAAATCCCAATTAATTAGCATTAATATCCACTTTCCCTAAAAAACCTGCTTCCAAATTAAAAAAAAAAATTCAAATCACATAAAATCGCTCAAGAAGACGCACATAAATGAAAACTCCCCCAAATCGAAAACTCATCGAAATCGAAAACTCCCTCGCTCAAAACTGCAATTGCATACAAAAAATCGAACACATTTGGTGCAACATCATCCATCCCTCGCCCATTACTAGTCTGTTGTGATTTGAGTTGACGTAGTCACATTCAAATCTATATCGTGAAAATGAAGACGAATGCATCATCGAAACGCAAACGGATTTTTTGCATGTTTCGATTAGAGTTGAAGTAGTCACATTCATTGTGTTTTTTTATGCATTAAAAATCACTTAAATGTTTATTAATTCTTATGCTATTAGTATTGACATTTTATTATTATTGAAAAAAAATATGATTTAAAATGTATAAATATGACTGTATTCTGCCAACTAGTTTTCCCCGCACTAAAACGTGATTATTAACATAACAGTGAGAATATGACTATAATGTGACTATGCTTTGTTTAACAATATAATTGACATTGAGAATTAACAGACATTAGCAGTATGATTATGAACAGAACAGTAAGAATATGACTATTACGTGGCTATGTTCTGTGATATCGAGCAAAGTAAAAAGGGGAAAGTAGAATTTACCCAAAATTAAATTACAGAATACACGTGTTAAATAGCAAAAAAAAATGATTGGTGGCTAAATGACTTATCAATAAGAGAAAATATATGGGCTAGAAAAGAGGTGGCTAAAGTCCTTAGGTGAAATTCGAAGCCCAAAGAACCTGCAAAAGGTGTAAGAATATGACTATTATGTGACTATGCTTTGTATAACAGTATAATTGACAGTGAAAATTAACAGACAGTAGTAGCATAATTATTAATAGAACAGTGAGAATATGACTATCATGTGCCTACTCTGTAAATTGAGATAAAATGAAATCAGATACAACTTGGACGACACAAACCCATATATTTTGCTCTGAACAAAACAAACGCTCGTAAATTGCGAACCAAACATTATAATCCATAGACTAAATTAAAAAAAAAAAAAAAAAAACAATTCCATACAACCACACAACTTTTCTTCAACACTAAGCACAAAGCACTACAAAGACGACGACTAGGCACCTCGATCTCGCCCAAAAATACTTGCTTATATCTATCAAAATCATGCCTACGGATTCGCAGAGAAAATCATAGCATAATTATTAACAGAACAGTGAGAATATGACTATTATGTGACTACTCTGTAAATCGAGATAAAATGAAATCAGATACAACTCGGACGACACAAATCAATATATTTTGTTCTGAACAAATCAAACGCTCGTAAATTGTGTACCAAACATTATAATCCATAGACTAAATTAAAAAAAAAAACAAAAAAAAAAAAAACAATTTCAAACAATCTCTGATCTTTTCCACGCAACCTCTCTTCAACACCAAGCACAGAGCGCTACAAAGACGACGACTGGGCACCTCAATCTCGTCCAAAAATACTTGTTTATATCTACCAAAATCACGCCTACGTATTTTCGCAGAGAAAATTATGTGCAACTACAGACAAGGAAACTGTTATGGAAAAATATTATAAATATATATTTGATTTATTTTAAAAACTGTTGTTAAAGGTAATTATGTCTTATCCCATCTTAAAAAGGGATCTCACTAATTAAAATTGAAATATGAGTATAGGCAAAAGTCTTAAAAGTCAAATGAGTTTTACTCATAATATTTTCCATTTGAGGGGTATTGCATATTTCCCCTTTTGTTACTTGGTGCATATGGCTCCATTGAAATAATGTTGAATCAAATTATATACATTGTTGTTATGATTCAAGTTTCAAGCGGATAATTAATTAGTTGGTAGTATTCTGGGGGAATCGGGTTCCTATATATCCCACCAAGCAATCATGAGCATAATATAATATGCAACAAGTTGCAAAGATTCCCAACCTGCAAATTTCA
This sequence comes from Erythranthe guttata, assembly GCF_000504015.1. The sequence goes on along the minus strand of NW_012194309.1, from coordinate 1,297,669 downwards.
TGCGAATCCATGTTTAGCATATGTCAGAAACTATTTGGCTCGGAAATAAGAATCATAATATTTATCTTGCCACCATGTTTTTAGTGAATCCTTAAACTCTTTGGCCCAAAATTGTCCGCAAAGTTATAATTTCCAAGAAAGATAATGGGCTTTCTTTCTGAGTAAAATTGCAATCTATTACTGATGGTAAATTATATTATATAGAAAAAAATAACCAAACAGCAATATGACAATTGACAGAGCCAAACAGAACCTAAAATCGGAATATCAATTATTTCCTACAATAAGAGATTTGTCAACTCGTAAAAAAATATTACCAAAAACGCATAAACGAATATAAGTGCAGTAGCCAGTATGTATGCGCTCTCCTTCCCTCCCCTCTCCCGCCTATAAATACTTCCCTCTTTTCTCTGCCTCACGAAAAAAACTAAAACGGGCTCCTCTACTATTTTCACTAGTAGGATTTTTCAATTGTGTCTCTATTACATATACGTCATTTTCCCCTGTACATATACACACAGTAAAATGGACGCTTATCCGCTGCATCTAGCAATGGCGGCACTTGTTGGAGCGTCCTTTGTTGCCGTTTCGGCGTACTATATGCACAGGAAAACCCTAAACCAGTTGCTAGAGTTCGCAAAGGCGGAGGACGGCGACGGTGATGTGGCCGAGCAGGTTAACAAGTACCCCTCCCGACGGCGTAGCAAGGGGACCGCTGGTTACAGTCGTCGCGGTTCGGACGTGACCAATGTTTCTGGCGGCGGCGGAGATGCTGGTGACTCGGAGGAGAGAAGGAATGGTCCGGTGCACTTGGATTATATTCCGGCCGGATTGCCGAAGCTTCACACGCTTCCTGAAGGTACGGGAATGTAGGACTTTTTACCTGAATAATCGAAATTTATTTAGTTTGTGTATTCTGAAACTTGTCTGGAAATTGCGAAACTCTGTTTTTTCGTGAAATAGTACTATATATTAGTGTGGAACTGATTCAGCACAAAGTTTCAATTGAGAAATTGAAAATGTAGAAATACCTAAAAGTAATGAGACTGAATCCTGTAATCGGAGCTTTCTCATTTAGCTCGAACCAAACTGGAGAAGTTAAAACTAGAGAAGAACGGTGTGTATCTTGTCATATATAATTTGATTCTTGTATTAACTTGTTTATTTCCAGGCAAATTTGGTAGTGTGAGTTCAAACACCAGAGCGGTACATCTTATTCGACCTACTTCTCCTAAATCACCTGTTGGTAGTGCAAGTGCAAGTGCATTTGAGAGTATAGAATGTTCAGACGACGAAGATAACATGACTGACAATGCAATGCTAGACACTACATATATTCATTCTAATGGAAACGCGGTGAGTACAGTTGATAAATAGAAAAGGCTCTCTGACGTTCATGCTCATCTTCTTTTTGTTCCCCTGTCTCTGCTGCACACATTTACATTGAACTTGATCCAATATCTGTTCTTTATTATATACTAAATATGCCATTCTTCCCTCATTTATTGAAACATGCATTTAGTTGAATTCCGAAATATATTCTGATTGTGAAACCATGTTTCAGAACTTACCTGACCATACAAATGTAACTGGTGAACCAATGCCCTCCGCCACATCAAATATGGTTCACTCACACAGTGTAACTGGTGACCTGCATGGTGTCCAACCCGATCCTGTAGCTGCTAATTTTTTAAGGAAAGAACCAGAACAAGAGACCTTTGTACGATTAAGAATTTCCCCCCTTGGTAGTGCTCTTGTTTCCTTTTTTATGCATATTTCACAATTGTTTAATTCACTAGGGATGACTCTTTGTCGCAATTTTTTTTTGGCCATATTGTCCTTGCTATTTGGAAAGAGCTTTAGTTTTTGTTTTTGTTTTTCCAAAAATCAAAAGTGGGATATTGCTTTCCATCGTGTGTAAATTTGTCAATTCTCAAGCTAAAATATTTATGTTGGCCAAACGGATTTGTTATTTTGACTTTCTTCCCCACGTAATTACTGTTAGAGATACCATCTCTGGAGGAAGTAGATGTCTACCGATCACTGCAAGGTTGCCTTGAAATGAGGAGACGTTATGTATTTAGAGAAGTCGTTGCCCCATGGGAAAAGGAAATTATATCTGATCCTAGTACTCCAAAGCCAATTCAGAACCCATTTCATCATATTCCAGAGGGAAAATCTGATGTAAGTCTTCCCAGTAAATTAATGTATCTTTCTCTTCTTTTTGTGCTTGATCTTGTCTATCCAAATCCCTTTACATTTTTCTTACAGAATCATTAGTTGTGCTGCGTATTTTGCGTACTTTTTAATGAATTGAATTCAAATTCCTGCAGCACTATTTTCAGATGGAAGATGGCGTCGTTCATGTTTATGCAAATAAAGATTGTAAGAGCCAAAATTTTTGATGGATTTAATCTTGCATAATTAGAGTAAATTTGAAATGGAATTTCCCTCGTTCTAATTGTACTTCTTTTTCTTTCCCCAGCAAAAGAGAAACTTTTCCCTGTAGCTGATGCCACAGCTTTTTTCACCGACCTGCATCATATTCTCAAGGTTATAGCAGCTGGGAATAATCGAACTTTATGCCATCACAGGCTAGTTCTTCTAGAACAGGTTGATGCATCTTTCTGATAATAAATTGCATTATAAATTTTTGTATATTAAAGAACCAAATTCATCTAATACTCTTGGTGTTTATGCCCCCCCAGAAATTCAACCTTCATCTGATGCTTAATGCGGACAGGGAGTTCCTAGCTCAGAAAAGTGCACCACATCGAGATTTTTATAACGTCAGGAAGGTCGACACTCATGTTCACCACTCGGCTTGCATGAACCAGAAACATCTTTTAAGGTTTATCAAATCGAAGTTGAGGAAGGAACCAGGCGAGGTAAGATCCTTTAGCTTCTTTATTTTGGTATAACTTAATATACGTGTATATATTAGATACAAGGATCACGGTGGTGGGTGGGGTGAGAAAATACTTATGGAAATAACTGTAGGTCATACCCTGTAATCCTTATGTGAATAACTTGCTCGTTTTCAGGTTGTTATATTCAGAGACGGGACATATCTGACCTTGAAAGAGGTGTTTGAGAGCTTGGATTTAACTGGGTAAAAAGTTTCAGCTTTTAAAAATTTGTACATGGGAGTAAGATAAAAATAAATAAAATATGGTTGTTTAGACTTTTGCATAGTAAATTATTTATGCCATCACGGTGATCAATTTAACCGTTCTCCCTGTGACTCATAATGCTGTTCTTTTAATATGACTGAAGCTGATGAGTTTGTGTTTGAATGTTATTTACAGATATGATCTGAATGTTGACCTATTAGATGTTCATGCTGACAAAAGCACATTTCATCGCTTTGACAAATTTAATTTGAAGTATAATCCCTGTGGCCAGAGTAGATTGAGAGAGATATTTCTGAAGCAAGATAATCTCATACAGGGTACATTCTATTTTTTTCTTTTAGCTGACAAGGCATTGTAAGTTCATCCAAAAAACATGTTGGTTTAATTGATGGCATGTTTTTTTACTGGATGGGGTTCTAGTTTAACTTTTCAATGTTTCCAACAGGCCGTTTCCTTGCTGAATTGACTAAGCAAGTTTTTTCAGATCTGGAAGCAAGTAAATATCAGGTGGGTCTCCGACATCCTTTTGGTGGATCTATATCTCATTAGATGCTGAATTTTAGTTTGTGCTCTTGTGCAGATGGCTGAATACCGAATATCAATTTATGGCAGAAAGAAGAGTGAGTGGGACCAACTAGCAAGTTGGATAGTAAATAATGACCTGTACAGTGAGAACGTTGTATGGCTTATTCAGGTAAACGAAAAGCATATACCTATCCAAGTTAATATTGGGTAGGCAATTTATAACATAAAGAGGGAAATAGTTTCGGAGATTATTCATCTAAATATGAAACATAAAAAGGTTCAATGTTGCAATAGTACTCACGTTTCAGAGTTTTTACCTGTTAGATCTTCCGTTTCATTTATTTCACACCAGCTCCTTTTGCATTTACATGTTTTTTATATGTTAGAAATGTGGATTGTAAATTCTTATTGTGGGAATTCTATCATCCAGCTACCAAGACTTTACAATGTGTACAAGGAGATGGGAATTGTCACCTCGTTTCAGAATATTCTTGATAACATCTTTCTGCCGTTGTTTGAAGTTACCGTCGATCCGGATTCGCATCCACAGTTGCATGTTTTCTTAAAGCAGGTTCCTTACTAACCAATATATATCATCTGTGAGGTTGTCACGTAAAATATTTTCCTAGTCTTTCTGTTCTGAACTACAATTACATTTGGTCTAAACAGGTTGTTGGGCTGGATCTTGTAGATGATGAAAGCAAGCCTGAAAGGCGTCCTACTAAACATATGCCTACGCCGGCTCAGTGGACCAATATATTTAATCCAGCATTTTCGTACTACGCATACTATTGCTATGCTAACCTATATACTCTAAACAAGGTACGCACATCATAAGCATTTTCTATCCCAATGCAAGCTTAAAGATCTTTCTGGAAACGGAAAATACATTGTTTCAACCTCTCTGTTCATACCAGCTAGTTTGTTATCTCTGTTGTGGTAGTTCTTGTTTGCCTTCATGTGGAGAGCGAGCAACACCACTCTGAGATACATACTCGATTGCATCTTTTGTACATTTTATTTACTAGATATCTGTTCCAAAGTTTTTAGATTGAGGTTTTCAATTGTTCATTTTCAGCTTCGCGAGTCTAAAGGTATGACGACTATTAAGTTCCGGCCCCATTCTGGAGAGGTGAACTATTATTACGTTTCATCGATCATTTTCTTTTTGTCTACTGCTCTTAATTGGATTTTTCTTACATTTCTAAAAATATTCTGACATGATCAGGCTGGTGACATAGACCATCTAGCTGCAACATTTCTGACAGCTCATAACATTGCACATGGAATCAATCTTAGAAAATCTCCTGTTCTTCAATATCTATACTACCTAGCCCAGGCAAGTAAAAAAGTTGAATTAAGCGGTTTGCCTGTTTAGGACAGAATAGTTTATAACATATGAACTGGCTTATCAATTCAGATTGGTCTTGCTATGTCCCCTTTGAGCAACAACTCTTTATTCTTGGACTACCATCGTAATCCTCTTCCGATGTTTTTCCTTCGCGGCCTCAATGTTTCCTTGTCGACCGACGATCCGTTACAAATTCACTTAACAAAAGAACCCCTGGTGGAAGAATACAGTATAGCTGCTTCGGTTAGTATGCATGATCTGGCTCTCTTGACACTTTGAGTTCTTAAACTAATGAAAGTCTTGCAGATTCCTAATTCCTTTTGCTATTACAGGTGTGGAAATTAAGTTCATGCGATTTATGTGAGATTGCTCGTAATTCAGTGTATCAGTCTGGTTTCTCGCATGCTTTAAAGGTTTGTGGCATTTCCAAGAATTATCATCTTTTTCGTGGTGTTTTGAATTATCATAGGCTATAATCCATATCATATTGCATTTATTTTAGCGCAAGTATACAGAATATGAGAAGCTAGTTTTAGTGCTTCCTTCTCTTATTGCTTTGGCTATCAATTTCCTTGCAGTCTCACTGGATTGGTGAGGGGTACTTCAAGCACGGACCAGATGGAAATGACATTCACAAGACTAATGTACCTCATATAAGGCTCGAATTTCGTGATATGGTATGTGCTTGATTTTAGTAGTTTTAGATCCAATGCCCTTATCCTTCTGGAACAAGTCAAGCCTTGAAAGCGTCACAAAACATTATTTTTTTATTGCTGCAGATATGGAGAGAAGAAATGCAACATGTTTATCTGGGCAATGCAAACTTTCCCAAGTTTATTGACCCATAATCTGCTTCCTAATCAGTAAATTATTGATTGTTTGACCCCAGGGGTAAATAAATCACTGTTTCAAAGATTATTGCACACTTGAGAAATATGTCTGTTGTCTATTTAACTAATACTTGCTCTCGCCTATTTTAAAACTCACAAGATATTTTGTTGCTGGTGGCTGTAGGTACTGGCAAGTGGCACTAGATTATAAATTGCTTATATTAGAAGAGCTGTGGTCTAACCAACAACGGAGAAGTATTAGCTTTGGCAAGGTTTGTATAGCTGGACTCTCGTGAAGGAATGATGAGGATTATCTTGTAAGAATGAGTTTAGTTTTAGGTAACTATAAGATCAAGCATAGCAAAACATGATCTTCACTATAAGATTCCATTGTAATATGTTTCCTTCCTCCTTTCTTAAGTAACTACAAGATCAAGCATAGCAAAACATGATATTCTGGAGACAAAAATCCCAAAATTTCCTAATTGAGATCTTCACTTCATAAAAAAAAATCCCGTTCACATGGCGGATGGCACATGGCACATGCCCTCTGGTTTCAATTTGCCAGTTCGAGTATTATTAAAGGCTATAAACTACAGAGCTCTTGCAGCCTCAATTTGTTCTCTCTTAAAGAGAATATCAATGCAATGCAAAACGTAAGCTCAAAACTCGAAGATCTAAAGTTTTTTGGAGCAGAAAAATGCAACAGTACTATACTTTGACTTTTTTGTGCTGCTTTATCTCCTGAATTACTCCATCTGCGAGTGAAGCATCATCGAAATTCTTCCCAAAGAACTTCACAAATTGCATATTTGGATCCATCAGGTACCTGCAATATTTTTGTTAGTGAAACTTCATAATCTTAATCATGATGTAATCATAAAAATGCAGCCAGTTGACTAACATCACCATTTATTTAACATGCTTTAACATCTCAAATTTTAACTAAGGCACCTAGATACTCAGGGAAAGTTGCAAGGGACTGGAAACATATTCTGTCCCAGAAAATCAATCCAAACAGATTTCTTCACTTGCGATAGTCATGCAACACTACTGACTTAGATGGTACGCAGTTAAGAATTAGGACGAACAAGTGTCAGTCTTTGGCCAAATATAAACGGTTAAAGGATTATACGTACATGACTATAGAGTGATCAACCAGATAATCTGAACCTTCTTCTTCGGTCTTCATATAGTACACACGATAAGCACGCGCGGTCTTCTTGATTTCATCCGTGGAACCTGTGAGTCCAATTAATTTCGGATGGAATTCTGAAACATGACATGCAATAACAGTTCATTCAGTAAAGAAACTTAAAAATATTTTAGATGGCATCAAATAGAGTTTCGCTTGATCTCATGCCAAATTTACCTTTTACGTACTCATGGACTTGTTCAACAGTATCTCTTTCCGGATCGACTGAAATGAAGACTGGCACTACTTCTATTCCAGACTTCTCTTCTGCAAATGTAGGAAAATAAGAAACCTAGTATGCTAGAACACCAATACTGAAACAAGGTCAATACAAGAATAAACTAGAGTATGCATCAAAATCCATTGCAGAAGACGATCACCACAACTATGTCACAACCACTTCCATCCTTAGGGTAAGGAGATGGGGCAGAGTGAAAGTTTAACTATCTCACAAGCACTTCCATAATTGGGGGTGGGGGTAGGGAAGATACAAGTTTGACTCACTTATTTTATCAACTGCCGATGCCAGCTTTTGTAGCTCATCTGGGCATATATCAGGGCAGTGAGTGAACCCAAAGTAAAGCACGTTCCATTTACCCAAAAAGTTTTTATCAGACACAGATTTCCCATTGTGGTCAATTAGGTTAAATGGACCCCCAATAGCCGCCTTCCCGACAGAAGGTCCCTGTCTTACAGCATTTGAAGCATTACTTATACCTGCAAGAAATCACTCATGAAACTCTATCACAAACATAAATCAGAATAATACATGGTGACTGCGGAACTAAAAAAGAAAAGGAACAGCAAAAAGTAAGCTAAAGGTTCACCAATACAGTATTGACTTCAACACGTTACCCAATCTAAGAACAACCGTATAGCTTTCAGTAATCCTTCGAAGATAAACCTAACTCCAATTGTGATACTACTGCAACAACTTCCACAATAAATTTAGTCTTAATATGCAAATCAATGCTAAAAGAGGAAGTCCTTACTATAATAAAGACGATGTCACTAAACAAAATGATGATCAATCTTGCTCTTTATATTGTAAGAACATCTCTACTTTTTGTAACAAATATTTTGTTACTCAGACCTAAAGTTAATGGGACGAACATGAATGGAACTACAAAGTCAGATTCTCAACATTGAGAAACAAATACGTTCATGTAGTCACAGCATACGTTTTTCGACAACAAACAAAAAAGTCACCACCAAACTCACCATAGTTATCTAACCTTCAATATGCCGCTTCTTTTCCCGGTCATAGTAGAAGACCAATCCCGCTCCAGTACAAAGTAGCAGAAAAAAGCTCATCCATGAAACAGGCTACAACCAGAAATGAAGTTCAAATTTGTCAATAAACTAATATTAATATGAAAATCTATTTTTATTTCAGCTTCACATATGTCTGAACGTGGGAAAGGGGAAAGAGGGTATAGTACAGCTTACAACAATTAAATTGTTATCTAAACTAAAAATAAATCTAGAAATTGGAAAAATCAAATACAGATATGGTAGAACCAGCGACAAAAAAAGTGTTCAAATTTAACATAGATCTGAAAATTGGAGAAGAAATTAACAAATTAATAGATACATGAAGAGTTGAAATAAAGCAAAGGCCGAAAGAAGTACCCCTCCTCGGATAGACTTTCCTTGTTGAGAAGAATTCTGCGACCCACCAGAACTTTGTCCTCCATCGTTTGTATTTTCAGAATTTCCATCGGCCGATCCACTCGACGGCGTCTCGTTCACATTTGAACTTGAAGATTGGTTAACACTCGGATCATTGGTTTTCGTGCACAAAAAGCGATGATTGATCGAAAAAGCAAAAGCAGGGGGCAATTTGTACTGATTGCCAGCGTGCATTTCCGGCGAGAGAGAAGTAAGGGGTGAATTCTGGATTACTTTATCGGAAAAAGAGTGAAATCTGGAGGAGAGCAGTTGAGAATTGATAGAATAGTACGCGTGGAGGCGAAATTTCCTCAAAAATGCTGAGGCCATCGTCAATGGCGATGAATTTCTTCCTCTCAGATTTGGGGTTTTTGTTTACTGTTCTAAAACCCAATACGGTGGGTTTGGTTGTGCTATATATAGTGCCATCGGCCCATCAGAACGAATGATGCTTGACCATACCCGAGTCCAGGACAACGTACCATTTTACATCCTCAATTAATTTCTATTCCTTTACCAAAGCGTGTTCTACAATTTATATACTTCAAAACATGTTCTACACTTATATATGCATGATCGAATAAAAAAACAAAATTTCTGCACATGAACGGAATACACACCTTCTATCAATTTTCATGAAGTTCTCATTTTTAAGCTTTTTTTAAGGATCAAGCAATTGATATTTCATACAATTTTGTTGACAGAAACACCAATCTGAAATAGATCGTTATCGCATCAGCAACTGTGACCTGAGTAGTGGACTAATTATAATCAGTCAGGTTATTACAGCAACTAATGTATTGCAATAAAAACAGCGGAAAATAGCACTTCAATGTTACAAATCTCTTATTTGAAATATAGATAACAATTACATAATGCGTATCACCAAACAAATAGGCTACGAATCCTTCGGAGCACAAACATTATTAGTTTGTCACAATATTGGGCTCCCACATGATTGTTCTTGAATGAATACAAATTCTCAACCTAAACCTTCATTTTTCAAGCAGATTCAGCACAGCAGCGTTCCATTTAAGGCAAAAGCAAAGACAGTGTACAACTCCATTCTCATGTTGGCATAACCGCAACGACCATCACTGGTTCTTGAATGACTGCAAAATGTAAAGGTACCTTCCATTAAAAACATATATATATATATATATATATATATATATATATATATATATATATATATATATATATATATATATATATATATATATATATTATATGAAGACTAACCTCAATGTTCTTAGATGCATTCTTCATTTGATCGGCTAATTCTTTCTTCTTCTGAGCAGCTGCATCACAAAATATATTGATATAACGATGTCAGCTGGATAAAATAAATCAATAAAATAAAAAACAAGTAAACATAAAAATCAAGATACCAATATCAGAAAATTGCTCTATCTTCTTAGACGTCCTCACTGCAAACCTCTGAAATCCCTGACTGGCAAATCGGACATAATATGTTAGCACAGTGATATTACAATATGAAGGAACAACCAATAAATATTCAATTTCTCTTCAATTTCTAGTTTGTGAGTGCATCATCAATCAACTCCATACGAAAAAGGCAGAATTACAGTAAATGAATACAAAATAGAACTTCCGAAACACAGGAAAGATCAACTGCCCAGAACATCAGAAGCCCAACTTCGAAAATATTTATCTCCATCACTAATCAGTCATTATTGTCCGACAAAGAAACAATACATTTAAGTTGGGAATTAGGATGGTATAGTAGATTTTATCAATATATTCATCAAATCCCAACTCTGACCGTGGAACAAAGTCGATAAGAAGATTCTATTACATACACAAAGACAATCACCTTCCTTTCAACCTGAAACTAATACAGTTTTCTGATTTATAATAAACCCTAGGATAATTTAGCTTTATTAAATCCAGAGTCTAACATAATTAAAATATATATATATACAGCATAAGCCTCAGACCGATAAAAAAATTGACAAAGAGGGAGCGGTCATCTCCGCAATCATTGCAACATAAGGAAGTCATCATCGGCAATTGTAAGCACCCGTACATAAAATACACAATTACACAATCAGAGCATCGGGAATAGCAGCTTTAATTTCGTTCATTCAAACAGCCAAACAGAAAGATCGACATCAACAGCAAAAATATAACGGAAATATTCATTCATATTCAAATTAAATAACCTGTTGGCAAGACCGTTCACGATTAGCTCGTTAGCGACATAAGAAAGTACTCTATGGATGAAATTTCCACCTCCAGCCATTCTTCACAATAATAACCAAAAAAAAGAATTAACCTAGATGAATTATACAAAGAGAAAATTTGAAGAATTAAAGTATATAGAAATCCAATTTCTGTTACCTGAATAAAGTATCAGGAAAAGGAAAACCCTAATTCTAGATTTTTCGATGGCGGCAATCGTGGACAACGCTTTGACGAGCGATCCTGTGCTTTGTTTTGATTTTTCAGAAATGGGGATTCTTCTCTGAGAATAAAATGGACTACTGGGCCGGGTTGTTCGAAGAACACTTGTGATTTAATGTTGTTATTAATGGACTCCAAGTACCCAACTAGGTCGTTGTGCCCAATTGGGTAATTTAAAAAAGAACGATTAAGTTTTGTGCAAGTAATTAATCCAAAATACGTGAAAAAAAAAAAGATAAGTATCGATACATGAAATTTCGTAAAAAAAAATTATGTTATTTATTATTCGAAAAATTTCCGGCCGCCAGAGCTCCACCGCCGTTGGGTGGTGGTGTTGGTCGTCCGCCCGTTAAATGGTTGCTCAAGTCTGTCTAGCATTTTAGCAAGGGGCACGACATGCCCTCGTTGTCCGTCGGTGCTAGGCCGTGGCCAAGCGCTGGCTTGACACCTTCACCCCTACGGTAAAAAAATCTGAAATGACCACTAAACACTAAGATGTCGAGTAACATAACTTTTGTATATCTTATTATTTTATGTATTATTCAACTTACTTTTGAACCGATTTTTTTTTTTTCTAACATCAATTAAATTATTCTTAACCCATATCATATAATATATTCTTAAATTATCCAATGAAAATATCATATGTACCATACAATTTATAATGAAAAACAAAGATGGAAAACCAAATGAGAAGATAAAAAAATCAGCAATCAGAAAAGTATACAGTTATTACATCATCTAAATGTCTATACCAAAACAAAAGAAAATCAAGTAAATACAACAGATCAGATTAAAATCATGCATCATTGACATATCTTGTTGCTCAAATGACACATGTAAAAAGCACCACTTTCTTAATTTCCAGGCTTCTTTTTTGTTCACGTGTTTTTTCTACTACAAAAACAACAAATGTGCATAAAGTATTCTATTCCAGGTATCAGGAACTCCAGGCAAACACCAGTGTATGCAATCAGCATAGTGCAATGGATCTTCCTTTTCTTCTTCTGTCAACAATTTTCCCCCTAACTCAGTGTAAATTGACGAGTGAGCATCGATTCTATATTCTGATAGTTGAGTTATATTTAACAAAGTAACAGGTACTTTCATCCTCGATACAACACCAGCCACAACGCTCATTATCCGCTTGTCTGACCCTGTGCCCCAGTGCCGTTTCTTTTTTACTGGTCTTGTTTCGTTGAAGCATTTTATCCCTTTCTCATTTCCCCAATCCGCACTTCTGAATATTTTTCAAAAAAAAAAAAAGAAAGAAAAATTCGAAAAAAGGTTACCAAATAGTGCTAACTGCTAACTAATAATATTCAAGAATTGCAGTGATATTTGATATAACTAGAGAAAGGCTGACCTTTGATGAGTGGGAGACATAGTGGTGAAAAACACTTTTGTTTTGTTGGGATTGACATTTGAATCCACCCAATTTGCCCATGTTTTCAGTCCAAGTTTGTACGAAACTGCCGCATCGAGTTCTTCATATCCTTCTTCTCCATTTGCAAAGGAACCCCATCTGCAGTTTATTAGAGGTATAAACATTACATGCTAGCTTTAAATCAATTAATTAATGTGTTTTACTTACTTATATTGAAATTAACAGGAATAGATAAACTCTTTACAATGACTTGATCTTGAGGCCACTCATCCACCAAACATAAGTATTGAATACAAGAATGTCAACTCCTATCCAGTGTTTGGCATGCTTGTCAACCGAATCAACTTTCAATATTCTCTTCTTTGGGTCTGCGATTATATGAACATCTGTGTTCGACTCCACCAGGAACGGAGCCCAGTAGAACTCAATCGTGGCATTGTATTCCTAAATAATTTGTAAATTAACAAGTTTAAAAGGTAAGAGAAATCTGAGATGCTAACAAACCAATTAACTTCGTATTTTGATCTATAATCTATATAAATGCACCTTGGCTTTGAAGATGGTATGCGTACGGCCTCGTTTCATGGATTTCTTTCCTTCTGGGATTACAGATTCGACGAGGCAAACCAATGATTGCCATTGTCCTCTTTGCAGCGAGTCCCCTACAAACATTAGCCTCTTCCCTTGAATTTTTTGCAGAGTTGTTTTAGGATCAAACCTGGTTATATTATACATAGAAATTTCAGTTTTCATTGCTTTCTTGATCTGGATGACAGCCATTGATAACGAGGTAACTAACCTAGGCAATATGCAATCATCAGGCTGCCATTCCCAGTGCCTGTAATCAGAATCGAGCCTTCCATTCTTAACGCACGAAACTTGTCTGTCTAAATATGGGCATGTCCTGTCTGAATACAAAGGTTTAATCGAAGTATTGAACACCCATTTTCCACGATCAAGTGTGCATTCCTCTGGATCAAACACAAACCGGTCGTCTGCTGCATAGTTCAATGCACCAGCACCCACATTTTTCTTATCTGGAAAAAAATAAAAGTACAATGTCATCAAGAATATAACAATCTCTTGACATGGAAAATGTCAAGAAAACTGGTTCCTTATACATATAAATATACCTTTAAAAGACTTTTTAGGAGCGTTTTTGTTGGCACAAGGCTTAAACCTGAATATGGTGCTGGAAGAGAAAGAACTAATTCTCTCAGTGTACAAGAGTGCGAGAAATGCCAAGGAACAAAACACGAATGTAATTATCGACAGAGGTACCTTTCCTCTCGAGGGCTTTGGTGTGCCCATTTTCGAAAAGATTGATAGGCACTTTGGAAAAGAAGACAAATCAGAGAAAAAGGCAAGCGTTGTTGAAATACAAGGAGTGGCAGTGGTGAATATGATGATGATGATGATGATGATGACGACCTTATTCAAAAAAATAAATTTATAAATGGATTATTGAGTAGGAGTGAAGCTAAAGCAATGCGTGATTTAGCAATGCAATCTCTTCTTTAATGAAAAACACAACACAAGCTAAAATAAGGTGGTCCACTCAACTGACAATTGGAATATTCATTCTACTGTCAAAACTTGACATTCCATTTCACTTCAATTACAGACATCATTAAATTTGATCAAATGTTTGGTCTCTCCTATTCTCTTACATGACTTCAACCTACAGTCACCATAAATGAAATAGATTCACTTTTGCAATGGACTAATCATTCAAGGCTCCTGACCATACAATAATTAGGATTTAATGAATGTAATTAACAACCTAAACATGATTTAATTGAATGGACTCCTCAACCAATACAAGAAAACTTTGCTGTTGGATTGGAATAATGTAAATTAAAGAAATGATGATACTAACAGTTTTTGAAGGCCACCTATTTTAGTTGGTAAATGGACCTCCAACATGAACACCCTTTTATTGAGATCCAGTCCACGTCATAAATTGGTTTACAAAAATTAATTAATTAATTTTATAAACAGCCAAAATGCTGAAGAGTCGCTGTTTTCCCAAGCACGATTTTAGCACATTCTGTCTGAGGAAGAAAACAAGATAGAAACGCAACACCGTACCAGATAATCAGATGCTCCATCGCTGACGAACCTCTGTAACTCGAACCGAGTCGATGGCTGCACTCAACCTCTCATCTTCATTACACTCTCCATCTTCTCTTCGAAGATTCCCCAATTTTCATCCTTCCAGAAGTACCCCCACTATTTCCTTTTATTCCCTTCCCAAACCATCTATTCCATTTCCGTCCACATCGCTTGTGCAGAAAACCGCTCTAATAAGTCGCCGTCTCAACGTCGTCGTTTCGGCGGTGAAGAATTTATCTGAGACTGAGTTGGTGCCCGTTTCGTCGGAAAACGAATTCCCATCCGATTCCGGTGTTTATGCCATTTACAATGACAGCGACGACCTTCAATTCATCGGCATAACCAGGAATCTCGCCGCCAGTGTTCTCACCCACAAGAAATCCGTGCCTGAGCTCTGTTTCTCCGTGAAGGTATCGTATGGTCTTTGATGCGTAGATACAGTCTATTCCCCCAATTTTGTCAATACATATTTGTTGTGGAATATACCTAATGCCGTCGGCCTAGGAGTAGGATTAAACCATGTTCAATTCGGTCATGATTGATGCTTAAAAGCTTGTTTTAGCTCGAATTAACAACTTTAGTAAACCAACTTTCAACAATTTTTATTTTTCACGAGTGTCTGAAGTTTTTTTGCAGTAAATGTATTAGGACAAAATCAAGTTGAATGAAGAAACAAAAATCCATCAAATGTTTGTTAGATAGCTTGTGAATTGGTAATGTTTATGGATCGATCGAAACAACCCTCTTCCTCCTCTATGTGAAGTTAATGCAGTTAGACTGCAATATGTGGTAAATAAGATCGTATTTTGTCTTGCAGCCTTGTTTTTCCCCTCACTGTTCGAAGTTCAATGTAGGAGTGATTGTTGCATTACATATTGTCTACGAAACTTCCAGTCCATGCATATTGTAGTAAGGAGAAATGCCTGTTTTGAGTAGAACCCATATCAAGTAACTATGGGACGGACATGTCATGGTCCGTTCGAAACCACTGAATCTGTTTCCATTTTGGCCGAAAACAGTGAACTGGATATTGAGACTGAAGCATATACTATGAATCATCTGTGTTGATAGACTTTCTTTGTTTCTCATTTACGAATATGCGAATTTTAACTCTTGGTCTGCAACTTCATATACAAAAAAATTCAACGATAGCTGTTAAGAGTGAAGCTCTTGTTTTACTCAATCTTAAACCTGTTTAATCTCGGACTTTATAGAAAAGTATTCATATTTCTCTATCACATACATCAATCAACAATTGGAGAAACATTAGATGCTAGTTACAGCATGAAAATAGAGTTAATCATAAGTAGATTTCTTCGTTTCTCTTTGGATTTTTCTCTCTTCTTATCATTTGCTGCATTTATATTCAACAAAGTGCCATGCTATATATAGGTTGGGGTGGTAGAGGAGCCTGATAAAACTGCTTTAACCGAAGCATGGAAGTCATGGATGCAAGAACATATAGCAGCTTCAGGGAAGGTTCCACCAGGTAACGAACCAGGAAATACAACATGGGTGAAGAAGGCAGCTCCGAGAAAGAAGCCTGATCTGAGGTTGACACCTGGCAGTCACGTCCAACTGACAGTACCTTTGGAAGATCTCATCGACAGGTTAGTGAAAGAGAACAAAGTGGTAGCATTCATCAAAGGGTCAAGAAGCGCCCCATTATGCGGATTCTCACAAAGGGTCGTTGGAATTCTTGAAAGTCAAGGGGTGGAATATGAAAGTGTTGACGTACTGGATGAAGAGTACAATTATGGTTTAAGGGAGACTTTGAAGAAGTACAGTAACTGGCCTACTTTCCCTCAGGTTTTTGTTAATGGTGATCTCCTTGGTGGCTGTGATATATTGACCTCCATGCATGAGAATGGTGAACTTGCTGGTCTCTTTAAACAGTAGGCTGTTTTGGTTTGTTATTACATTCTCTGTGTAAGAGGTGAGATAAGAAAATCTAGTGAATGCCCTTTACTTCTCTCCAGCTGTTTATCCCCCAAATTTATAAATTAATAATTATTAAATTTTGATTATTTGATCAATTTCAAATATATTAATTTGTTGAGGTTGAATGGCAGTGATTAATACTTAAATGTCGATCAACAATTATAGGCAGGCCCATTAAAATAAGAAACCAAAACCCATTATATTATGGATTCAAGCAGATGATAAAGCCCAACTCAGTATTGGACAAATTGTTGTGTTTTCGCAGGGACGAGGGTTAATCTGGGATTTGTGTTTTCTCTAAAAAACTGATACTCGCCCACTATCCGCATTATTCATCTAACGGCTGAATTTCACCGATCAACGGTTCAGGATCATCTAATCCACTCGACACGGATTGTCATCTCAAGCCGTCGATAAATATACTTAATCCAACGGCTGAACATCAAACAATCCATCTATTTAACAATCCCACTACCGCCCATCATCTCCAAGCATTTCTCTCTCATTTCAAAATTCAGCTCACATATTAAAAAGGAGAAAGGGGTAATTAAAATGTCGGGGAGGGGAAAGGGCGGCAAGGGACTTGGTAAGGGCGGCGCAAAGCGGCACCGTAAGGTTCTGAGGGACAACATCCAGGGCATCACTAAGCCGGCTATTCGGCGTCTGGCTCGCAGGGGTGGCGTGAAGCGAATCAGTGGGCTCATCTACGAGGAGACACGTGGCGTTCTCAAGATCTTCCTCGAGAATGTCATCCGCGACGCCGTCACCTACACCGAGCACGCCCGCCGCAAGACTGTGACGGCGATGGATGTTGTTTATGCCCTCAAGAGGCAGGGCCGAACTCTTTATGGATTCGGCGGTTAAGTTCCAATTTGTCAGATCTGTAATTAGGAATTTTTCTTTTCGCTATGTTAAGAAATTTGGTAATGTAACCTGTCTTATATATTTGCTAATTCCAAGTGATATGGAAATCGGAGTATAATTTTTTGTTTTTAATATCTTAGATGCTGGTTAAATTCTTGTTGATCAGTGTTATTAGAGTGAGAGCTCACAATGTTTTCGAATCTAGTGTTGCTTATTCTTATACAATTTGGATTTGTCATTTGAATATAGTTGAATTGAATTTTCATTTCGAATACTTCTTTCTGTGTTGGTAGAAAGCGTAAAAAAGAAATCAGATCTAATGTTCATTGGAAAAGGACAGAGATGGCTGTCATAAGATTACCAATTTGGATAGTGCAAGAAGATATACTACTTCAAGCAGAGATGAATATGCCTTCAAATTTTTGCGTCTGTCAATCGTTCTGATAGTTGATTTTGCATTCTGTTTTGTAATTGTTGGTAAATTAATCAATTTACCAATAACTTGCGAAAATGAAAATTGTAATTAGGGAGGTGGGCCGTGGGCCAAATGGATTGTCATCAGGAGCAATAAAATAAAAAAGTATTTGTTGTTAATGGATTAGGGCCATTGGGCCGTGGCTTGTGGACGGTCCCACCAAAGCAAACAAAAATGTAAAATATCTATGGAGATGCGGGGTATCGATCCCCGTACCTCTCGCATGCTAAGCGAGCGCTCTACCATCTGAGCTACATCCCCGTGATGGTTGATCTTGGATAAAGATTATATTTTGTCGTTTGCTTCCAAGAACAATGAACCATCATCAGCCGCTTATCGTATAAGTAATCATATTTTTTGTGGGACTTGAATCCTAAATTTTAATAACTTGCCGTGCCACTAAACCAAAATGTGCTTGTCATAGTTGACTTATTTCAAAGCCTAGTGAATAATTCAATTAAGCCGTTAAACCAGAACAGTGAGAGGAGCTTCCTAAAATTGTAAAGCTATATTATAGGTAATTTGATGTATGGGAGATTTAATTTAGTCATAGTGATTGGACTAGTCACTAGTGGGGTGGTCCAAAACTAGAACTTAATGCGTCAATCCAGGTTCCAAAAGTGCTAACCTAGTGTCACCAAGTCAAATTTAAACAGGACCACCGTTTATAAATAATATACATCACATCAAATATGAAAAAATTACATAAACACACATACTATTTTATAAGTACGTACACAAATAAGAATAAAAAAAAAAGGGGGAGTTAGTTCGGGCCTGTGGGCCGAGATCATTGAACAAATGGGCCCCACAAGAGAAGACTAATATGGGCTGAGTGTGGACGCGTCTTCATTTCCGACGTACAAGTCAAC
The DNA here is from genome assembly GCF_000504015.1 of Erythranthe guttata. Next base: position 1,278,882 of record NW_012194309.1, on the reverse strand, counting down.
AAAGTCCGGCTGCATGCAATTGAATATTTCCGCTCACCATTTTTCCTGACACCATTTAAACACACACACACTACGATTTTGAAAGTAGAAAACCGACATTTTATTATTTTGAGCAAAAATATAAAATTGTACCTTAATATTTGTTAAAGTACCCCATAAAAACAGTATGTTAATTAATAATTACATCATGTTGATCTACCTTATGGAAATTACATTAGGTTCGAACGCGTAATTAGTTAATTCGACTGGAACACTGACTCCACACACGGACATTCTTAACCAGACGAAGTACTGCTTTCTTGGAATTTACCAAGTGTGAATGGAAATCCACTTATCCCAAGACTTTTGGCTTCTTCATTCTATATTAGTGTAATTACCCATCACCATCCCAATCAATTTTTTAGCCAATTACACTCCAATAATTCATCTTTTGTTTCCCTCAATCCCATTTTAGCACCACAATTCAAATTTCAAACCAACCCCCACTTTATAATTTTCTCTACCCACAACACATTTGTTATTATTCAATCATCATTCTATACAAACATCACTTTTTCATGTGTGTGTCTGTGAAATTTCCACAGTGAACACTTTGAAAAAAAAGAAGGCCAGGAATGGCAAATGCAGCTAATACAACTCCCAGCAAATGCTTCTCCGGCATTCTACGCCGGCTGATATGCTCCGGCAGCCTCCCAACTCACCCGTCTGACGACAAATTCGTGGAGCTCAATATTGAACAAAAGCCGGAAGAATATTCCATGGAACACAGGGCGGCTAATATGAAAGTAGAAGCAGCATCAACTCCAGGAGTAGTGGCAAGATTAATGGGATTGGACTCATTTCCAAGCTCCCCATTTTTGGCTCCAAAAGAGAAAACGACTTTGGGCTCTTTCTTCAGAAGCAGGTCAGTTAATTCAATTGATTTTCTCTCCCACTTTGATCCCATAATAATTAAACAAGGGAGGCCTCACCACCACCACAGAAGAGTCAGAACATCAGTTTCCTTTCGTGAAGGTATCAACGACAACTTTAGTAGTAATGTAATTCTACGCTTAAAGGACACTGCAGAAGTTGAACAACCAGAATTGCTTATCACGAGGAAAACAAGTCCTGATATTAATTATTACCAGCACTCAAAAATAGTAAAGGGAGATAGAATCAGAAACCGCGAAAAATTGCACGAGAAGAGAGTTACTAACAAGCCCAGTAAAAAGGTAGAGGGTATGAACCAAAAGAAATCATCACAGAAGGTAGATTTCCATGCAAAGAGTACAAGACATGGCCGATTAAAGCAAGAAAGCAGACAAAATGTGATATCTAATGAAGAATTGAGGAAAAATTCAAAGGGTTTGAAGACAAAAAAGAAGATGGTTTTGAGTCATGAGAAAGTTCAATCTGGATGTCGCATGAAGAGAGTACACCCTCAAGCCACAGTAGTACCACCAGGTACATATTTTTTACTTATTTCCAAATTCTAAGTAATTACTCTGTTTTAATGTGTTCTTTTTTTTTTTTTTTTTTTTTTTTTTTAAATTTTTTGGTTGTTGTTGCAGAAGTGTGTTCAAGAAACAATGCAGCATCTAAAATCGGTAAATCTGAGCGGATTCCATGTTCAAGTAGTGGTGCACATTCTACGCATAATGGGGAAATAAGAGCAATAACTAAAGGGAAAAACGAAAGGAAAATGAAGAGCAAAGAGAGCTGTTACTACAAAAGAATGGCAGAAGAAATATGTAGGCTGGCAGATGAAGATGTCAATGAGAATTGGATGGATGGGTGTAAGTTGGAGTTCGAAGATTTTGAGGATATGTGTCAGCATTTCGGACAAGAAATTCTTCAAGTATTGTTGCAACAGTTTGTTGATGAACTTGTGATGCATTATCAGACAACGGAGAATAATTAATATATATTCACTATATATTCATTACGTAATTAACATAGTATGTACGCAGTTCCAGTCTCTAATTCTTGTACGGTTCTTCAGAAGTTTATTAATTTCTATAAAATGTATTTGTTGTATCCATGAAGATCAAAGACAAAATATAATGTACAGTGCTTCTTTTCAAGTACATTCATTGCAGGGTGCAATTTATATATATTTATACAAAGCACATTTTACGTGCAAGCATACACATGATAAAATTCATACGATTGCTCGCTATTACAGCATCCGACCAGCATCTTGATAAGCAAAAAAGCAAAACGAAAGCCATATGCAATGGCGGTACCATGAAGGGGCAGGGGGGGGGCAGTTGACCCCCAAGAAAAAAAAAATTTAAGCTATTTTGACCTAATATTTTTTGAATATTACTTTTGGCCCCCCAAAGATTTTGTAAATATGTTTCTTAACTCTTAATTTTTTGTTTATTCTCCATAATTTCATATAAATTATAGATATATATCATATTATAGATATGTGTCGTAATTTTTTTTCGCAGTGTAAACCTATTTTTTCAATGTCTTGTGAACCTAATTTTTTTTTCGGGATGCTGCCCCGAACCCCGAAATTTTAGTTAGCCCCCCTACTTTCTAATCCTGGTTCCGCTCCTGGCCATATGTGTATTAATTTTCCAATGAATGTTACTACTATTTTTTTAAAGCTGATAAATGCCGTTATTCACACAACATATATTTTACTAATATTACACTTTTAAAACGAAACGATCCTTCTTGTGTTGTACTAAGCTTGTTCAAAAGAGCTGTAATAAGGGCATCCCTTTTCTCAGACCTAATTTCTTCTCTAATTTTCCTTTCTTCTTCATTTTCCCGCCACCTTGTTTCAATCATCATCCTCTCATTTTGAAGTACCTCCATTGTTTGCCTCCATTCCATCTCTTTCACTCTCCTTTTCTCTTCTCTTTCTTCGTTACATTTTAACCACTGAATTTCTATTTCCATCTCATGTTTCATGAAATCCTCCATCATCTCCCTAACTCCATTAACTATCGAATTTCCTAACTCCCCTCCACAACTACTTGCGGTTCGTCCTTTCATCACCGTTTTCCTTTTCCTTTTTGCTCCACGGCCCTTTTTTTCTCCTTGGATACTGATGTCTTCGTTTTCAAGATCATCATCCTCGTCGGATGAAAACTGATGATGCACCACCCCCTTCTTCTTGGAACTGCTGGCGCCGCCACCCCCTCCCGCCTCCAGCCACATCGTTCTTTGCATTCTTGCAGAAAATATTGTTTGCATCTCATTGTAAAATGGAAACTGTTGCCTCACCACTTCTGCTTCATCTGTCGTTTCACATCCCTACACGTATGTATTTGTGAATATCATGAACTGTGTGTATGTGTGTGTTATAACTTGTAATGAATAGACCTTGTAGCGAGTGACGAGGTTTTTCCACTTGCACTTGCACTGCAAAGGGTTTCTGTTGTGACCCTTATCTTTCATCCGGGTGGAGATGAGTTCCCAGAGAAGCTTCTTGCGTTTGGTTTCCATGAAATTCGGGTCCAGATCGGCCCGAAACATCAACAAATCCCGGGTTTCATGGATACTCCACTGGGGAAACCTATCCCCGCCGCCGCCGGTATCATTAATACTACTCATCACAAAATCGCCCGCTGCAGCAGCATATGATGGGGAATGATGGAGTTGCGACCATTGACCATGATCCATGTATACACACAAACATATAGATGTATTATATATATATATATATACATATACACTGTTTTAATGAAAAGAAGATCGGCGAGCAAGGAAAAAGATTATCAGGAAATGAAAACGCATCATCGTTTTGCTATTATTAATTTATTCTATTATTATGGTGTGTAAACCTGAATTATTTGGCAAAGGCAGAAGTAAGATAGTCTTGTGTGCAGTGTGTATGTTTTTTCTCTATGAGATATCCATGAAAACGGAAGGAAGAACCAAGTGATAAACTTTTCTTTTCTCTCTCTCTCTCTCTTGATTTATGTTTGTCTCTTTCTCTCTCATTCCTTTTTCTTCCCCTGCACAGTCTCTCTCTCTCTCTCTCTCTCCTGCCTTTACTAATATTTATTATATTATTTCTTTTTGCGCCTATATATCTATATTTGGGGCATCCACATTTGTTCATATTGCGTGTCGCTATTGTCGTGCTGAGACCACATTTGAAAAAGAGGTCCCAGGATTAACTAACATATACGAATTATTGGTCCCTTGTTTTAAATGTTCTACTCCAACTTTTTTTTTTTTTTTTTTTTACTTCGTTGAGGCCACTCGTAATTCGTATGGAACAAATTTTGCATCAAGCATTTTGAGATGATTGCTACCGAGAAACAGGACAGTATACTCTCAGTCTGTCGTGCGCCTCCCTGTTTCAGCCACGTGGCGAGCATGCATACAGTTTCAAATCAGCTGGGACCCACGAAAACAAACTTCTGTAACCGAACAACGTCGGCCCACGAAAAGGGTAATTATTTACCCAATTCCAAATATCAAAATCATTGGCCCAAGAATGATACTGGGCCTTTAGGCTTAGGACATGGTCCATTAGGCTTAGAACATGGGCCCAGGAAAAGGGTAAACAAGATTATGCACTCTATTGCACTCATCAAATTAAATCAACCAAATTATGCACTCTTCTCTACATTTTTTCAACACAAATTAAATTAAATCAAAAGAGGTCCTAATTAACTTATGCACTCTTTTGGTCAATTGCAATTATTAAAAGTTAACGAGTCGCAAACAAACCATAAGTGTTGTTTTTCTTCTTACGACTGATCACTCAAGTGTGACTGACTGACTTCTCAAAATTACGACCAACATTGACATATGTATGTATTTTTGCTTTTTAACCCCAAAAGAAAAATTCCAATTTCTTATTTTTTCGTAATCTAATCTAATGTTGCAGCCAAGGTACGGTCGCCAACTCATGTTTCCAACTTCCGTCCCGTTCCGACCCGGCAACAATTTTTACACATTTACAGACACATGTACAGAGCTTATATTTAACGGGAATATAAAATTTCAAAAAGGTGTCTCACTCTACAAAAGCATCTGAACCCCGTAACCGTACCCACCACTAATTGCAGAGTTAAAAAAGAAAAAAAAAAAAAAGCCCTCTCTTTCCCCTTTCACACACCCACACAGAGAAATTCATTCTTTCTGTGTGAAAATTCACTCACATTATCGTCCTCATCAAGCTCTACTCTACTCTCTCAATAGGGACAGGGTGTCACACTCCCAATCATGTGAAAGCCTAGCTACTTCACTTTAGACTTAGGGTTTTTTTTTTTTAATTTTCTCTCAATTAATCTTATCCCGATTTGGATGGGGAACTGCTGCAGATCTCCGGCCGCCGTCGCAAGAGAAGACGTCAAATCTTCCAACTTCTCCGGCCACGATCATGGCCGCAAGGACAAGTCCTCCTCCAACATTAAGAAAGCAATCACCGTTTTAACGGACGTTAAGAAGGAAAACATTGAGGAGAAGTATTTAATTGATAGAGAGCTCGGCCGTGGTGAATTCGGAGTCACTTATTTGTGCATTGACCGAGAAACCAGGGACCAGCTTGCTTGCAAGTCCATATCCAAGCGGAAGCTGCGGACTGCTGTCGATATCGAGGATGTGAGGAGGGAGGTTGCGATAATGAAGCACTTGCCCAAGAATTCCAGCATCGTCACTTTGAAGGAGGCGTGCGAGGATGAGAATGCAGTGCATTTGGTGATGGAACTTTGTGAGGGCGGGGAGCTGTTTGATAGGATCGTGGCACGCGGTCATTACACAGAGCGAGCAGCTGCTGCGGTGATGAAGACAATTATGGAGGTTGTGCAGCTTTGCCACAAGCACGGCGTGATCCATAGGGATTTGAAGCCGGAGAATTTTTTGTTTGCAAATAAGAAAGAAAATTCGCCTCTTAAAGCAATTGATTTTGGCTTGTCGATCTTCTTTAAGCCAGGTAAGTAATCAATTTTAGTCTCTATTTGATTAGTGGATGAATATAAGTTACTGACTTGTTTAATCAATTGCTATTGCTATCTAGATGATTTGATGTCGGAATAAGTGTTCGCTTGTTTGCAGATTTGAATATAGGAGTATCTATGGGTAGTGTTTGACTATTTAATTTATTTGTTATAATTTTATGGGTATGTTAGTTAGAAGATTATCTTGTAGGTTGGTTGTAGTTAATGCACCAAACGAAAAAATGATTAAGAGATAATAGTTAAAAAAATAATACCTTGATATCGAAATGGAAAGTTGGGTAATGTGACTAGAAATGCAAGGGTGCAAATTATGGAAACCACAACGGTTGGAAGTTGGGAGGAAGGATGTATTTGTGGAGGTTTTCTGCTGTGACAGGAAATTTTCTACTGTACTATGCCCAAATCAGCCCGAATCTAGATGCTAAGTATCAACTATAGAGTTTCAGGTAGGAAATGTGGGCTGCTGCTGGGAATGTATCAACTATAGATACATGACCTTGCTCCCTGAAAGTGGATGAGAAGCAACTTATTATTATTATGCTCTGCTTTCACTCCAAAGAACTTATATAAGAATATTAAAGTTTGAAATGGATCTGTGGTCTATAAGAAGCAGATTGTATAAAAAAAATCCCATATTGAGAATCTAAAGTTATCTCTGTATTCGTTTTAACATTTTCCTTTTTGTTGCATGCATGTGCGTTTAATGGATTTTGTACTTATGGAGGCTCTTTTACATTGTAATTACCTTGTAAACTCTTATTGGGTATCAGTATTTGATTCCACGGTGCAGGCTAGTGCTTTCTATAGAGGTTTTGAATTAAGCAATTACAGCTATGTTTGATGATTATAATCCAAAAATATGTTCCTATTTATCATTAATGGTATTATTATATTATGACTATTTAACTGTTGCATTCTAGGTGAGAAGTTTTCAGAAATTGTGGGAAGCCCTTATTATATGGCCCCAGAGGTGCTCAAGCGAAATTATGGGCCTGAAATTGATATATGGAGTGCTGGGGTGATTCTCTATATTTTGTTGTGTGGAGTTCCTCCATTCTGGGCAGGTATATTGGACTTTCTTCGTTTTTTGTAATCCCATTTGGACTAAATTACCTTTGGTTTATGTTCATCATTCTTGGGTCTTCTCATACCTACAGAATGTAAAATATACAAAAAATAACTCGGTGCAAACTTTTTACACAGAATCTGAACAAGGTGTAGCCCAGGCCATTATACGTGGGAAAATAGACTTCGAGCGTGAGCCGTGGCCAAGTGTATCAGAGAGTGCCAAGAACCTTGTAAGACAGATGCTGGAGCCAGATCCAAAGCTTCGACTGACTGCGAAACAAGTTCTTGGTATGTGTGTTGTATGTAAACTTTTTTTTTCCTTTTTGTTGATTATATTTCATTGGATTTTGGATTTTTGAATAATATTTTTGTGCTGATTAGTTCAATATTTATTATTTTGTAGTCTTTGTAGAATGCTTTTGGTGTTTTACTATGCAAATACTAAACGTTTGTTCTTCCTCGTTATTTGGCATTGATAGAACACTCTTGGCTTCAAAATGCAAAGAATGCTCGGAACGTTCCACTTGGGGATGTTGTCAAGTCGCGATTGAAGCAGTTCTCATTGATGAATAGATTCAAGAGGAAGGCTCTTAGGGTCAGTTGATGCTTATAAGTTATACCTTTATCAATCTTTACCACAGTTGCTTTTACTTTTATCTATCTTTTCTGCAGTTATATTTTTTGCTGAAATATTTATACTCGTGCTTCTTTGATTAGGTCATTGCTGATTTCTTGTCTAATGAAGAAGTTGAGGGTATCAAAGAGATGTTTGGTAAGATAGACACTGATAATGATGGTGTTGTTTCAACTGAAGAACTAAAGGCTGGAATGCAAAAATTCAATCCACAAATGGCCGAGACTGAAGTGCAGATGCTCATTGAAGCTGTAAGTCTTGAACTTTATAACTTTAAACTTTTCAGTTTGAAACTATGTAGTGTTACCCTAGGTTATTCTTAGGTAACTGTTAACTTTAGATAGTCAATTTCTTTCTTTTTTATGCTTTTCATTCTCGAAGTTTTGCATTTTTTCCAGTGGGTAAATTGATATATTTCTTGCCAATAGGTGGATACAAATGGTAAAGGAACGTTGGACTATGACGAATTCCTTGCCATTTCACTCCATTTACGGAGGATGGCGAACGATGAACATCTCCACAAAGCTTTCTCCTATTTTGACAAAGATGGGAATGGTTACATTGAGCCTGAAGAGCTTCGACAAACCTTAATGGAAGATGGAGTTGATGATTGTACAGATGTGGCTAATGATATTTTCCAGGAGGTTGACACTGACAAGGTGGGAATAAATTGTCTTGCACCCGTTAGATGTATTAACTATATATTATTATTACGTGGAACGTTTCTCAGAACTCACAATGTATTTCCTCTTGAATGCAGGATGGAAAAATTAGCTATGATGAATTTGTAGCCATGATGAAAACTGGGACAGATTGGAGAAAGGCTTCTCGACATTATTCGAGAGGGAGATTCAATAGTTTGAGCATAAAGTTGATGAAGGATGATTCTATTAAGTTTGGTGAGTAAATATAAGCTAGTTATTTTGTTTCTTTTTACCTGTATGAATTAGTTAAATCGATCATTGTTTGTGGCATGCCTTGTATTAATCGGTGTTCAGTTTGATTGGTGGATTATTGATGAGGCAAAGTATATCTGATTATTAGCCTTCTTCATGGAGTTGATTAGTAAAACGCAACCTTCCAGCCCGTTCGAGTCCATATTCTCTCATCTCTATCAGCTTTTGTTTCTACTGTTGTTTCCTATTGACAATTATTAAATGAGACATTTGGCTTTTGTAGTGTATATTTGCTCAAAGGGACTTTCCCTTGAATGCATATTCAAGTTTGTGCAGATGATTTTTGTTTATTTATTTATTATATTTATTTATATTGTTTGTGTTGGATCAAATATGAAATAGGGTAAGTCATGATATGGAGACAACTCATACTATGTAAATCTGTCTAGGAGTATATAGATAAGACGCAATGTATGCAGGAAGGCTAAACAACTGAACAGGCCAAAAAACAAAGACGTGCTTGTGTTCATTTGCAATTGTTGGCACGTGACTTGTGCACTTGAAAACAAAGTCTCGGTTCCCTTTTGCACCAAATTATCATGTGATTTCTAATATTACATTAAGCAGTTTATAAACAATAATTGGCCCTTAGTGTTTGATAATTAATGTTAAATATTTTTCTACAAAATTATGACAAAGTCGTGAATTACAAACAAACCCCTTTTGCTACGAGCTTAATTATTTATCAAGATAGAAAACATATATTATGGTCATTATTTAGAGTAATACAGAGTGACCATTTAATTTCAAGCAGTGAACCATGCAAGAAACACTATTTGATTTCATTATTACTGATTCGAGGGATTGTAAATGCGCGGCAGCAGCTGCGATTGGAAGGCAGAAACACTCCAGGGGAAGCTGATTTCTTGTTCTGTATATATATTATTATCCAATCCATCAACACAAAACATACTTAGGCTTTGGTGATGTGAACCAGCTGGATTGAAAAATCCAGAATGTTTGTGTACATGTGGCAGAATGACATCATCCTGGATTTTGATCCTCTTTTGAGCTCGAAATTCGTCTTTGGACATCACTTCAGAATCCGATTCAAATTCCTTGCCAATATTTGACTGATCAGATTCTTCACTGAGAGAAGGCATTGATAATATTGGAGAATATGGCTTTACGGGCTTTGTTCCAGGGGCTCGGTTCTTGTATTCATCCATTATTTTGTCTAGATATCTTCCCTGTGCTTCAATTTTCGTCTTCAAGCTTTTCTGAACCTGCATAACACAAATGTTTGAAACTATTTCGAAAAGTAGCATTGATCAAATTTATTGGTACTGGTAGATTTGTGGAGTTATGTACCTCAAGTTGATCGCTCAATCGTCTTTGTGCTTCCATCTGTATAAGCAAGGCTTCATTTAGCTGAGCACTCCTAAAAGTATATGTAGATATAAATTAACGGACGGTACATTAAATAAAGATTGGAGAAGCAAATATGAATCCCAAAGAACATATAAGTTTGGAATCAACTGACGAGATAGCACTGAAGTTTGGGAGCATCTCCGATGCACTTGTTTTTTCAAACTTTCCTCCTGCATGTTTTAAAAGGGGTACCATTAAGTCACCCTTGTAAGAACAACAAGTTGATGGAGGGGAAAACAAATAGTTGTTAACAAGATGGATGGATAGTTAGATTTACCAACGTGGTCTTCTTCTCGAGTAAATACTGACATCCTGTATTTCTGTAGACACGGAGAAATCGGGAATCAGAGACGGCATGCTTATGTTGCAACATGCTGAGAGAGAGAGAGAGAGAGAGAGAGAGAGAGAACCTGTAAATGACTCTTGACATGTAAGATAGTGAGTTCAGGAATTGCCATAGCCCTCAAAATACCTCTAGGAGTAGCCCCTGGGGAAGACCAAGCATTAGAAGATAAAAATGCAATGATACATATATAATCTTGAATGATCATAAATCACTTACTATCTGGACCTCCAATCTGATGGACTGCCTTCTCAAACAAATCGTGCAGTTCTTTAGTCCATTTTAACCTCTCCTTTGATGAGTTATTACAACGATTGGAGCCCATATCTTCCCCCACTGGGCGACTGACTTCGCAACCCCGCTAGGCAATAATGGCACCAGCTAACACTTCTTACTTATTAAGGGTATTTAAAATATAAACAAAGGACAAAACCAATTGACAGGAAAATACTAGGCGATTTGAGCTAAGATTAGATGATGTAGATGTCAAGATACCCAAAATCATCATCACTTGTCGGAGCAAACCATGTTTTAAAAAAAAATTAAAAAATTCGATATCATAATTGTCTAGTTTGTATCATCTATTGAAGAAACCTAAAGTTACGATAATTCCACACGACAGTTGGATCTGCAACTAACAACTACCAGCCAAAGAAAGACAGACAGCTAGATCTTAATACTTGCTGCTTGCGAAATGGACTTAAATTCCTAAATCTTGAGGGAAATTTGTTAAATATGTTACTGTCATGCAATTAAATAACACCCATATCAAATTCAGCAAGAGACACGTACATAACAAAATAGATCCCTTGATTTGGAGTAGCAAGCAAATACTTCCAAAGTTGAATGCAACAAACTCAATCTCATTAATTTTAATGATACATCAAGAACCATGGAATAGAAGAAGCCATAAAATATATCATAACATCTGAATAAATGGAAAAGGACTCCTATATAGAAGAAGCTAAAACATTGAAACAAGCACCTAAAATACGGAATAAGACATGTTTTATCCCCCTCGAGAACAAACTGTTATTGACATCACAAAGTTATCCACTACAAATAGTTGAGAAGCAATATTTGCTATACTAGTTTGTCAGGCATCACCGAATAATAACCACTACTGCCTGCCCTTTTTCATGCATGAAGGGCATTTGTATTGCTTGATGCTCTCAGCTTTTGCAGGAGTTATCTTCACGCACTTCCCATGGTACCACCGCTCACAGATGTCACACCCAATCCAGAACTCATCTGCATTGTAATTTCCACCGCAGCTTCCACACAGTGTTTCGCTATGTTCGTCTTCATCTTCTTCAAAACTTTCCTCTGCCAGCTTTGGGTTGCTCTTTGCCTGGCCATCGCTAGATCTCTGCAAGTAAAGACAAACATTACTGAAGCTCAATCACTGGCTTGAATAGAAGACCATTTCCCCAATGGAAGAAGTAAAAGCGTGACATATGGACTTAAAAAAGGAAACTAAACCAACTCCCGATGAGAAGCCACGGTCAGAAGTAGCCTTCATCAGCTTTATACTTGGCTAACATTTTAATCTCGATTCAAAAGATTTTAGTATACTAACATATGATCACTCAGACCTAGCAACAAACGGTTAAACTTGAGGTAATCCTACCTTTATGCTGCCACGAGATTTGCTCCCACTATCTGCACTGATCTTGTCTTTTATGGGCTTCCTTTCTGTTACCACCTCAAAGACTGTTGGCAGCTCATTGATCAAGCTGTACAGGCGCTTCCTGTATATTCAGTTAACATATTATGTACAACCACAAAGTCCCTCACCAAGTATACTGATCTAGCAGAAAAATATATAACAAAATATACAACAATAAATCAGGAGTTGTTGGCTCTAAAAGATTCGCGGGTCGAAACACCTGAAGAACCGGTTCCAGCAATAAAAATTTAACACATGTTTAATTGAAATCATACTTAATGTTTTACTAGAGTGGCACAAAACAATGTGAAAATTAAATGTTATCAAATCCACTGAAAAAGTTTGTCCGCAAAATGGACAGCAAATAATATAATTAATAGGTTCTGTAGTACACTTGAACCGCGGTAATTATTCATGCCATATATGCTTGTGAAACTGAATAGCAGATACAGTTTCCCAAGTACATATACTTCAATTAAGACAGCATTCAGGCTGAATAAAGATAAAAATAGAGAAGGGCCATCAAAGTCCTGAACACGACATCTTTGATAATCCTTATTTAATTTGGGATTCTACAGAACCAGATTGAAATATCCAGTGAATTTAACATAGGAAGACCTCAGTAATATGAAAATCAGTTTTACCAAATCAGCCTTCAAATCTACTACAAAATTCTCTAAATCATTCTTAGTTCATGCAAAAGATAAGCATGAGAAGAAGATCTAGTCAATGCATAAACCATAAGATGTGGTTTCGAAGATCATTGAAACACAATTTATACCTTTCATTGCGGTTCAGCCTGGCTCCAAGGTAAAAAGCCACAGAGAGCAACCAACAATCACTATGCACAGCAATTAGTGAAAGCCAGTCTCTTCGATTCATCCCATCTCTGGCGAAATTGATTCCAAGTGCTGGCTCTGGCAGCTCAGGTGGAACTTCTTCGGCTGGGAGATTTACTTCCCAAGTTTCATTTGAGTGTCCATACAAACACAAATTTTCCTTCTCTAGTATAAGTAAAGTTGAGAAACCAAAAAATTGATCAAATAGAGAAATGAAAGATTACAAATATGTTAAAACGATAAATCATAAACATAGGAAATGATAATGAACTGACATTCAGAAAGCATAATGCAAGTACTTTGCTCTGCCCAAAGGTTCTTCACCAATAAAACAGGACATGTGTCGGTTGTATGGTTATTTTGTTCGAACACGGAGCTAAAGGCGGAAAAAAGCAGTTGAACTTGTATTTTTCATATTCTAATTGTCAATAAACTAAGTTCAACTTAAATTCAAATCAAATAGTTTTATACCATATACGAATTACCCATAAAGGGAAGCAAAAAAAAAAAGAGACGCAAACAAGGTTATTCGTTACAGATAGCATAACAGAAAGATTCCTCAGTACAAAAATAAAAGAAAAAAGAACCCCTTCTTGTAACAATTAAAAACACAAATGGGTTTCCGTTCGGCTATTTGTTCTTCTTTTCATTACCAATACCATTACGAGCTAATCTACCCAACTAATAAAAATCCGATCTCGTCAAAGAAAACAAGTGTGCCAAAATTCATCAAAATCCCCTTCCTTTTTAACCAATTTACACAAGAGAAGGGAGTCAAACTTCCATATAAATAAGAGATTGAAAACACCATAAAATTAAGTACAAAAAAGTCAACTAAACTGAATCTGAACTAAAAAGATTTACCTGGATCACAGAGCCCGTAAAATTCATCTACATCTGAAAAAAAAAAGGAAAAAAAAAATATCCGACTCGATTACAAATTTAGCAATAATTAACAGCACATTTATAATTTTGTATAAATAAAAAAATGTAGAGAAAGCTACCAAAAGTTAAAGCGCGAACGATTCCAGCGCGACGAGAACTGAAATCTTTGAAGATCTCCTCGACAGTTCTCGGACTTGATGAAACCGAAGCCATTTAAGGGTATAACTGGGTAGATCTATAATCTATTGTGTAAATACAAACATATACATGAATAAATGGAGAGAATCATACAGAATTGCAGAGAGAGAAAAAGAGGGTGAGAAGGGAGTCGAGTGTGCATGTAACGTGAGAATCAAAACAAGAGGCAGGTCAGGAAACGACGCAACGCCGTCGTTTAACTGAAAAGGGCACACCAGGACCTGGATATTTCCGCTTGCTTCTTTACACTCCGCTTTCTTCTCACCAATTTCTTTCTTTTCTCCCTTCTCAAATTATTAAATAACCAACCCCACGAGGGTACCCTCGTCATTCTCTTGTAATATTTTCTATTTTATTTTATAACTCTTTTAGAATTATACATTATTTTGATTCACCAACTAAGAGGGTGTTTGGCTAAGCTTATTTTAAACAGCTGATAAGTTCTTACATCTGATAAGATGTTTTAAGACTTATTTCCTATTTTTACTCATTAAAAGATCTTAAATAAAAAGGTGGGGTAGAGGTACTTATTTAAAAAGATCTTATTTGCTCTCCAACAGCTTATTTTAAAAACAAATTAACATCTTTTTCTAAAAATTTACCAAACACTTTAAAAGAGCGTATAAGCTCTAAAACATCTTATAAGCTCCTTTTAACATCTTATAAGCTTAGCCAAACACCCTCTAAGAGGGTGTTTGGCTAAGCTTATTTTAAACAGCTGATAAGTTTGGGGTAGAGGTACTTATTTAAAAAGATCTTATTTGCTCTCCAACAGCTTATTTTTTTAAAAAATAAGATCTTTTTCTAAAAATTTACCAAACACTTTAGAAGAGCTTATAAGCTCTAAAACATCTTATAAGCTCATTTTTACATCTTATAAGCTTAGCCAAACACTCTCTAAGTCAGCTTTACTAGCAATAATAATATATCTAATTTATTTATTTTTTTCTTTAGATATCGATTTTTAATTAATATGTGGGCTTCATCTAAACTGTTATTTTATGAAGCATGTGATGGATTTAATATTGTGTTATGATGGGCCTAGCAGTAAGGCCCAAAATAAAGAAAAACATATTAATGAAATACCCAATAGACCCTTTAGAACAGAAGCCATAAGAAGGCCCCGATGATGCAAATTGAATAATGTTCATAAATAAGGTATAATACTACTCAATATATTTCAAATTGATAATTTTTCTGTCTCAAATTAAATTTCGATTTAATTATGCCAGCTCGAGTCACACACCAAAGCATTTATTGATCTCAGGCTTCAATGCACCATTGATGATCCCTGAGAACTGAAAGAAGGTACAGAACAAATGGGTTTTTTGAGGTCACTTTTATTGTGAGTTATAACAACTGTCTAACAAAAGAATGAATAAAATGGTCACAAAAACTGTTGGGCAACAATAACTTTGCCCAACGCCATCATATAATAAAGTTAAACTACTCCATGAAACCGACAACCAACTCTCATCAACGACCACAATTCATTGCCCGCTACTTCCAAAAACAAAATCCTACGGCCACCAAGAAGAATCTATAAACTTGTTAATGAAAAGCTCATCTGTTTAACAGCACAGACCACAAAAAGAAAAAAAGATTAAAATAAATTTCAAAAAAACAAAATGTTTGGATAAATAAACATCTAAAAAAATTGAGGGAAACCTAAACAACTGTTTGAAAAAGGAAAAAAAGAAATCCGGCATTAATCAATTTCCAGCCCCTGCGGAATAAGACAAACCAAGAAAAAAAACAGCACAAGCTTACACGAAGAGTACGGTGTCTTCATCCACTAATGTTCATGAAGATGTTAACAACCGCTTAATCCCAGATTTTTGCTCGGAAGTAAGCCTGCTAGGAAACTTAATGTTGAACTTGATTCTCATATTACCCTTTTTGCCAGGTTCCTTTGGGATGGGCATACCTTCTCCTTTAACAACTTCTTCATAGGTGGGACTAACAATGTTATTAACGGATATCGTTAGATTTCGTCCGTCAAGTGTACTCACTTGTGCAGTATAGCCAGTCAGAGCTTCGACCAATGAAATCTTTTGGGTAGCAATTAGATCGTTGCCATCCCTTTTGAAGACTGTGTGAGGCTTTTCATCAATAATGAAGACTAAGTCAGAGGGGATCACACCTCGTTGTTCATTTCCCTTCTCAGGAAATGTTATCTTTGTTCCCTTCTTCCACCCTGGCTTTATTTCGATCGTAAGAATCTCCTCCGTAGTAGAGGGTCTCCTGCCAGTATAAGAATAAGAGTAATCAAGAAGCTATATAAGCCTTGTGGCCTAATAAAATGAAAAACAATGGAACATTCTGACTATTTAGAGTCAAAGAGATGGGTAAGTCAACCCTGGTTAAGGGCCTTAAGGGAAGGACATCATCCATCAGGACATCTCAGATTCTGAAAGGCAGATACTCATATAGAAGATTAATAACCAATTTCAAAGAACCAGAAGAATGCCATGTCTCTATTGGTCACGTCAATCGTAAATGAGTTGAATGATTTGCATGCATGGCTTGCATTAGTAAGGTCTCTAAATTTGTATACCATACTACAAAAAGAGCTTTTTTGCACGGGTTTTCTAGATTCTCGATTAGAAAAAACCATATGATTAATTTGACACAGTGACCTAAAAGGCTAAAACGATAAATCGAGTGAAGTAATACTTATGCAGAAAATTGAACTCATAACCTAGCAACAAGATCACATCCAAATGAATTTGGCCAAGCTGATATCTTCCATTGAAGGGAAATGTGCTTGCACAATAAAATTCAGATGCAGTGAATTGGGGAAGTGAAACTTCTGAGCCTTTTTATTGTTTTATTTTCTTGCTTTATCAGAAAGCATATATTTCACAAGGTGGATAAGTTTGTCCCCTATATGGGATAAAATTTTGAGAATGAAAATTAGTCAACAAATTATATCACTTACGACACCAACACGTGCTATACAAATTCAGCAGATACTATTTCTATGGGGAAGCAAATGAGGTAAATCAGACGCCAAAATGATACGATTGATATGACAAAGGTTTTACTATAGCAAAATAAAATAAATATGGGACCCATTACGCATTTATTTGATATACGACTTGCCATGTACTACTCTTGTTAAAGTTTGACACAAAGCGTAACAGTCAAGCACTTTATCTGGTCTTTAATGTATAGGTTCATCATATATAGCAGCACAAACGAAACAAGCATCAAAATTTGGAGTACAGAAAGTGGCTACATGAAGCTCTTAACCAGATCTGATAAATATAAGATTCTGGCAATGTGGCAGAAACAACACCTATACAACGTGTGCTTGATTTGCAAGAAGATGGGATTTGGACAAGGGAATCTAATTAATATTAATACTAATAAGTTGACGGATTTCCCATCACTCTATAGGCTTGACAAATACCTCTATTGGCAAAACTCAAAGAAATTAATTTTTAGCAAGTTTTGTCCTTTTTCGTTTATATGACCATCTCTTATCCCCTCCACGTGGTGCGTTTCTCGTTAAAGTAACAAATCATAGCTCTATCCTAGATATATAGAATAGTGTGCACATTTACTTTGTTCGATAATCAATAAACGAATCCCAACCAGAGAAGTTAATAGAGTCAATTAAAGGCTACACTGGCATACTTATTATTTTAAGAGAACACTAATCGATCAAAGTAAGTAATTTATCTTAAATGACGCTAAGCATGAGAAAGCTACCAAACAAGATAGATTATCTTTCAATGACGACAAGTCGACAACACAATAATCTAGAACATAACCATGTTGGCTTTATACTTGTTTAAGAGAAAATATTAGCATCTTGCACCAAACCAACACTGGTCCCTTATAAACAAAAAATTGACCGAACAAGTATAAAGCCCCACACCAAATTTTGCAATTTTCTACTTACACAGAGACAAATTACATGCAGAAAACTCCATTTTAACAAACCAAACCAGATAAATTAATTTCAAACACAAGTAACCATAACAATGAACAAATCAAATATTAAGAAAATATCAAGATTGAAGACATTACCCACTGGCATCGGTAACATCACGTGATATCTTCATCTTCTTGGTAGTCCCTTTATACAAATCCTCCAAACTACACGGTAACATCCGTTCAATAGCAGCCGCCTTTCGTGGCACACCACCCGAACCCCCTTCCCCACTTGCAGCAGCATTTCTAAGAGAAGCAAAAATATCATCCCCGAACATACTCCTGGAAAAACCTGATGCACCCGCTCTGGACCCTCCGCCCATATCTCCCATCCCTCCAAAAGGGCTAGTAAATCCAAAAAATTCAGAAAATATGTCATCAGCACTGCGTGGATTGAACCGAAATGTGGTGCTGCCACCTCCATCCCTACCGGCGGAAAAACCTCCGGCGCCGGGCGGCGGAACCTGCCCCTTGAGACCTTCCTCGCCAAACTGATCATAAACCGCCCTCTTTTGTTGATCACTTAATACCTACATTAAATAAATAAATAAATAACTGGAATTGCACACAAAATAGAAGGTAAAAAACAGTAATTACGTCGTAGGCTTCGGAGATTTGCTTGAACTTGGCTTCTGCTTCTTTTTTGTTATTAGGGTTTTTGTCGGGATGCCATTTCATAGCGAGTTTGCGGTAGGCTTTCTTGAGGTCGTCGTCTTTGGCGGAGCGGTCCACCTGCAGTACCTTGTAGTAGTCCACACCCATGATTTTCTCCTCTGAGTATCTCTATCACCACCTCCCTCCTCCACTCTCACTCTCTTCTTCTTCTCCAATTTGGGATTTCACCCACTTCTCTCTCTCTCTCTGTATTAAAATAAAATAAAAAAATAAAAAATAAAAAGTAATATGGATTTCTTTACGGACTGACGTTTTCTTAATGTGTTTTATGGGTGTCAAAATTGGGCCTTTGGCCCAACATGTATGAAATTTGGCATGCAGATTATGGCCCAATTAAGGTGCATATTTTGGGCCTTTGGCCCAAACATTCCATCAAAAAAAAAGATTAATTTATTTAAATAAGAAATTTTTATTAATTAATGAAAATAATAAATATAAACATCGAGTTTGAACTGTAGTGGTGGTAGATTCAAAGCCACACATAGAAGGTGGAATATACCCCGAACATAAGCAATAGTCCAACATTATATCCTGATTGCAACTTTATTAGGGATAAGAAAGATGATTTCAGTTTATTTTTTGGATATTTGCTTGCAAGTTGATGTTAATTAATTAATAAGAAAATAAGAAAGAAAAATCCCAGAGGAAGAAAAATGTTTCAACTGCTTTATAAGAAAGGACAACTTGTTCATTAATATTCAAGTGGAAGGAATTTAATACGCACAACTGCAATATTCTTGACCTCATGCTTTAATTACAAAACATACACAATGTCCGAAATCTGAATCAAATGGTGAATCATATTATTAATCTTTGCTCACTTCCTGCAAAAAAAGTATGCAAGAACACACACACACACACATGATGAAGAAAAGAAAAAAAGACAAAAGGAAACATAGGATTCAAGTGAAGCAGAATCGGAGAAGTAACTTGACGGATTTGTACTTGTTTCCCTTATAATCGTGGAGTGGCACAGCTCGAATACCGGATTTCAACTCAGAAATAGGAAGGCATGTTTGGCCACCAAAATCATCCTTTTCTGAAACGTCGAATTCATGCACTTCTACTCTAAGCAATGCCAACTCCGGAACCGACATTGGGAACTCAAACTCTTCGTTCCAAACAGGCATCCAATTGTCTGCTATTATCTCAGTCTTTTTCATAGCTGAATCAGACGGAATTCCAGCAATTCCTATCTGCATTGTACAAACATGTATATTAACACCTAAATCTCACATAAACAATTTTTTTTAAATAACCGAGTTTGCTAATTAAGATCTTATTGGCAATACCTTGACATAGAAGTCCGGTGGGGAATACGCATCGAAATGAGTACTTTTAAAATCCAGATTCCAACCTACTCCCATGTATATCTTGATCTGAATCATATTAACACATAATTTTATAAAAAACCAATGAGATATATTTGAACTAATTGAAAAAAAAATGTTTAGTAACGCGTACCTTGAGGGTCGTTTTTACGGGTAAGCTCCCTTTAGGATCAAAGACTTCATTATTCGGGCCCTTCTTCAATAGAAAATCCGGTTTTTTAACATAACCGCAGCCACCATTTGCTCTAAACATCCCTTGCATCAACCAAAGAGACCTTCCATGGCTCTAAAGCAAAAGGAAAAATTATTAAAAAAAAATAACAAAACAAAAAATAAATAAAAGAAAATAAAATTACATATATATGAGCTACCTGCATGTTAAATGCAACCATCTGAGCTCCATGTATCCACCCTTTAAATGGATTGTAGTTTGACGAGTCAATCCTCATAGCTTTCGGATACACTCTCATCAAGTTCCTCTGATTGAATCTTTATTACACAATATTCCTCATTTTAATTACTCATAAGAAATAATAAAAAGCAACTAATTAATTTCATTGAAATATCGTGGGATCACGAGTTTGTATTTACCTGACGATTTCAGTTCCGTGAGTTGGAGCAGCTTTTTCGAGATTTTCTTCGTTCAAGCTAACCCTATGAGCCTTTTTCAGATCAACTCCAAGCCATGCTTTAATTCCTCCTTTCATTTTCTCCGCACGGATTGCAATCAATTGCTTGTATTTAAGCGCTGCATCTTGCTCTAAGTCGTCATCATCGTCTTTATACTCTCCTTCATCTTCGTGAACGAACTTTACAGCTAAATCTGCGATTTCTTTCCCCCAAACAGGTTCTTCAGATGATTTCTTCACTACTTTTACGCCGCCATCATCTACTTGTTCGTTCAAGCTCTTTGTTTGATCAAGATATTCTTTTGGAGCCTTTGTCGAGATAATAACTCGTCTTTTCAGTGAATCTGGACATTGAAATTCTTGCAGTGATGATTCTGATGTGGAGCAAATCAGTGTCTCTCCAAATGTTTCGGACACCATCTGCAAAGTTTAACATAAGTATTTGTTACCGCAATAAAATCGAAAAGAGAGTTACATAACTGCGAACCGCAAACTCACCTCTGCTACTTTTGCCTGAAGTGCCGGTGTGAGGTGGTCTTCCAGTGTAATAATCACCGGATATTCCGATGCAACAAACGCGTTCTCTCTTATTGCTTTCAAACAATCGATGAGTTTCACCGGACTTGTTAAAGTTCTGTCTTGAGGAAAGACCAAATCAGTGAGTGATGCAAGAATATATAATATATATTGAAGTACTCAAACAAGAAATTGAAGAAGAGAATTTTGACATACCCTCCATGCATTATATGGATATCGTCTTTATCGGAATTGGGCCACATATCTAATTCAATAACTCGAACACCTCTTTTCAGAGCTTCGATAATGGGAACCACACTTGAGTCGCTACTGATCTGATTCCCCGTTAGATAAGAATTATGACCGGTGTATATGAAGTAATGGGATAAAGGAGCTGCCATATCATGGTGCACCTGGTTAAACATACACAATCGTATTTATGACTGTTAATGCATCATACATGAAAAAAACATGTTAAATGAATACATAACATGAACATATATACCTTAGGAGGATGAGAGAGAGGAGCGTTAATCTCACTCAGAAGGTACCGAAAAAACTCTTTAATGGAGAGGCTTTTAGGCTGCAAGATGTTGAGGTTTTTGAAAGACTTCATCACGGTCTCAGCTTCCTCCCTGGTGAGTTTATCATCTCCCTGCACCTCGATCAAGAACTTGTGAAAATGCTCGATATTCATTAGTCCATTTTCCGAGTAATTTTCGAATAAAGCTTTGATATCAGCTGGAACTTCAGCCTCTTTCAGATTGAATTTCCTTGAGAAACAACAACATACTCTGTATGATTGCTTTGACATGTCTGTTTTTTCTTTTGCTTTTTTTTTCTTCTTTTGCTTCTTACTTAGTAGAGATGGTGGTGGTGGTTAGAAAAGTTGTGGTTTTTTGGCATGTTTTTGTCTTGGAAGAGACAAGCTAAGGGCTTATATGATTTTAATTTAATATGGCCGACCACGTGTTATCTTCCAGTTGGCTGTTTGAAATTCATTGATTAATTAACCATAATCCACATGGCCCTGTGAAACTCCTTGATTAATTAACCATAATCAAGTCAACATGGAGCAATACCATCCACAAGTGCTTAGTTTAATGATCAAAATAATGTCACTTGATTAATCAAAATTATCCTAAGATTAACACCCGAGTCAATCAGAAAAATCTTGATTGCATGATACATTTCTGAATAAAAAAATTCATTGGCACATGTATCATCCAACTTCTCAAGTGTCATTTTTTCCAACCACCAGCCAGAATAGTTATAAATGGATACTCTGTAATGAAAAATGTAAAATGTAATATAAATGTTATTGTGTGTACAAACGTTGTAAGAATAAACCATTGATTACTTGTCTTCTAGTGGCCTCAAGAATCCACATTTAGATGGCATATGGTAAAGTAACACGTGAGATGACTGTTGGAGGCAAAAATAAAAGCTAATGTGGAGTCACAAACATGATCATATATAGCTTGGATGAGTTAAAAAAAAAAAAAAGAAAAAAGAAAAAAAAAAGAAAAAGAAAAAAAAAGTGGAAGGGAGCAGAATCTTGTCAATTTAGTCATCTTTTTAAAAAGTAAAATGAATTATATAAAATGGGGGCCAATAAATATCAGTGGCTCAAAAATAGACTAAACAGGGCCCTCCCTACCTTGTCTGAAGAAATTTGTACATGCAATTTATCTGACACCTTCATTACATATTAATTCCTTTTCCTTGGGCGATTCAAAACGTGATCAGGGAAAACAGTAGTACTAGTTCAAATTAATAAATTAAATTTGGACAATTACAATTTACAACGCAATTAAAAAGGATTCAAACCATAAAGTTTGTATCCAATTATTGAAAGAAATTAAAGAGCGTTGCTGTCTAATAACAATACAAACCGGCATTTTGGAAATGGACCACGTACTATATATTTTTCTCCAAGTTGTAATAAAATATATATCGTTATGCATATCTTCAAATTTAATTATTGAATCCCCATTTATTTATTTAATTTAAATCTAAACATATTCCAGATGCACAGAGATAGATCTGAAAGAAATTTGAGGATGGGAAGAGATGGCAAGGACGAGTATGGGGACAACATACTTGTCAGTCAATTCGGTGATGATATCAATACTTACTTCAAACAAAGACTTTCAACTTTTAATTCTCGCGGCCACAAAATTTTCTGCTGTCACAACTACTATTCATTTCTGTCAGTAGCTCATAAAGAAAGAGACCTGCCTAATTTTATAAGAAAAAGAAAAGAACACATTTAATGAATATATCAGCTCATAAAGTATATACTTGGAAAAACTTACTAGTAACTGGAACAAACCTCGTTCACTCATGCCTTGTAATGAAAAAAACTTTCATTTTGCTATTTCTAACTGGATTTTTTACATGCACCTTCATTTAAAGTTTAAACTCTCTCTCGGATATAACAATGCGATCCGTGTATGCCGACATGGAAATGCGGAGCGACCGTAGAAACCAAAATCTACTAATGAAAAAAAAATGACAAATTTATGAAGCTTGTTTAGATGAATTCATTTCACACCCTTTGATCCCATTTTGATCTATTTTCTTGAGTTGTTGCTGTACTTGATTTATTTGAAATCCAAATTTGTCCATCCAAATCTAACCTTCTTATATGTGAATTTCTTCCATTTGCATTCCCTGCAATTTTTCTATCTTCCATTTGTTCCATAATTAACGAGTAATTTTATTACACATTTCTTTTAAAAAAGTTTACGTTAACCTTTACCAACGCAAGTCTTGCACTCTTACTAACAGGGCCGGCCCTGGGTTGGGATGAGCAAGGCCCAGGGCCCAATTATTTTGCGGGCCCAAATTTTCATTTTTTATTATATGCAAAAAAATATTGTTTCATTGAATAAAAAAAGTAAATGATCAATGAATTAAAGATTAGCTAATATAAAACCTCAATCTGGTACAAGCACAGAGCCGTTTAATTTACCATTAAGATCATACAATTTGGCCTCTACATTTTTTGTCAATCAGGTGCTTAAGAGAAAAACAATATTAAAACTTGCAGTCATTAACCACTAATTAAATTAAACTTTCTTCTTTAACAAAATTATAAAGATGGGAGCCAGAAATTCAAATTTCCCGAGGCCAATACGGTAAATTTATTGATCACGCGACAAAGGCCAACCAGCCTGTCCGCCCGACCTTCTCTCGTCAAACACTCACCGGAGCAATCCTCTCTCTCTCTCTCTCTCTATTGGAAGACCAGATCCGAAGAAAATCGACATTGCTTCGGATCTCCAGCGGCGGTCTTTTCTTCCTCCCCGCCAGAAATGGGGGATTTCAATTTAGCCCTAGTGCTCGTTGCGATAATCGTTTGTGTGCTTGTCTTCATATTCAATGTGTATCTACTCGTTAATTACCAGCATCCTGATGACGCCAATCAGGCATACTTCCCTAAATTTGTCGTCGTCTTGGGGCTCTCCGTCGCCGCCATTTCTATTTTAATGCTGCCGGCCGACGTTGCCAACCGGCAGGCATGTCGTCACGCGATTTATAACGGCGCTTGCAACCTCACGCTCCCCATGAAGGAGTTGTGGCTCGCTATTTACATTCTGGATGCAATCCTTGTTTTCTTCGTCATTCCGTTTGCCATGTTTTATTACGAAGGAGACCTAGACAAGTTAGAAACCCTTTTCAAATTTAATTTTTCGTTTTCTGTAACGATATTAGTTGCGTTTTGCACGACAATTCTGATTGGCTGTGGTGTTTTCAGGACTGTGTGGAAGAGGATGAAAAGTGCATTGGTTTGGGTGATTGTTACAGCTATTATTTGTGCCCTCGTTCTTGGAATTTTATACGGTATATCCTCTATAAAACTTTGTTTCTCATATTACGGCAATGTCGCGGATAAACGGGGTAAAATGTGATAAGTAAGCTCTGGGTTACATAAGTTTCTTAGTCTTAGTTGGGAAGCCTCAGCTTCTCTAAGCCCAACTTGTCGGTTCTTATGTGATGATTAAGTTATTTAGCGCATCTCAAGCAGATTGTTGTCAATGTCATGTTATTCATTTTATATTCAACTTATATGAACAGATCATCATTCAAATTTATGTTTGTTGCTAACATCTTCATATCTAAGTTCATTTGATTACTTCAAAATTTCATTCTTATCTATCCGCGATAACTGACATTGTTTTCCTCGCATCATCATGTATGCAATGTAATTGTTTTCTTTTCTATTCATGGTTGTTGGATGATACTACATCTACAATTTGCTGACAGTTCCTGCAAATTTAACATGTTAAAAGAAAATTGATTCCACTGCTAAACACGGTGTGTACATTTCTGTGCCATGGAATAAATTGGTGGCATCAGATTACTTTTTTTCTACATAAATGTGTGCCATCAGTGTGATTAAACTTTATATATACAAGCTCCGTCGTGTATTTTTATTTTGTAAAAAATAGAAAGGATTTTTAGGAATAATATATTATTGAGAAACTAAGATTAGTATTCACTTTTGTGTAATTTTCGGATTGTCTATGCCCTAGGGGTTGTGGGGAAGGTGGACTTCACTGTTAGGCACCTCTCTTCATCCACTACATCCTTCCCGTCGTCGTGGAGCTTCTCCGAAAGTCAACAATGTATCGATAGTGGAGCAAGACAGGTCAGGAAGCATATTGATTATTTAAGTAACTGGTTGGTTTTACTTCGTCAATTATACTAATTTGTTCTCATTTATTTTCTTTTTTCTATTTTCAGTGTTCTGCATATATTGCACCTGCTTCATCTGAGACAACTTGGACCATGCGCACTACATTCCCAGAATATATTGTTGCACTTGCTACAATTGTTGGATCTGTGCTTTTCACCGTATGTCACACCTTGCAAATATCCCACAACTCAATTCTTCATGATAATGATAGGGGTGTCGTGATTTCCTCTTGCAATATATTTCTGATCAGTGACATGAGATTTTTCCTGTTACTCATAAATGCATGATAGATGTCTTAGGGGTATGCTAGTCAACATCAATTTAGCATTTCAGCTGTACCAAATGCATGTGGCGGCATACTTGGTTGATACTAGTATCTAAAAGTTTCCTAAGTCTTGTTGATTGAGTAGTCATTAAATTAAAGTGATTATAGTAGATGAGGACATGCAACATTTTTTGCTATATCTGGTTGGACCCTTCTTTCCTCGACATATATTTTTGTGTCACTTACATACTTTGTGCTCAAGATTTATGCTTGCTACTCTCTCTCCAGATTTTTGGTGGTGTTGGCATTGCTTGCCTGCCATTGGGACTCATATTTTCATTTATTCGGCGCCCTAAGGCCGTTATTACACGCTCTCAGTATATCAAGGTACTTCAGTTTTAACATGGTTTATATTTTCCTTGTGAAATTATGGAATTGGGGTCTATAAGTACAATTTACAAATGAGGCTTTATTTTCGTCTCTGGCAGGAAGCAACTGAACTGGGGAAAAAAGCAAGAGAACTTAAAAAAACTGCTGATGCACTTCACCAGGAAGAAAGGAGTGGCAGTAAGGGAAGAAAATGGCGCAAAAATGTGAAAACCGTAGAAAAGGTTTGTTGTCTTATGTTTGCTTCTTTATACATGAAGTCCATGATCTATTAGTTCTTATTTATGTGCTCTCTGCAATAGCTTAGTTGGTTTGATTGGTGCCATCTGGTTCAACTACTTCACTTGTCACGCATTTTGCTTTATTTAATCAATTCAGAATGGTGCATCATTTGTTGAACTTTTTTTTGAGCCAATAAGGCAATATTTATTTATACAAGTGTTTCTTGACTCGCAGGAGGTACTTCTCTTGGAAGAAGATGTGAAGGCCTTGGAAGAGATGTATCCTCAAGGCGAACAGGTGATTTATGAGTATAGAAATTATTACATATTTCAGTTTCTCTTTACTATGGTAACTATGTCAATGATAGATTTTAATTCCCTCGGCTTCACTCAGCTCTACGAGGAAAAAAAAAAGGAGAGAAAAGAAAGAAAGAATAAAAATAAACTGATCTCTGATGATGATGTTGCCAAAATTTTGCAGGCTGAAACAGCTTGGGCTATGACTGTTCTCAGCTACCTTGGTAAATTGGTATTTGGAGTTCTAGGGTATGTTCTTGTTACTCATGCATTGGACTTTGCCAGTGTGATTCCTATCATTGCTTCCATTGGTAGTCCTAGAACGTCGATAGTTCATGCTTATTTATTCCCTTGGCTGATTGGGATAATGCAACTAAACAATTTTCATTCCTTGAACAGGTTGATCGTTTCAGTCGCTTGGATTGCACATATTGTGATATACTTGCTGATTGACCCTCCTCTTTCTCCATTTCTTAACGAGATTTTCATCAAATTGGATGACGTTTGGGGTAACCTGGAATTTCTATTTGTTGTTGTCTTTGCTTCTTTTAACGAGTCGTCCATTTGATGGATACGCTTCTTTGTCTTCAAGGTCTTCTGGGCACTGCAGCATTTGCATTCTTCTGTTTCTATCTTTTGCTTGCTGTGATAGCTGGGGCAATGATGGTTGGCCTGAAATTAGTTTTTATAACGATCCATCCTATGAAGTATGTGTACAAAATTTTGTTTTTTCCCACTGTTCAAGATTTTGCTTTGATTATCTTCTCTTTTAGTGATCTCTGGCATTTGATGTTATTGCATGATATTTGATTGTGTACAGATGGGGAGCTACTCTGATGAACTCATTTCTTTTCAATGTGGGTCTGATTCTTCTTTGCTCAATCAGGTGAATTTCCAAAGTTTGTCAAATTAGTAAATGCTATTTGTTGAACTCGTTTAATATGCACCCAGTGTGTGTTTTAGCATTCACTTCTGCTTGTAAAGAAGTTATGCTCCTGGTGAATTTCCGAAGTGATAATGTTCATTGATGTTATGCAGTGTGATTCAGTTCTGTGCCACTGCATTTGGATATTACGCCCAAGCTACTGCTGCTCAAGAAATATTTGGTCACACCCTGCAATCTCTTCGCGGAATCAAATATTTGTACAAGTCAGTTACCATCTCATTTTTTCTTACTCAAAAGTTGTTGGGAATGAAAATTTATGGCGCTAAAAATATTTTTGCTGTTCCAGATACAATGTGTTTCAAATTGGCTTCATTATTTTAGCGGGGCTCACATTTGTGTATTATGCAGCTTTTGTAAGTTTCTCAACTTTGAACTTTTTGATATTTATTTATTTATACTTTTGAGTTCTTGTGAGCTCAAAGCTGTTATGCACTTTGCGTTTCAGGGATGGAGAAGAAAAAAGACTAGAGGCAGATTTCAACTTTCCACATAAAAACATGCTCTGCTCTGCTCTGAACCGATCTGAAATTGAAACTGCTGGATTTCTTGATTTATCTTTAACATAAGTGATGTTCATTCTGGGATGCATATCACTCGGCTTTATTGATTTAGTTTCCGGGAGTAGAAGACGTAACATTATTCGAGAACCAATTACACTGCAAAGGTGGAATTTGCATGACCCTTGGGTTAGTATCATTCCTCCTGGTTTTGTTGATTTGGCTTGTATATCTGCCCAGCGTATTATTTATTTTTCTTAATTTTTTTTTGTAACTGTCTTTGCTGGTATTATTAACATGTAAGAATTTGAGGATGTATCCATAATGTATGTATAGTGTCAATTATTAGTGAGCTGTAAAAGTTTGTCATGTTAGCTTCTTTGCCATGTAATTTCACCCCATTCATTTGTATTCGTTTATTCACCCTATAAATAACTTCAATTATTGTCAGGGGATTGTTTTGGTCATTGCAAGTTCGTTCACTGCTTCAGTGGATGCACTAATTGAAAAAACAAGGGAACAGTGTATACAATAAATAAATTCGTTACTGGATAAGTCTTTCAAAGATGATCCGAACACGAACATGTATAAGTCTTCCAAAGATAGATATAAATACTTAGAATCTTAAACAAACTCAATTAAACACAAATCTAGTTAACATCTTGTTTTTCCCAAGAAACCCCAAAGCAAGTGGAATTAAATCAAGCATTGCGTCTCCAAACCTTCCCACAGTCGTTTTCTTGAGGTCAATATCTTTTTCGAGGTTGTTTACGTGTTCGTGCGGTGAAGGAAAATAATTATCGTTAATGTCAATTACTGAAACATTCTGCGGACTTGCATTAAAAAAAACGAAAAAGAAAAAAGAAGTAGTTATCATCTGTGCATGCTTTCCCTCAATGCCTTTTGCTTCCAAACGCCTAAGGGCATCTCCAACGTTTGCTCTTTTGGACTGCTAAAAGTTAAATTACATGATATATAGCTGATGGGAACAAAAAATCCAGCTCCAACGGGCCAGCTAAAATTTCGCATGCAATGTATAATTGGAAGTCCAACTGCTATCAATAGCAGATACTGTACATGGGCTGGTAAATATAAATATAATAAAATAATGAAACAGTATCACAATTTTGTAGAGAGATAAAGTGGGTCACACCACTTTACTTTAAATAAATAATATAATATAATAAACATGTATAATATAGATGTTATGATTGGAGTGGAAATGATAAAAGTAAGAAGGCAAAACACTATTCACAAGCTAATATAAATATACCATTTAGATTTATAGCATTCTCCATTGGAGATGCTCTAACCATAGCAGTTCTGTCAATAGTAAATCCAATGTGAATTATTTTAATTGGGCTTTCCTATAAACGTTAAAGGTATTTGGGCTTTCCTCACCCAACCAAAAAGCCCATATAGGTTTTGAGCATTCAAAAAACCCAATTGTTGGCTGAATCCAAAACAGCTTCCGCGCAGCAGAATGGACATTGCTCTTTTTTCCCCTTCTTCGCTTTTCGCCGACCCCGATGGTAGCTCCTCCGGTAATCCATCTTCATTTTTCCGTTGAGTAGAGAGAGAGCAAAACTCATAATTTTATATATTTATACTTTTATATCCCTAATTATCAATGATTTTGTTTCTTTTTCTATCTCCAGAAGAGGAAACGATTGAAACCCATGACAACTTCGTCGAGAGAAAGCACCAATTTCCTGGAACGGTATGTTTTTTTTTTTTTATTCTTATTTTTTCTTCCGATACAATTTGGATATGAAGGTGTTAGATTCGGTATTAGTTTATGTTTTCACTTATTTTTATGTTAGTAGCTGGGTGAGTGCTTATCTGTAGGTTTGATAAAATGTGGTAAACTTGATAGAGAAATCAGTAGTTGACAAAGATGAGAGTTGACCTAACACTGCATTGGTGATTGTACATTTACTGCATTTGAGATAGGCTTGAAAATACTGGATCAAGTGTTGCGTATAAATCTCTTAGAGTTTTGTTTCGATGATGTTGTTATTGTTGAATTTAAAGGTATGCTACTATGCGTATTATTATTGGTATGTAAACACGAACCATTATGTTTTTTACCTATTTGGTAGAATCATTTTCTTGAAGCTTATTTGTTTATTTCGACTTGTGTGCAGGAATTGCTCATTAGAGAATTTTCTTTTCACCAATTAAACGCTAATCTACTGTGGCCCGGTACATTTGCATTTGCAGAATGGTTGGTTCAGCATAGATCACAGATAGAGGGAAGGAGAGTATTAGAATTGGGCAGGTATAATTTATTGTACCTTTTTCATAATAATAATACTTCTACTTGCAAAGTTCAGAATTGCTTCATCTCCTTTGTGTTGTTTCAAATCTTATATATGTACATAATTCTTAGTTTTCATGAGCTCTAACACAATATCTTGTAACACCCAAGTTTGGAGCATATCTCGTTAGAGATTAAAGGAAGATATATTTCGAAATCAATTCGTATATATTAAAGGAAAATGTCTTGCATATTTTCGGTGTTGGAAAGCTACTAGTTGTATCTACAGATTAAACTTTGTGTTTCTGATGTTCGTTTCTAAGACTATTATTGCAGTGGAACTGGAGCTTTGGCCATCTTTTTGGCAAAATCTTTTCAACTTGACATCACTACATCTGATTATGATGATGTTGAAATCGAAGAGAATATAGCTCATAATTGCCGGATAAATGGAGTTACTTCCTTGCTTCCTCACATAAGACGTAAATTCTCTTGCATAATGTTTAATGCTTATAGCTCATTTGATTTAAATGGATAATAAAATCTAGAGAAAGTTTTCCTTTCCCAGATTCATGGGGAGATGTCTTTCCTATTTCTGATCCAGATTGGGACCTTATTATTGCAAGTGATATTTTACTTTGTAAGTCATGCAATTCCTTCTGGCCTTTATCGCATTAAATGGATATAGATCATATAATGAATGAATAACGACTACTTGTTCATTTGCAGATGTTAAGCAGTATGGCAACCTTATAAAGTCCTTATCATTTCTCCTCAAATCTTACAAACCAAAAGCTAGCAAGGAGGTTGCTTGTACGACTGGGCACCACGGTATATATTTCTTGGTCTTTTAATATACGTTTCTGAGATTGTAGTTAATGAATTTAGTGAAATAGATATTCTTGCCGACACGTAATTATGGAAGAAATGAGCTCTTGGGTTATAATTGTGGGCTAATCTTATCTTGGTATAATATGCCATCTGACACAGATCAATTTCCGTTGATTCGACCAACATTCTTGATGAGTTGGAGGCGAAGGATAGGGAAAGAGGATGAATCGATATTCTTTAGTGGATGCAAAGAAGCTGGTCTTGAAGTCGTTCATATTGGTTCTCGTGTCTACTCTATCAGCTTAAGAGGGGACACATGTGAATTTAGCTAAAATAACATTTGGTGAAGTCAATTGAAAATTTTGCTCCGGAAAATATCTTCAAGAATGTATGTTTGTTATGGACTTATGACCACAAGAACATTTGACAAGCTGCCCGTTTTTGGCCTATCTCCTTTCCGATTTTTGTAGTTAAAGCCATATTATGAAGTGTATGTTACTGAATGATTTAGATATTGGAAAATTAACTGAGTGATATTTTAGTTGATATTAGAATGCTGATTGTTGAGGTATATGAATTAAGAGTAAACGTCATCGCCATGGAACTGTTCAAGAATCATTTATTGACCTTGTACTTATTTTGTACTTTACAGAACTTGAATTGACCACTCTCAACAAAGAATATATTTGCGTCACTGAATTCTTCACCAGTTTGAAGGTGTAAAATATATGGAAAATCTGCCGACTGCCAACTTATTTGAAATTGAAGAAAATGGGACAAAACATAACAAAAAAAATAATAATAAAAAAAATGTATGGTGCAAAATGTAGAGATATGGTATTATTATTATACTGAAATAATAATAAAAATTGGTCCAGACGAAAGTTCGAGGAAATCACCTGTTGGTGTTTGCGGCCATCTCAGCCAACTGATATTCACATGGCCTGCTCGCATTACAATCCAAACAATTCCTTATATATATATTCAAATCGTGTGACACTGAAACTCAATTTTTTTCTATTATATGACATGTTTAATTTAAATCATTCCTTATATTTGTTATGTTTTCCATCTTTAAGTTCTACAAACAACAATCTATAAGTTAATTTAATTGTTCGTCAATTCGATTTTCCTAATCTACAACATGACTAGGCTTTCAAGATTTATACAAAATTGAATAGAAACACAGATTTGCAAATCGTAGAGGAAGTTGTCTTGTTAGCAAAAAACGATGAAACAGAAGACAGCTTGTTTTTCAGTTGAGGTAGAAATAGGAAACTTCGCAGAAGCAGCACAAGTTTGTCACTCAATTCTTCAATTATATGAAGCATTTATTGTTGTTCTGTCCATATATGGTTATAGTTGATATCGACTTTGATTATATATTTCATTATTTGTCATCATCATATATATATGTATATATTTGCATGAAATTATTTCGAAAATATTATTTAAATAACTAATCAAAATCTAACTGAAATACGTAACTAAACAAAAAAAAAAAAAACAACGAAATCCAGCGTATAAAAATTAATAGTGAAGGAGCTAGCTGCAATAATTAGGATATACATATATACACATATAATAGGAAAGTGTTTGTCTTGTTGTAGAAGCAAATTGGTAAGCAGGCCACGACACCTTTCGAGCAGTTTTATGCAGGAAATTTCGAGGAAGTTTCAATGTACAGGTACACCACAGCCGTACATGCTACAAGTGTGTATGGTATGGGTTCACTAAAACAGAAATTAGTTTCATCGAATGGTTATCATTTTATGTTCCTCGTCTACGCTCATCCTTCGATCCTTTAATTTATCGTTTAAAATTTGGATAAATTAAATTACCAACACTTGCCAAAGTTAAACTATGAATAACACATCTTTCGTGTACTTTGCAAACTATTATACGGAAGTGTAAATTTACCCAATACACCAATATGGTTGGTTGCGGATTCTATTTATATATCTCCTTAAGCTAGCCTTTGGATATCCAAATCCATTTAAACATATATAACTCGGAAGGAATTGTGATTTATATTTTCAGATTTTCTAGTTTTTTTCTTGACTAACCATTAGTTTGAGGGGTGAAAATAATTCAACAAACAATTGGGTGCTATTTTGTAATTTCACTTATCTCATGGAGTGTCTATAATTTATTCAAATTTAGACACACAAATTAAGGAATTCATTAAATTGATTTTGTTTTGACAACTGACAAGAAAACCTAAAATTACACTTGTAATTAAAAAGATTATCTTACCATTAATTATCATATTTATTTTTATCTCTATAATTTATTAATCAAGGCTAAAATTAGTAGAAACATAATTATTCTGCAATAAAATCCTAAAATAATATGTTTTTTTTTACTATTTATTTTAATATCATTTTTGAAATAATCACCCACAATTAATTAGTTTGTTGGCATCCCTAACAGTGACAGTACATTAGGTCATTAGGTGTATGTATATATATGCTCACGCTGATGCAGTACTCGCTCACCACCTAAAATCAAACCGCCAATTGTTCATCAAATCCCTGGTACGTGTGCCTTCTTCGGAAATGCCAGAAAGACGAGATTCGGGAAAAATGGCAACAACTACAACTCAACAAGAGGCATTTTTGGAAAATGGAAATATAAAGTTGTTGAGCAGAGAGATGAGACATGGCAGCCGCACTGCACACAACATGTCTTCATCTTCTCTGCGCAAAAAATCCGACAGGGCCCTTGTTTCCAAAATCCGGGTCGGGTTTCTAAGGATGTTTTTTACCAATCTTCAAGAAGTCTTGCTCGGCACAAAGCTTGCTGTTTTGTTTCTCGCTATCCCAATCGCCATTGTTGCTCAATTCTGCAATTTTGGAAGTGTAAGTGCTTCTTCTTCTTTTTTTTTTTTTTTTTTTGAAGTTAGGGTTTCATTTTTTCACTAGCCAACTTTTACATTTGCCTAATTGAATTAATAAATGCATGGAGAGTTAGTTGCATGCATGCAATTAATCCATTGTTTTTATCATTGACTTTGTTGTATAATAATTATTTAATGCTGTATTCTCTTGCATAAACAGCCATGGGTATTTGGTTTGAGTTTAATTGGACTAACTCCGCTTGCAGAGCGCGTCAGCTTCTTGACCGAGTAAGAATATAAACGGATAATGTTTTTTTTTTTCTTCCTTTAATTTATTTCCTTCTTTTTTATTATTTTATTATTATGATGTATTATATTATAAGATATATATTTTTCTCGAACAAATTCCTTATCAGCTGTTAACAGATTATCTTGTAAATAAATGCAGGCAAATTGCTTTCTTCACAGGTCCAACAGGTGATTATTATATTCAATCATTTCAATTTTTAAATAACAAATTATTATCCTAAAAGTTGCATAGTTAATTGATGAATAAATTGGTGGGATATAATTTAATTTGCAGTTGGAGGACTCCTAAATGCAACATGTGGAAATGCAACAGAGCTAATAATAGCTATATTTGCACTCACTCAGCACAAAATAGCCGTCGTGAAATACTCCCTACTGGGCTCTGTTCTCTCGAACCTTCTTTTAGTTCTCGGAACCTCTCTTTTCTGCGGTGGCATCGCAAACATGTCCAAAGAACAAAACTTTGACAGAGTATGAAATATTAAATTCTAATTTAATGAATTTCAAAAAAATTCTCGAAATATACGTCGTTGTAATTATTTCTTGCAATAAATTGACAGAAACAAGCGGACGTAAATTCAATACTTTTGTTGCTGGGATTATTGTGCCATGTGCTACCATTGATGTTTAAATATGCTGGAAAATCGCCTGAGTTGACAGCAGTTGCGACGCTTCAATTATCGAGGGCCAGTTGCATTGTGATGCTTATTGGCTACATCGCTTACTTAGTTTTCCAATTATGGACCCATCGCCAATTTTTTGAAGCACAAGAGGTTATTGACTAGCATCACTATAATATCCAATTATGCTTGAATACATTTTTAGTTAGAAATATTAAACATATTATAAATATTATTTGATTAGGATGAAGAAGATGATGATGTGGTGGCAGATGATGATTCGCCGGTGATTGGATTCTGGAGTGCATTTGTTTGGTTAGTTCTGATGACCGCCGTTGTAGCTTTACTTTCGGAGTATGTTGTCGGCACAATTGAAGTAAGCTCATATAAATATGTATATATATAATTAAGTTTTTTTTTTTAAATAAATGCTAATTAAAAATATTGAATTATATAGGCTGCATCAGATACTTGGGGATTGTCAGTCAGCTTCATCAGTGGGATTCTACTACCAATTGTTGGAAATGCAGCTGAACATGCTGGGGCAGTCATCTTTGCATTCAAGAATAAATTGGTTGGTTACTCATTTTATTTTTTTCCGTATTTATAACGATTAATTTAACAAATAATTCATATTCGTTTAATGTTATTGATACGTATCTTGTGCAATACAGGATATAACTCTGGGTGTTGCTCTAGGCTCAGCAACTCAAATTGAAATATTTGTGGTAAGAAATATTGATCGAGATCACCATAGTATATATAAATTCGAAATCATTTAATTTGGAGATACTAATTAATGTTGAAATATTCAGATCCCGTTATGTGTTATAGTGTCATGGATCATTGGTATAGACATGGATCTCGATTTTAATCTTCTTGAGACAAGTGCACTCGCGATGTCAATCCTTATAACAGCTTTTACATTACAGGTAAAACAATTGTTGAACTTTTAATCTTCTCTAAAATACTGGATTTTACATATTGGATTTTGAAGGTTAATTAATTTGTTGACAAATAATAAATCATCATCACTAACAAAATGAAGTTCGTGTACAGGACGGAACATCTCATTACATAAAGGGACTGGTTCTTCTGCTATGCTACGCCATTATCGCTGCATGCTTTTTCGTGTATAAGGATTCACCTGGTACTGAGAAATCTGTAACATTATTCGAATTTTGAGATTTTCGACAGATCATAACTTACTCGATCGTATATATTATTATTCAATTTGTTTGCAGATAGTGCAGACCCTACCAGCTTATTAGGATTGGTACCCTCTGCAGGCACAATGAGAGTTTAAATGGTAATTTATATTTAATTTCTAAGTTAGCATAATGTAATGATATTTTCACATATCTTTATTAGCACTAACAACCAATAGTATATGTTTGCAGTACTTTGAGCAGATTGGATACACATATGTTATTCATTTATTGAAATGGAGATGAAATCTGCAATATCGATCAAGCATCAATCAAACTCTAAAATGGGTAGAATGGGATTGCATTATGGTTTCAAGATTTTTCAAGTTTGTGATGGAACAGTAAAATTGGCTGGAGCATGATGCACTATGTTTGTTATTTCTGCTTCTTGTATTGTTATATATTTATTATCTTGTTGAGTTTATTATTTTAATTATTATTAATTTTTTTGTGTGGCTAATACCAATGTTTGTGTGGAGCTTGTAATATGTATCAACATGTTGAGAATTGGAAATGAATTATTATGTTGATCAACATTACATGCAAGCAGGGCTGATCCTTACACGTGGCAACCTAAGGGTATAATAGAAATTTATAGGATAAATTACAACCGCCCCTGATGTATGGTCAAATTATGAAAACCCCCTCTCTGTTTGAGTAATTACAACCACCACTCAACAATAAATCTTCTTACACGTCCACCCTTGCGGTTCCAAATTTAGTGGAATCTTCGAGATTATATTGAATAATATCACTTTTGTACCCTTTTTATCACATTCGAACTCCAAATTTTGGAGCAAGATGATCATACTATGTGTTTTTTGACTTGTATATATCAGATTGTGGTGTATCATAAACCGTACTTTTACACAAAACGAGTACAAACTAGAGTACATCCACGAAATTTAGATGATTAGTTTGAATTTGACACCATAAGAGTAGAAGTGTAAGAAAAAATCATAGTTGATGGGGGTAAATGTACAAATTTATATAATATGAGGGCCTCAAATCAAATCATCGATCCCGGCCCAAATGCACAATATTTGTGGACCTCTTACATTATTAAATAATAAATTCGAGGCCTTTTATATGCAGCAAATCAAAATTTAATGTTGTATTCATTATTTGAAAATTAGGAGACGAGCCCAAAGGCGTTCCCCGCCATTGGTTTTCGATGAAAAATATCCCTCCAATTTTGGAAACCCCCAAACCCTTGCACTTTCCAGATCTGGCAGCAATGGCAGCTTTCTCTCTCCCGCTCCACTCCTCATTCACTCCCTCACCTTTCAAACCACAACTCTTCCGCCACTTACAGCGCCTCAAACTCGC
This sequence comes from Erythranthe guttata, assembly GCF_000504015.1. The sequence continues at coordinate 1,241,197 of NW_012194309.1, read as the reverse complement.
TCCACATGCTCGTCCTCCCGTGCTTTCCTGCGGCAGCAACGCCGCCGCCGTCACCGGGCCAACAGGAAACGAAGTCGTGGTCAACGGGATACCGCCTGATTATTACGCCGACGGTGGTTCAGTTCAGCTTCCCCCAAGTCTCCAGAGAGAGTTGATGCCGAACCACGTCGCGGTAATTATGGACGGTAACAGGAGGTGGGCCGGCTCGAGGAATTTCCCAATCGTCTTCGGTTACGAAGCTGGCTTTAGGGCCTTCAAGCGGCTGATCGAATTGGCTTGCAATTGGGGGATCGGGACTCTTACGGTGTTCGCTTTCTCATCTGAAAATTGGTGCAGACCTAAGGTAAAAAAATATGCAGCATTCATTTTCTACGCCTGAATTTACTTGGCCTTGTTTTCTAATGTGTCGTTTTCTGTCTCAGGCGGAGACTGATTTGTTGATGGGATTGTTCGAGCGAATATTGAGATTTGAGCTGGAGCACTTCATGAGGTATTTAATTAACCTGCTTCCACCTAATTCATTACTCACAGAATATTATTGCTTAATGCTTATTGATTTGTATCAATTGTGGGGAAGTAGGATAATTAAAATTTGGTGTTATATCAGCTTCATTAATTGTCAATAGTAACTTTAGTTGAGAGACTATGTAACACAACCTATCTCCTGATATTGGTGTATTCATGGTATTGTGTGTAGTTATTTCTCCATTTTGGTCTTGTACCAATTGAACCGAGCTTGAAGTCTCCCTTCTGGAAAGTCTTGCTCTAACGAGTCCACTATCCGGTTTATCTGTTAATTGATTAATTTCCCGCAGCAAATAATTATTTAGAACATATATGCATCCTTCCAAGAATGTTGAGTTTTCAATTGTGGGTTTTACCAATAAATTGTGTTATTAGAACATATATGGTTGTCAATAAGCTTCGGTTGACAAATCACAGTCTCCTTTCTTGTTCTTATTCCACCCTTTTCTTTTCTCCCCTTATTCACTCAACAGTTTTTGGAATTCATTTCTAACTTCGTGGCTCTAGTTTTTGATCATCATTTTCAGGTTATCTTCTTGCCAGCATTCTTTGTAATCAAATGTTTATGTTGTTTCCATTGCTATTCTTCATGTTAATACATGCAGGACTGACTTGTATTATAATCAATATGGTTGTGTCTCTTATTTGTTTAACGGATTTTTGGACAGAGAGAACATAAGGATATCTCTTATTGGGGATGCTACAAAACTGCCCAAGCAATTACAGTCACTGCTAGTTGATGCAGTGGAAGCCACACAAAACAACTCGCGCCTTCACCTGATCGTGGCAGCTAATTATAGTGGTCGAAGTGATGTTGTGCAAGCTTGCCGAAAAATTGCATTCAAAGTCAAAGATGGTCTCATTGACCCGAATGATATCAACGAGTATTTAGTTGAAAGGGAGCTCGAAACAAGCTGTACTGATTTTCCACACCCTGATCTGCTAATACGGACTAGTGGCGAGCTTAGAATGAGTAATTTTCTTTTATGGCAGCTGGCCTACACTGAACTGTATTTTACGAATGCGCTTTGGCCTGATTTTGGAGAATCCGAGTTTTTAGAGGCCTTGTGTTCCTTTCAGCAAAGGCAGAGACGCTATGGGGGAAATCTTTGAATTCAGAGGTGCAAATAGCTTTGAGGTGGAATATGCCTATAGTATATGTATATATAAAAATGTAGGTGTATATTTATAACTTATAACACACACAGTATATATGTATATACGATTCTAATTATATATATAATACATGAAGACATGTTACTAAAACGTGTTTCTATTTTTTCGGAAATTACAAAAATTGTCCAACACGTGTTGGACAGGCGTAGAGAGGCTAGACTTGATGAGTGATATCCTGATCAAGTCTTCATGAGAAATATCTACGTCTACCTTCCAATGGAACACAATTCGATACATCAGGTATATAGCTCCATTAAGATGACAGTTGATGATGTAAGTTTCTTTTACAACATAGAATTTCTTGCATCATCTGAGCTCTTATTGATTAGCATAGCATAAAACTCATAATGAAACCCTTCTTCAGATTCAAGTTTCTGCAATTTAATCTTATTGTTACTTTAAGGTTTACTTTTAACATGCTATGATATTAAAACAGGTTTCTTAGGGCAAAAGAACCTGTCAGGCTTAATGGGCACTTCTCGTGGGGGCTATTGGTTGCTGCAAGCAAATGGTTTTCCGACACATCACACAATAAAGCCGAATGTCCATATCATCTCTTTCGTCAATTAGAGGTTAGTCCGTCTTTTTCATGGCCACTTAACATATCGTATTCGTTATTTTACACAATAGATGGACCCGTTAACCTTAATTAATTAATCAATTAATGAATGAATGGACTAAGGTTACTGTAAAAAAAAAAATCTTTTTCGCCTCACGGATCCATCATTTTAGATATTGAGCTGTATTGTTACGGCGCACCTGGTGCATCATTCGTCCTCTATCCATAAAAATCAAATAGATAATAATTTCGAGTTTTGGTTATGAACAAATCTATGTACACTATGAATGAAAATTGTTGAACACATTCATACAGATCATTGTATTACATCGTCACTCAATTGTTAATTCCTTTCTTGGCTCTCTTGCAACTTGGATAATAAACAGGGAGCTGATAATTTTATTATTTTTAGATGTGGTATAAGTTGTAAAACAACTTACGCACATTGGATGAATTAACAAATTATTATTGATATGACACAAGCTTATGCTTATCCGTGTGGGGAATTAGTCCTTGTATCATCAATCATTATCATTTTACTCTAAAGCTTTTTTAGAAGTAATATATTTGACAAAATCAGCCTTCTAAGTTTGATTTGTTTTTTCTTCGGGTCCCACGTTAACAAGTTCGTATCAAATTTAATAATTCTAAGTTAAAAATCATTGCATTTACAGACGAAGATATAGCACTTAGCCTCTAGCCAGATTAAATGTAGAAGCAACTAGATCAATTTACCCAAAAACCAAAACAATTTTCTAATCAATTAATTTTAATTTCCCAAAAAATAAAATTGTTAGTAAGCCACTTTTAATTATATATCTTGCATGGATGACACCCGTCAATGAAACACAAACATGTTCTCATCGTGGTCGTGGTCGTGGTCCTCTGTTTTTATCTCCCATTCATTAAATGCCATTTTTTTTGTACCAATACAATTTACTACCATAAAAAACAATTGTTGGTATATTTATTTGCTTATAAATCATCAAATAAAAAACACACCAGCAACACCAAAATAATCTATAATCATAAGGACTGATTTTTAATGCGATAAATCTTTTCAAATAATGAAAAAGTACAATATTATATTGAGGAAGTCAAACTCATTCTTTTGGCGTCTTTAAGAGTGTGTCGTCTTATTAATTGGAAAATAGCATTAAAATTTGAAGAGGTCTAGAAACTGTAAAATAGGATGAGTACCGAGTAAAGTCAGGTTTGGGATATATTTGTCAATAAATGAAAAATAATTAGGCAAACAAAAGCAAACACAGCGCTAACAGAATTTCAGCAACCTTTGCGTCAGCTAAAATAAAAAACAAACCCAATTAATTAAACAAATGATTAAACGACAGTACAGTAACTGAAGCGTGCGGTCCAAGCGAGAAGGCTTAGTGTTTTATGCACTGGTGACTTTAAGAACCCCCACCTCACCCCCTTCCGGCCTCTCCAGAAGCAAACTCCTTCACGATACTTCTGGATATTTCCCAATTTTTGCCCTTTTTGGGGACGAACAGAAGTTCAAGATTTTTATTTTTTTTTTGAAATTTTTTAATTGAAAAAGGTGGGTTTTTTGAGATAGTGGATTTTTATCAGGGAGTTGGTGAGAAAGAGAAGTGAGGAGAAGGTGGAAAAAATAATTAGAGGTGAAAAATTGAATGGGAGTAAGAGAAGAAAGAAGAGGGGAGGTTGATGACGAAGTCTTTTAAAGATTCTCTGAAAGCGCTTGAAGCTGATATTCAACATGCCAACACCCTGTAAGTTTTTATTTTTTGTTCTTCGTGTAATTCTTTGTGGGGACCCTTTTGATTTTTGTCCTTCTTCTGTGAACTTTTGGGTTTATCTCTTTCCCCAATAAATAATTCTAACCTGATTCATTGTATGTTGGTGGATTAACCAAAACCAAAAAAAACATTTTAGCTTGTTTGATTGTGCGTTGGTGGATTTATATGTGAATTGTTGTATGAGAAAGCATCCACAGTTTAACATCTAACTTATTTCTGCCTTGATTAAAATATTCTCTCAGTCATCACAACTTTTTTTATGAATTACGCAACCTCTTTCAAGTTGTCTTAACCAATTTTTTTAACCTTAAAGTGACTGGAACTTGTCACATAGTTACTCATGGCCTCAACACTTCAATTTTCCTTAAAAGGTGGGAAATATGATTTAGATTTAGATTTTAATGTTTTTTTGGTTCTTTCTGTTGTGTGTTCTGTGTTTTCTTGAACAGGGCTTCGGATTATTCAAGGGAATATGATGGGGCCTGCCTTCAGATGAGGCTATCATACAGCCCATGTGCCCACATTTTTCTATTCCTGGTTCAGTGGGCTGATTGTCACCTTGCTGGTGCACTTGGGCTGATTAGGATCCTTATTTACAAGGTAGTCTTGTGTTTTACGAATATTGTGCATTGTATATTCCTTGATATATATCGGGTTCTCTGATGATCATGAAAATTGATGGTTTAGTAGTAATTGTAGGTATATGAGGATGGCAAAACAACCATGTCCGTTTGTGAAAGAAAAGCCAGTTTAAGGGAGTTTTATGGTGAGTATGCTTAAAACTTCGAATTACGCAATTTTCCATGCTCTCGGATTGGCTGTTTAGTTATATATTGTTATAAAATTATTATTCACTGGAAGACATTTGGTCAGGTGTAATATTCCCCTCTTTGCTGCAACTCCATAGAGGAATCACGGACGTTGAAGAGAGAAAACAAATAAAGATTTGTGCAACTAAATACAGGAGAAGAGATGAGATGGACAAGGGTAAGCTCTCTGAAATTGAAATAGAGAGAGAGGAAGAATGTGGAATTTGCATGGAAATGAATACCAAAGTTGTCTTGCCTAGTTGCAGCCATTCCTTGTGTATGAACTGCTACAAGAACTGGTAAGTAAAACCCATTCTGTTTACAAAATTGATGTGTTACACGATGAAACGGCCGTAGAAGTTGTAGTGTTTAACAATTACATGAACCTTACCCTATGTTGAGTTTCTATTCCGTACATGGTTGTGATTGTATCTTTTCTGCCTGTCTATTATCTTAAAAGTAACATGAAATGTTTTAGTTTTACGCAGCCATAATATAGGTTTTGACCCCTGAACTTAGGATATAAAATTGGGGGATATCGAAATATATTGTCTGAAAAGCAAGGAGGATATATAAGTAACCATCTATCTCGTATAAAGCTCATTGTTTTCGCATGCTTCAAGATTCCTAACTTTTTCTTTAAGGAAAACAAAATAGTTGAATTGATCATGTTGTTACAATTGCTGTTCATACAGGCGTGCTCGATCGCAGTCGTGTCCATTCTGTAGAGATAGTCTCAAAAGGGTGAATTCTGGGGAACTTTGGATCTACACTAGCAATTGTGACATTACAGATTTATCTACCATTGCAAGGGAGAATCTGAAAAGACTGTTTATCTATATAGACAAGCTGCCTCTCGTTGTTCCAGATCAAATGGTAGTTACTTACGATACTCATTTTCGGTGAATCATTAGGGTTGTGGTGTTAATTCTTTGTATATAGATTGTAATTATCGTATAGTTATAAGATTCCATTCTGTACATCTGATTCTATATTTCAAGTTTACAAATTGTGAATACATCATTGTCCCCCCAGGTAGTAGAATCTTCTCCAGATTCTTTTATTTATTGCATTATTGAAATTTTCAGAATATTACAGTGTTATAAAGAATTAATTACATTTGTGGAATTTAATTGGTTTTATTCCAATTAAATTGAACTTACTTCAACGATCTAGATCCTTACATATTTACATATATCTGTATGTGTGATTGTATATAAACTAAATGTGGAAGATTATACGATCAAGTGTAGTACGTATGAAAATATGTGTGTGGAATTAACAATCAAATATATTCTTAAAACCTGTGTACAATGTACAGGTTGGAAAATGGAGATATTCTGATTTATGATATGGTCCAATCTTAAGGAATCCTGAGAACCACATAAAACAATCCTAGGTGGCAAGTAGCTTCCCTTCCAACACACATTTGTAATCACTCACTGATAAGAAACAGATAAGGCAGAGACTCCCACCACCCTTGGATCGATTCGTTTCTTCCATCCAACGGCCACCATCTCTCCACCTTTAAAAAATAAAAAATCTCCATCTCCATCACGATAATCCCAGCTTTTATTACAGGCTCTATAACCCAACCAAGCTTACGATTCTCCCTCTACACACTCCACCACACTCCACCCCTCCTCCCTCAAGATCACATTTCGCCATGTCCGCCACCACCGTCGCCGCCGCCGCCACGGCCTCCTCATTCATGGGCACCCGCCTCCCGGAGGTGAACGGATCGAGTCGGGTCCAGGCCAGGTTCGGATTCGGAACCAAGAAAGCTGCACCAAAGAAAGCAAAGAAAGTCATCCCAGACCGCCCATTGTGGTTCCCAGGAGCAAAGTCGCCTGAATATCTCGACGGAACCCTCGTCGGCGATTACGGGTTCGACCCATTCGGTTTGGGCAAACCCGCCGAGTACTTGCAGTTCGATTTGGACTCCCTTGACCAGAACCTAGCCAAGAACTTGGCCGGTGACATCATCGGAACCAGAACCGAGCTCAGCGACGTGAAATCAACGCCGTTCCAGCCGTACAGCGAAGTTTTCGGCCTTCAGAGGTTCAGAGAATGCGAGCTCATCCATGGTAGGTGGGCCATGCTCGCTGTTCTCGGCTCCTTGACCGTCGAGTGGCTCACCGGCGTCACCTGGCAAGACGCCGGAAAGGTAATTAATTAAATTTAACATAATTAATTATGAATTAAAGAAGAGAGAATCTTAGATCAATTTGTACGCATAGGTTGAGCTGATCGATGGATCATCGTACCTTGGGCAACCACTTCCATTCTCCATATCCACATTGATCATTATCGAGGTGCTCGTGATCGGGTTCATCGAGTTCCAGAGGAACGCAGAACTTGACCCGGAACAGAGGCTATACCCGGGTGGGTCCTACTTCGACCCATTGGGCCTTGCAGCTGACCCGGAAAAGAAGGCAACCCTTCAGCTGGCTGAGATCAAGCACGCCCGCCTTGCAATGGTGGCGTTTTTGGGCTTTGCAGTCCAGGCTGCGGCCACTGGAAAAGGACCACTCAACAACTGGGCGACCCATTTGAGTGACCCGCTCCACACAACCATTTTGGATACCTTCGGATTTTTCTCCTAAGCAATTTGTTTGTTTATGGATCTTTTTTTAATAGTTGAGAACATGTTAATTAGTGCATAATGAAATGAACTTTGAATGTTCTCATCGTCTTGTATAAACTGTAATACTATCACTATTATATTATTTGACATTGTTAATTAACTCCTATTTGCTAATCTACATCTTTATAACTCCAACATTATAGTTAATTAACTCACATTAATTTTGCACCCAGTTTCTATAAAACATGTCTCATACGTGTATATTCATTTCAATCTGGATACATATCAATTTATATTGTTCCAACTTAGGAAATCTTATTAGGTTTCGGTTTCGGTTCGGTTCTTTGTGAAAATTATTTCCCTCCTTAGCAGACGTAGAGATGATGATGTAATAGACGAACCTTCGGATGCTGACCACCAAATAAGCAATCAAAGACAGTAGTAGACCGATATCGATGATGATAGCACAAAACGTGCTGTTGTCAACCGATCTTGCTTCAATAATTGTTGTGCACATACATGGCCCTTCCTGAGAATTTGAGGGTCCTAGACGAAATTTAAAGAACAACTCAAAAGTATCCCTATTTGACATCAATTTTATTAGAGGATATTTGAAATTGAATATACTAAAAACATATATAATATGCTAAAACTATCATAAATGACCCTTTTTTTAATAGTTTAAAGATAATTATAAATGACCTTATAGGTCAAGTATTTAAAAATAAAGATTTAAAGTCATATAACTAGTCAAAAAATAACTCATCTATATTTAGTTTCACTAACTTTTTACTAGTCGAGATAATAATTCTAAATGAAAAGAAAGAAAAAAAAAAAAAAAACCAAAGAAATTGCCCACACACACATCAAATAATAATAATAATACCATTCTTTGACCCTTTTTAGTCATAAATCGCTAGAAGAAGCTGGCGATTTCACTTCAAATTGAAAATAACGACTGATCCGCAGCAGCTCCTCTCCTTCACCACCGTCAAAATCCGCCTCCCCCTTCCGACCGCGGCTGCTCTTCCCCTGAAGTTTTCGTGAAGCGTTCATGTAGATCTTCAATTTGTGTACAGAGAAATGACAACTAAGAATTTCGTTTGGAATATAGCTAAAAAGTACTTCACCGCAGGTCTAATAGGCCTCACAATTTCTGACCGATATGCGAGCCTTACAGCTGTTCGCGGTTCATCAATGTCTCCCACTTTGAATCCCCATGCCGGAAACTCCAGCAGATTTGCGTTTGGTAACTTCGCTATTTTTTTACCTATCTATCTATCTATCTATCTATTGCCCTTTCTACTTTTGAGTCTCTTGATTGATTGTGTGTGTTTTCCTTGCAGATGATTACGTATTAATTGAGAAATTATGTCTCCAGAAATACAAATTCTCACGAGGCGACGTCGTTGTTTTCCGGTAATTTAATCGATTCTCCTCTAGATGTTTCACCTAAAACTATACCAGCATTTCTGCACATTTTCTCTTTAATTGGGACAATGCCATTAGATTGGCTGAGTTAGGGATATTGATGTTGTTGATAATCTGCTCGTTGTTAATTATTCACAGGAAATTTTGCTTAAAATCACATTAATGTAAATTTTGCTTAATAGGATATGGTGATGAATTATATTGAATTTGTTGTACAGTTCCCCAAGTAATTATAAGGAGAAACATGTGAAGAGAATTGTTGGCTTGCCTGGTGACTGGATCGATCTCTCTTCGATTGACACCTTGAGGGTCCCTGAAGGACATTGTTGGGTTGTGGGAGATAATGCAGCTTTTAGCACAGACTCGAGATCACATGGCCCGGTACGAAACTATAATTCCGTAGTTATACAATCATTAATGTCGAAAAAATACGTGTAGTTTGCATTGGTTACGATTATTGTATAATCAGGCAAGAAAGACTATCGGAAGTGCTATTTGTGCAAATTTTGGCTTTCTTGGTATTTCACACTGGTTTGATTGTGGTTTCTTTTGTCGAGCAACGGTATAGGATGAACCACTTAAAACTTATTTCATCGTTTCATTTGTCTCTATATTGAGGTATGTATGCCGTGTGAAGTTCGATTTTTCAGTTGCATGGAACTTGAATTTGAATTGAAGTATGTACATTACACATCAAATCATGATATTGTCAAATGGTTGGAGCCAATATTGTCTACGCTATAGTTGCTTAAAGGTGATGCTGCTTGAAGAATTACTTAGTAATTGTCTCATTGGGTGGTATTAGTTGATGGTAATCTTATAGAAGTTCTCAAGTTCATCATGGTTTTGCAACTTAACATATGATTGATTAGCTTTATGTCCACTCTTTGACCGCCAATCATCAATTGAACTGAATAACCCGAATCAGCTCATTTCTTCATGTTGAGTTCCCAAAATCATATTAAAGTTGTTCAATTGATCTCTGTTTTATTTGTTGGGCCAAGATACTAATCAGGTTTATAGTAACGTATTCATTATGCTCATGTTGTTCTAAACGTGATATGATTGCATCTTCTTTGACTAAACTGTCAACTTTCGCAGATTCCTATGGGTTTGATTTGTGGACGAGTTACACATGTTGTATGGCCACCTCAAAGAATAGGTAGAATTGATGGTACAGTCAGCATTTTGCCTGAAGTGCAGGTTCATGTTTCAGAAGAACATTGAGACTGAGTATTTCATGGTTGAAAGACCAGCCAACAAGCTCGTCTTTTTCTCGAGATTTTCTTACACCAATATCCTATTTGACATCTATTTGAGGCTTTTAAAACCTCAAATAGATGGTGATTTTTTTCTGGATTACATTTCCTTTGTTCCCCATTCTATCATTTTCTTTATTTCTTCGATTTCTCAGTTGCTTTCGGTTAAGAGTTGGGCTTAACAATTTATAAAATTGCATTGCGTAATTTGGACTAGATCCTCAAGCAATATGGGCCGGACCTTTCATCTCGGGCTTAATATAATGTTTGTATCCAGAATTAGCCCACTGAAGATTAGAGTCGGGCCAATCAAGTTGCTTCACGTGTATACTGGATAAATAACTTTAAATACATGGATTATGTAATATAAATATTAAATATACTTTGAATATTAATAGTAACTATCTACCACTTCTAGTGTGATTGATAGTCAAAAATCGTTCGAGTTCAATTTGTTAACTAAATGAACCAAATCCGAACACATTTTTGTTCAATAAGCTACAAAATTTGGTTCCAATTCGAGTTCTTCTAGGAAAACAATAAATATAACAGATTAAGTTACTTGATTACAATTATTGTTTGGCTCGATTAAAGCTTGTACGAGCTAAGTCTTCATCATGTGGGCCGATTGGATAGATGGATGCATAAATCCTGATATGCTATGGGATGTCTCGTATGTTAGCACATCATGTCATCATCTCTATTAAAAGGAGGATTAGGCTTGTTAATTGCACTTGCAACAACCAGATTAATCTATAATTCACGGAGATACGACTTTCAGGTCTTTCTATATATATATATATATATTAAAAAAATAGTTATAAATAAATTTAACGGTCCCGAAATCGAATAGAAAATGAACTAGAAAAAAGAACAAACACCAATAGTCTAATACCACTAGTCGATATGAATTGAAATCTATTATATTAATTTATTATTTGAATATAATGTGGTGGGATACTCAATACTGGAAAGCAAAAAGGTCCCTCTTTAATGCAGGGAAGAAAAATAATATAAAGGGCAGCCCTGTTATTTTCTCTCGTATAAATACGGAAAACACACACGTCCCAATAGGTGTGCGACGGTTTTGCTTTCTTCCTGCTCTCTTTCATTTTCCCCTAACCTCTCTGCCGTAAAGGTACGATCATCTTCTTCGTCTTCTTCGATGCTTTTTATTTCTTTGTAAATGTATATCACCTTCTATTTCTCTTCTGCATTCTGTATTATTTCAATTTTTTTTTTATTTTTTCTGGTTCAAAATTCTAATGTTGCCTTTGTTTTCTCCTTTTTTTTGGGGATTTGCATACGCTGCGGTTTAGGTGAAAGAAGAATTGAGGTTTTTGGATTTCATCGTGATCAGTGAGAGAGGATTGGATTGACACAATGGGAAGGCTATTTCTGATTCATTTAGAAGGGTACAAGTATTCTTGCAAGCACTGCAAAACGCATCTCGCTCTCTTCGACGACATTATTTCTAAGGTTGCTTATGTTTTCAGTCTCGTTCAGTTTATTTTTTATACTGATTTTTTCATGTGAATGTATGTGCTGATGTTGATAATTTGATACTGTAGGGTTCTGATACTTGTAATTTGTTTGATGATCTAGTTTTCGGTGAAAATTAGTGAACTAGAAACACTGCCTTGTTCGTTCAGTTCCAGAAACGGTGTTTGCTCACTATTTCTTCATCTTCATTGAATTATTATGCTATTTGTTTCGTGGCCATGTGATTTTGGAGTGCTACGGCACCTCCCTTCTTGAACCTTTTTTTGCAGAAAATTATCGGTACTTGTGTTTGTGACATATAGTAGGATTATACCAAGTCTCAAACTCATTGATCAGTTACTCATCCTATAGGGTGTGGGTGTTGGTTGAGCGAGAACATTGTTCTTCAATTTGTTGTGAAGATAGCAGAGCGCTTTTGATTTGTTAACATTTGTCAAGTATTTTCTAAGTTGATATTTCTTGCCTGAAAATGAAACATCCTGCTTGTGATTTTTTCTTTTGTTGGTTTTTCAGACAAGCCTCCCGTTTGAACGGCTGTTTCATGATTTTTGAATATTATATTCTTCCCTTTGGTTATAAAGGTGTCTTCATTGATACAAAGAGTAGAGGAGAATAGGTTTTCCTTGATACCGAGAATTTAAACATTCAATTTATGAGCAAACAGTTGTCAAAATTTGCTTGTTTGGTTGTCTTAATTACAATTTTGTCGCCATAAGTAAAAAAAAAATGGGAAGTGAAAATGACAAACGACATTTATTGTTCAAGTTTGACATTAATTGTACTCGTGCATGCAACTGGAAAGAATTTGTCGTTTGCACTTTCCGGTATTTTGTACTTATATAGGGGAAATCTCAGTCTTCTAGTAGTAAATTGGACAAAGTTTGTGATAATATTTTGAGTAATTGTAAATTACAAAACAACATACTCCATAAGCTTTCCGCTTTTAGCGGCATACACAGTGAGCTACTTGATCTTAATGGCACTTAAATTGAAAGTAAATGAACAGATATATGGGTTCAAAGCCTTATCTATTACTGTCTGAATTTTTTTATATATTAGGTGACTTCTTTGCTGTTGAGTCCAAAACACATAGTCTTGTCATTTAGTACTGTCTCTCCCGAGGTAGACCATTATGTGTAGGTGTCAACTTTGTGTAATGAGATTCTATAAGGCATTAGGACATTAGGGGACTCTTATGTATCACTACGTGTCTTGGGCATATCAGCGATGAATTTAATATCCGTGAATATGGAATTTGTTAACTCTTAGTTTAAAAGGATTATACCAAATCTGTCAGTGTGGATAACTGACAAATAGTGTCTTGTTTCTTTGTTATAACCCCAATAATTTAGCTTGCTTTCAAAGGATTAAAGAGAAGATATGGCAACATTCGTGCTTGATCTTTGAAACTGGTGTAGCACATTTGATTTTGATCTATTAAGCTATTTAGATTGCTGTTTGCATTTGTTCTTCATCCTGGAGTTCCTGAATGGGAAATTCCTGTAATTGGTATATCCTGGAATCTGCTTGCTGATTTAATTGGGGATCAAAAATCTGGTAGCTAGGCTTTGAACCATGAATTATATAGTTGTATTTTCATGTGTGTGGATGGTTTTTGGTTGTAAATAGTTGTATTTCTATGATACCGTTCACTGCAATATAGTAAAGTTTGACAGGACTAGGAAACAATGTATTGAGCCTAATCGAATGAGAAGAACAGTTTGGGCCTTCATTAAACCATGATTTGGGTATAAGCATCATGGGAGAAGGAAACCACATAGGTATTTACATCCCCCAGTTATTCTGGCCTGTTCATTTGCAGCATCAACTATTTCAGTCCAGCCCCCTTTATTGCGACCTTATAACATCTCTAAAACCAATAGTATGAGAATACATCTTCCTGTGCCTTTCCCTTTTCTTTAGCCCCAAAAATTACAAAACTTGAGAAGAATTGAAAAAATAGAGCAATATATCTTGTTTCATATTTCTTGCAGATGAGGTAGTAAAGAGTCACGAGTGAAGCATAAGTGCCTGCATAATTTGTCATGTCTAGATTCTAAATTTTATGAATGGTATAGAAACTTCTGTATCAAGAAAAACTTCAGTTCTTAGTGATGTTCAAATTCGTCTTTGTTAATTTGTATATCTGGAACGTAAAGTGCCTATGATGAGTTTGATATAATTTCCATTTTTGGCCATCAAAACTTTGTGATTTTCCTATATATTTTCCTTAGATATTTTTAATGTTTCCACCTGGTACAAGCATATATTTATTGCATGAATCCTGACCATTTTTTTTTCACCTGTTCTCAGTCTTTCCACTGCAGGAATGGCAAGGCCTATCTCTTTGATAATGCGTAAGTGCTCTTGATAATTTTGTTCACTTTCAGCTGACTTAAGTTTGGAGTTCATCTCTAAAGACCTTATGATCGGATTTAAAATTAAAACCATATAATTTATCCAGATCCGTATCCCATAAACATCAATATATTGGGTTTTTTTACATTTTTTTGACTAGATTTTCCTGAAATAGTTTCCTTATTTTGAGAGCAGAAAAACTCGATGGATATTTTGGTAGGCTTTTCATACTTGCAGAGCTATTACTTCTTGATATATACTTGACAAGATGGTACTTGATGATAGTGTGAATGTTACTGTTGGGGAGAAAGAAGAGCGGATGATGATGACTGGAATGCACATTGTCGTTGACATATTCTGCGTTGGCTGTGGCTCTATTGTCGGATGGAGATATGTCAGATTTCTCACTGCTTTCTTATTACTTGTTTCCAATCATGTTTCTGTTATCAATGCTCGATATTAATTTTTTATTTTGTTTATTTATGCCAGGAAGCTGCTCATGAGAAGAGCCAAAAATATAAAGTAGGAAAATATATCCTTGAGAGGTATACAAAAATGCATTTTTACGCCTGTTTTCTTATATTCTGTATTATTAGCATATATCATACACGAAGCTTGTCTTTCTTGAATAGGTTTAAAGTGTTGGGTCCTGATGGAAGCAGCTATTCTCCTACTCTAGATAATCCCCAGATGTCTGGAAGTGATGCCGATGACATGTGAATAAATTCGGGAGTTTCTGATGATTAATCAAACTGGTTCGAACTGTACATTCTTGAACTGCAGTGTCTTGATTCCTTTTTGCCTGCTAATTTCAAATTAGTAGATATGAACATAGTTAACTAGTGACCGGTTCTGCTCCAGATGAATTTTTGAGTGCCCAACATTTGTGGCGTCGAATTAAACGAGCTCTAGAAAATTGGCTCTTTGGTACTGCTATGCTTGATACAACCTCGGGTGAAACTCTCGAAATTTTGGGTTTTTTTTTGAGGTTATGTTTGGAATTTGGATGACCACTACCATTTAAATGAAGTCTTTGTTTAGGAGCCTAATCATTTAACAAACCCCTTTTGACTTGATTCACAAATCACTGTTTAGCCAACTTTTCACCTTCTTCTTTTCCCCTTGTTTTCTTCGGTGGTCTTTATTTTAAATTTTTCTAGTGGATTTAAAAGTTACTGTCAAATATTCAAGGCAGTGCGAGCGAGTTCTTAAACTCAGATTTGAATTTTCAAAAATTTAGATGTTAGAAATTATGTCATCACGAGATGTAGTTGCAATTTAAAGTCCACACACATGATTTTGTGCTTTTTAGTATATCTGAAAAGGCAGGATGCATGTAATTGTTATGATAAAATATCGGATGATTTTCAGGTGGTGGGGTGTTTCAGTTTCTTTCTTTTAATTTACTTAGTCTCTATTTAATGTTTTTCTTTTTTAAATATTAGTTCTAGTGTACATCTATGTGTCTTATTAGCTTGGCATTTGAAAATAAGTATGCTTATTTCTAGTTTAACATTTTGAAGCAACCCATAATTTGCTATCCAAGTTGAAAGAGAGAAAAAAAAAAACACCAAATTTATTTAAATGGTTGTATAAAAAAGAGGTCAAAGGCAATCTCAACTAAGAAAGTTGACTAGAAAAGTGCCAACGTTTTAAATTTCTTGGAAATGTAAAAGGGCCCACAATTAATTTAAATCACACGATTAACGAGGCCCACAATATGGGCCCAAATGACAAGTCCATTCAGCTGTGGCCCTCAGGTGAAGTATTCTTTGTAGCCCATATTTAACTTTTAAACCCAATCCTTAATTATTTATTTATTTACTTTTTCTAATCGCTCCTCTTTTTGCCATCTTAGGCACGTGCCTAAATTTAGAATATGTTTTTCCTTTGCTTTTAATCCCTTTTTAAGGATTGAAATGCCCCACCATGGCGGTGGTATTTGCAAATTCTTCAAAAAAAAAATTGGTGATTGTACGTAAAATATAAAATATTAGTTATTTTAAAAAAATCGAGGTGTGTTGCAAATATTAGAATTTTTTTTTAATAATTTTACGTGCTTGCAAAATAAATTTTCGTGATTTTGATAATTATCTGAAATGTACTTAAAAATGAATGTAAAAATAATATAATTCAATGTAGCTTTTTCTTTGCTTTCGTGAGAATGAGGTAAAGTAGTGTTCTTCAAATGCTGAACATCTTTAACATTTGCTTGTGATTTATAAAGCAATGCTATAAGTAGCTCTTAGCAATCACATCATATACATATTAATAGTAAAACTCAACAATTAATAGTATTTACTATTTAGTATTTACAGTAACACTCTACACCCCAACCCATCACCCCCTCACCCCACCCATACACACAAAATCAATTTTTATTTTGAATTTTTTTGATATAATGTGTCGGTTTTATTCTTATTTTTATTGTTTTTAAATAAATATATTTATTTATGATAATATATAGTAAGTGAGAAGGACTTGTTTGTAGGAGCACACTTAAATGGTAAGAATTAATTAAAAAGAGCAGCAGAACAATAAATGCATTGACATGCACATCTTTAATTTCACCGTCACCCTCCTAACAACAGTTGGATTTCAATTTTTGTATACATAATCGCTTGCAGTAAATGGTGGAGTAGTAATTCAGTCCCATTTAATTACAGATCATTTAGGCCTCACATATATTAAAGTCTAATTCATGAGCCAAGTGCTTTTTTTTATTCAGAGAGAAATTCAATTTTAATGTAAATTCGTACAATATTATTCTTAAACCTTAAAAGCCATTAATCAAATGACCACACATTAATCAAATGACAATGATTTCAAACACTGTATTAACTGATAAAGTAAAAAAAGTCCCCCATTAAAGATTTTAAAAAATGGAATCTTAATCTTATAGTAATTAATAATTTTCTCGTTTCCCTAGGGGGGCCACTTTTATTAATATTCAAACAAACATTAAACAGATCATACATACTAATTTCAAATCCTTAATCGAGCTGTGTGTGTGTTCGATTTCAAAAACAAAGAAGAGACATATATAAAACAGAGTGTGCCCCTTTGTCAAAGGAATCAAACAAAAGACTACCCCTGATTCATGAACTTCCCATTCCCAATCTTTTGTCACTGCCATTGAGCTTCTATTATTATAAGCTATAACCATCTCCCTCCCTCTCTCTCTCTCTCTCTCTCTCTCTCTCTCTCTCTCTCTCTCTCTGCAGTTCGTACCTGTTAGTTCTGCTTCAATAGCAATGGCAGTAAGTACTTTTCTTTTTTTAAATAGGGATCGTATTTTTTTACTTTCTTTTGTTCGGTGGTGTTTGTTTGTCAGTGGGATTTTTCTTGAGGTGGCAACCGTTGATAAAAATGGAATCTTTAGTTCGTTTGTACGCTGATTTTTTTTTTTTTTTTTTTTTTTTTTTTTTTTTTTTTTTGTGTGGGTTTTGATCCATTAGTTTTGGGTGTATGTGTTTCTTGAAATAATTAACAGAAACTCTTGATTTTGTTCCTGGAGATTTGTGCTTGCTGGTGGTGGTTTTTTTTCCTTCCTGGTGATGTTTCTTATTCTGCAATGTGTTTGTTTTTAAATCACAAATGGAACCAGATTCTTCTTTTACATGTAATAACTTTGCTTTCTGGTTGTTTCTATGTGTTGCGAATTTCTTTAGTATGAATTTGGCCAAAGAGAATCAGATTCCAAAAGTGGTTGACAAAGTAATATTTTAATGTGGGAAATGCAGATGTCAGTACAGTTGAGGCCACAGAACAGAGATCTTGGGATGGTTATGAGAGAAGTTGATGAAGATCTTGCTATTTTCTTGGGGATGCGTACTAATGCCGATAATCAAATGATTGACCATTTTCTTGTTGATGCTTCTCTTGATTTTCATGTCTCTAAAGGTATCTATTTTTCTCTGCATTGTTTAATCTTTAATAAATATTTTTTTACTTTTTTTTTAATTTCCCCTGTTCTTTTTTCCCCATGACATTGCAAGCATGATCCAGATTCGTCAAATATCGTCGTTCGATTGTATTTAAGAATGGGACTAATTTGCAGGTTCGGAGAATGAATCTCAAGCAGAGGCTCTTCCATCTATGGCTGATGAGAATCTCCTCAATTTGGACATTGAAACCAGTGATTATAGTTGGTAACTCAAGTTTGTTTGTTCTAATTACTTTTCTGCTTTTATGATTGATTCAAATTGTTTGAAAACAGAATTCAGACAGCACTTTTCCTTATCCTCTCCAGACAAACTGATTAGTACTAATGTTTTTTTTTTCTTGTCAGGCTTCTCCCTCAACCCAATTCCTCTTCACTTCCTTCAGTAGAAACCGACGAACAAGATTCTGCATCGAGCCAGATTAAAATTTCAGAAAGTGCTGCCATTTCTTCTAAATCTGAGGCAAGTGCACCATTTTATCCTATTAAATGTTGCTTCTCGGATACAATAATTTTTGACGTGATTAATTCTCTTTTGGCTGCAGCTGGAAAACACACGCGATGAAGAATCTTCTGCTTCCTTGAACGACACTTCTTCCACCTCAGCAATCAAAAAGCCATTATCATCCAAGGATAAAAAACCATCCTTGCCAGCAAAATCGAAGCCCGCCCCTCGTACTTCAACACCTACTTCAAGACCTACATTATCTTCTTCCACAACAAGACCTATATCTCGTTCCTCTACTCCTTCTTCCAGACCCTCTATACCAATCATTTCAAAGTCCGGGCCGCGATCCTCTACACCTACGGCCCGCAAACCTACCTGTGCTCCTGCACTAGACCGATCTTCTTCCGGGAAAAAAATGGGCCCCACAATAACGAAAAGTTCCGTGCAGTCTCGTGGAACTTCTCCAACGGTGAAGAGTAGGCCATCAAAGCCCTCGGAGAATATCCTCTCTTCATCTCAAAATCCAAAAGTCTCATCTGTGCCTAAAAGGCCCGTTTCTGCTTCTAGAAGCACTCGCTCCTCTTCTTCTTCAAATGAGAAACCGAAACCGAGACAGAAATCGTGTTCACCTCCCAAAGTGAGAGCTTCTGTAATAAGGAGTGGCTATAAAACGGGGAGCAAGATTCTATCAAGAAGCAGTAATGGTGTAGATGATGACGTAAATCCTGTATTGATGGGCACAAAAATGGTGGACAGAGTGGTCAATATGAGAAAACTAGCTCCACCTAAACAAGATGAATACGCTGTTTCTAGTGATAATACGAGGAAATCTTCTCACGAGAATTCGGGTTTTGGGAGATCTCTCTCGAAGAAGTCGCTAGACATGGCTATTAGGCATATGGTATTGCATCTTTGACTCACTTTTTTCACTTACAACAAGTTGAATGCTTATTTATTACATGGATAGAAGAATGAAGTCTGTGATTCTTTTGTACAGGATATTAGAAGAAGCATTCCTGAGAAATTACGGCCAATAGCAACTCGTTCTGGTTGTGCTAAGAGCAGTACTACTACTACTGTAGGTGATCTTTCAGAATCTCCACTTTCGTCGAACTGTGACAGTTCAAAGTCCAGCATGTGAATTAATGGGTGACTGAATCTCAATCATCGAACGTTGAATTTGAGTATTGCATTTGGACATGTTATTTTAGTGATGATCCTTTGCAGTATAATTAGTGTTACTACAGTACTAGTGTGTGTGTGTGTGTGTGTGTGTGTGTGTGTGTGTGTGTTTATTGTTAAATTGTGTGTAATAACAATTCAAGGGCTCCCTCTTTATTTGTTACTACTATTAGTCTATAATATTATCGAATTTGCAGATTACTAATAGTGTTGATTTATATGCCTAAAGATTATTATTTTGTATTAGTGTATGATTAACCTACTAATCAAAGCAACTAATTAAGTTAATCGTCTGCTCTGTTTTCTTCACTACTATATTAATCGCATGCAGCCGAATCCACCGTATTGTTAAATAAAAAAGGATTAGAACATCCAAAAAAAATTTAAAAAATGGAGAGACAAGGAATCACGAACCAACGTTTTACGGACGGTGTTGTGTGCGTCTTGAAATTGATAAATCGTTGGTATTCTGATTCTTCCCTAATCGAAACTATGGATGCTGTGCCTGCACCATTTATCACGTACTCTAGTAAACACGCAATCATATTTTCTCACGACACTATTATATTCTTCTCCATTGAAAGAGTTAAAACTTTTTTTGTTAGAATAATAATCAAAATCAACGACGAACACGATTTCTTTCATATAATAGGAACTTTTATCATACGTCCAAAAACCAATCAAATGATTTAAAAGCAGCACCCACTAACCAACTACTCTCAAACAAGTTATTGGAGATGCATTTCATACAATACTAGGATGAAAATGAGGCTAAAAGACACACTCACTCACAATGTCATCGAAAAACCGAAGTTGGCTAGAAATTTCTGAAGAGTTTGTCGACCCCATTGCATAGCACTTTCCAATACGTTATCTTCTTCCATATGCTCTCTCTCACAGAATCGCCCCTTCTCGTCATCCTTAATCATCAATTCACTTGTTTCATCTTCTTCTTGTTCTGCTTCTTCTTTTTCTTCTTCGTCTTCTTTTTGTGTAATAATAGTTGTTGTCAACTCAGAAGGACATGCTGCAATGTCTGACGAATAAGAATTCTTCGTCTGCATATTAATTTTTTCAGTTTTTTCAATTATTCTGGTGCTAGCGATCTTCTATAAATAACACAAAAGAACTGAGCAGTTAGAAATTACATCATTTCTGGTACCATCAAGGTAATTAATTTTACCTCAATTTCGTCAAATTCAGCTGTCGTGCTCTCAACACTGTTATTCTCCACCACCGGCTTTAGCTTCGTTTCTTCCATTTCTTCCTCAGCCATCTGAATTAAACCTGGAACTAGAACATGAACACCTTCATCTTTCGAGCTTAACAAATTACTTCCATTTCCATACACAACTTCTTCCTTTGTCTGATCAGTTATACCCGTTATTACAGCACCACTTACAAAACTCAAATCTTGTTCCCTCGATTCCTCGGTAATATTTTCTGCAACCATAGGTTCAAATGTCCTCTCTCCATGGTTATTCAATTCCTCATCAAGAATCAATAACTCTGAATAAATCAAGGTCTCGTCATTCAAATCATCTTCTTCAAATATGTGCTGGAGTTCAGGGTTATCCCAGTCTTCAAACACAATTATAGTCTTATCAGTATCCCATGTTTCAAGAATTCTATCGGGGCCCGTCTGCCATGATATAATTCCAGTATCTCCCTTCAGAATGAACTTATACTTCATCATTTTGCCACTTGGAATATCCTGTTAGTCATCAAGAAACATAAATTATCAGAATCTTGAATTTTTTCGACCAAATAAAGAATCACTTTTTTCTTTAACACCCCGCAAAATAAGATAATCATCTTACCATTTCTGCAGTCCACAGATGCCCATCAGACCAATTTAAAGGCACACCCTCAGACGGATCCCATAATCCAATAATCGGGTCATCCCCTACTATTAGAAATTGCTGTCCGAATTCGCACTCCTTGTGTAATTTGAATCTGACATGGATTGTTTTAGGATGATCTGCACCAGAGTTAATTGTCTCGATTTCTTCGCTTTCGAAATTTGTCTGCATAAATAGTAACAAGCTGGACAATCAGAACAATATCGATCATTGCTATTTTTTTTTGGCTTAACCAGAAAAAACACAGTGATAATCTGTAAAAGTAGTTTGTATAAGTTGAACATATAATACTGTTTCCACATTACAAACATGAACCCCAAATTACAACTCAAATCGCATATTTCCATGTTTTCATTCGACCACAAACGGGCCTCATCAGATCAACCAGATAAAACGGAATTAAATTTGGTCGTCAACAAAATTGCCAAAATTAACATCCATCACCTGAAGAGAAGAAGCAGCAGCAGTAACTGGATGAATACACCTCCGCCGGAAAGAGACAGCTAACGAGCAACAATCTCCGGCACCAACCTTCTGATGTTGAACAAAAGCATGTTCTTGTCTTGACCACCACAACACTGCTGTATCTCTCTGTTGTTTATTATTGCTGCACATAAACAGCTTCAAATCATATGAACTCGCCAAAGTTTTCATCCCTCTTCCTTAGCTTGTGAAGAAATGATTTTTAATTTTTAATATTATTATGGTTACGATCATTATTCAGGAATGACAATTGTGTGTGTTTTAGTGTGTGTGAGTGATCCGGATTTTGTTACAACTAAACAATATATTGTGTGCGTTTAACACACACTTGTAAGTAGGACTCGAAAATTGAGACTTGTGGCTACGCTTCATTGGCCCAAAATAGGCAAAATTTATAAGGGCGAGAGTGTTTACTTACGGGCCCAGTGTGCGCGTGTGTGCCACTCATCTTCATTCTTCATCATTATATCTAGATTCTCAATTATCAACCGACTTTCACATTCTCAATGCAACTAAATTAAAATTAAGTTATTTATTAGTATGTACATTTCAGTAACTTTTACGTTAGTTAAATGAGCAAGTACCATTGCGGAATATAGTAGAAATAATTCAATATTACGATGATAAGTATAATAAATAAAATTATATAAAACCAATTTTTATATTGGAAAAAGAAGAGCAAACCCGTGAGCGTGGTTATAATTTATCTATTAAATATATAATATAATAATAGGCAAATTGGGCTTTTCTTGTTGTTCTAGTTGGGCTGTACAACCTATTGATTGGGCCTAATCCCTAATGATATTAAATATAAAGCTGGTAAATGAAGAAGCCCAATTGCTTAAAAGAAAATGATAATTGTTGTTAACTTGGACCATTTAAATAATTGTTGTTAAATAGTGTCAGTGAACCTGAAACCCTACTATGCTATGCTATGCTGTGCTGTCTGAAGGAGATACCTTTGCACAGAAAACAAAACAGCTCTCTATATCTGCTCCACTTGTTCTTACTACTCACTTCAAAATCGACACCAATTTATCAAAATTACCATTCGTGCTAAAAATATTTTTTTATTTTTACATAATTGTCGTTGTGACACTATAATTTTACCGTTGATGAATTTTCCACAATTTTTGCAGAGAAATTAATAAATAAATTATTTAAAAAAAAAACACCAGGCGCGGAATTTTCACGGTCTAATATAACAGAAGTGAAAATCGTACGGCGAATCTTAAGAGAAAATGACCACACCAGATTGCACATCCTTATTTCTTGTTTGGTTATTGCACAGTAAGTTACTACAATTCCGAGGTTTACTATTCCAAGTCTTGTATCATATTAAATCAAAGTCGCGTATTCATATGAGCACTAAATTAAAGTCGTCATTTCTGGGAAACTTTATTGATTTTGTCACTAATCAGGCCCAATTGGCAACATCATATACCAATTTTTGTTTGTGGGCATAGATAGCCCTATATTATTAGCTTCCAAGAACGTACTAATATGAATATTAATACAAGGGCCCAACCAACTATTCTTTTTTCCTAGCTTTGACTGACTTCTAAGTTCTAACCTCATTTTTTGTTCACTTATTGATAATTTTATTTTTACCCTTTAAAAAATATATTTACTAATCTTTTTTATGTAAAAATACTAAAATGACCTTTTACCTTATATTGAAATAAAAAGAAAATTATATATGTAAAAGAAAAATTATATATAGGGGCCCGTTCGATTGTTATAAACTAAATATTTTTTATTGTTTTATTTTATTAATTTTTTTTTTTTTTGTAAAAGAAAATGGTCAATGTAAATAATTAGTCTCCAAGTCTTGCAAATAATAGGTAAGTTTGGATTAAAAAATAAATAAAAATAATAAGTTGACGTGAAGTCAATGTAAGACACGTGAAGAATCAGTAGTTCCTTACATACTACATACTACATAATCTTTCCCTCCAACACAAATATTTAGGCTTGAATCTCCTTTTTCTGTCTTCCATCAATGGCTTCCTCATACTCAATCCTCGTACTATCATCCTTAATCATCTTTTTCCATTCGCCATGCTTCGTATCTGCAATCCTGAGAAGCAACGAAACAGACAAGCTTGCATTACTCGCCATTAAAGCACAAATAACCCACGACCCCAACGGAATCTTCACATCATGGAATGATTCATCTCATTTCTGCGCGTGGCCCGGTGTTACATGTGGCCGTCGTCACCAGAGAGTCACCGCCCTCAATTTATCATCCCTCGGCTTAGTAGGTACACTGTCACCTTACGTCAGTAACCTCACATTCCTCACAGGCCTCAACGTTGAACTCAACACTTTCCACGGCGTAATTCCACCGGAAATTGGAGCTCTTTTTCGTCTCCGTCATCTGAATTTAACCAACAACTCATTCTCCGGCGAGATTCCGGCGAATCTCTCCGGCTGCTCCAGTCTTGTCCTTATCAGGTTTGGTTGGAATAGGTTAACCGGGAGTTTACCATTTCAGCTAGGTAAACTTCAAAAGCTTGAGAGAATCCAGCTTCATTACAATAATTTCTCTGGGAATATTCCAGAAAGTTTCGGTAATCTTTCTTCAGTGAGGTCTTTTTCGTTCGCTGCGAACAATTTCCAGGGCAAAATCCCTGATTTTCTTGGCCGGTTGAAAACCCTGAATTTTCTTGGTTTGGGTTTAAATCAATTTTCTGGTGTAATCCCTCCATCAATTTTTAATATTTCATCCCTCGTAACGTTTTCTCTACCTTTTAATCAGTTCGAAGGAACTCTGCCATCAGATTTAGGTTTTACTCTCCCTAATCTGCAAGTACTAAATGCTGGTCATAATTTGCTGACAGGGCCACTCCCATTTTCATTGTCTAACGCTTCTAATCTTGTTGAATTTGATATTACTGGTAGTAATTTTACCGGGAAAATTTCGATAGATTTTGGGGGTTTGCCTAATCTTTGGTGGTTGATTCTTGCTTCTAATCCTCTCGGAACAGGGCAATTATCCGAAGATTTACGGTTTTTCGATTCCCTCACAAATTGCAAGAACTTGAAAGTTCTTGATTTGAGCAATTGTGGGCTTGGAGGCACATTACCTGATTCTGTAGCTAATCTGTCGGCGAACCTTTTGTCGTTACGATTAGGAGATAACAAACTTTCGGGTAGTATAAACGTAGGAATTGAGAACATGGTTAACTTGACTGAACTTCAGTTACAAAGGAATAGATTCACAGGCAGCATTCCTGCAGTTCTTGGCAATCTCTCAACGCTTCGGTTGTTGGATTTGTCCGAAAACGAGTTTTTAGGACAAATTCCACCATCTCTGTCTAAGCTAAGACAACTCTATTTGCTCCATCTAAACAACAATCACTTGAATGGAAGTATTCCTCCTAGTTTCGGAGATTTTCAATACTTACAAGAGCTAGACCTTTCTCGTAATAATCTCACCGGTACCATACCGAAAAATCTCATGACTCTTTCGTCTCTAACTCTTTCCTTAAACCTCGCCGAAAATCAATTATCTGGTTCACTTCCTTATGAGGTCGGTCAACTGATAAATCTTGGGTACTTTGATGTTTCCGAAAATTTATTGTCGGGTGAAATCCCTTCTACCTTAGGCAGTTGTGTGACTTTGGAGCGCCTTAATATGGCTGCAAATTCTTTCGAGGGTGCTATACCTTCATCCTTTACTTCTCTTAGAGGTCTCGAGTATTTGAACCTTTCGCGCAACAATTTATCCGGACAAATTCCGGGTTTTTTCCAGAGACTTTCTTTCAAGAATTTGAACTTGTCTTTCAATCAATTCGAGGGTCCGATACCAACTGAAGGAATTTTCGGTAATGCATCTGCATTCTCTGTTTTCGGTAATGATAAGCTTTGTGGAGGTATACCTGATTTGGGATTAGCCGTTTGCCCAAAAAACAAGCGGAAAAAAGGAAATCTCGTCGTGGTTTTGATCTCATTGTAATAATCCCTGTACTTTGTGGACTTGTTTTGATCTTCTCTCTTCTCATAATATGGCGCCTAAGGAAAAGAAATTTGGCGCCTATTACATCATCATCATCTCCAACAGAAATAATAATATTTTCGAAGGTGACTTATGATTCTCTGTACAAAGCAACAGATGGATTTTCGTCGGCAAATTTGATCGGTGCTGGTTCCTTTGGATCCGTGTACAGAGGAATATTACTTGAACAGGGTCGAAAGATTGTCGCAGTGAAGGTTTTTCATGTCCACAAACGAGGAAACAACAAGAGCTTCTTGTCTGAATGTAAGGCCTTGAGAAACATCAGACATAGGAATCTTGTCAAAATGTACACTGCATGCTCAACGCTCGATTATTCAGGCAATGAATTTAAGGCGTTAGTTTACGAGTTCATGCCCAACGGCAGTTTGGACAGCTGGCTTCATAACGAGGGAAATTCTCAGATTGGTTTTTTAGGCCTTGTGGAAAGAGTAAGCATAGCCATAGATGTAGCATGTGCACTCGATTACCTTCATAATCAATGCCATAACACAATCGTTCATTGCGATTTAAAACCGAGCAATGTTCTTCTAGACAAAGACATGATTGCCCACATTGGAGATTTCGGCTTGTCCAAATTCTTGCCTGATTTCGTCGCCAAATCTCAAGCTCTGAGCAGTTCAGTTGGGATAAGAGGAACCATTGGCTATGCTCCACCAGGTAATTAATTAATGCTAATTATTCTTCTAGACCATTTAAATATTGGGATTTTGTTTTTAAAAATCGAGAAATTTTATTTTGCAGAGTATGGTATGGGAAGTAATTATTCAGCCGAGGGCGATGTTTATAGCTTTGGGATTTTACTGCTGGAGATGTTTAGCGGGAAGAGGCCTACAGACAGTGGATTTGAGGACGGATTAAACCTGCATTGTTTTGTTAAGACAACGTTGCCTGAAAGAGTGGAAGAAATATTAGATCCTGCGATAATTAATGTGATTAATAATAGTAATAATGATAATGAAATAATGGGTGAAGAGGGTGACGGGATTATAAGTAGTGCACTATTGGAAAGTGGAAACGATAATAAGGTGGATCAAGAAAGAGAGTGTTTGATTTCGATAATGAGAATAGGAGTGGCTTGTTCGGTTGAATCGCCTAAAGAAAGGATGGATATTTCTGACGTTGTGAAGGAGCTTCAGTTGATCAAACAGATTCTGCTCTCGTTTTCGGCCAATCAGCAGGGCTCGACGAGCGGGTACAGTTCAAAATCCTAGGATGTTTTTTTTTGTTCTATTTTTTGTTTGATTATTTAATTATTTTTCTTGTTTAATGTTTCGTTATTAGGAGCCTGAGATTTGAAGGTTCATCGAGCCGTTCGGCGACAAGTAACTGGCAAAATGTTTTGTGATCTAATCGTCATCGCTAATGCTCAGGTATGGAATTCCCTTTGTTCTCATAGCTGCAGTTTATCAAATTATGAAACTACTAGTATTTATTGTAAATAAACAAATAAATTGATTATAATTCTATGAATACAATTTCATGGACAACACTAACAATTGACAATTGACAACAATCCAACATATAAATAATATTTTAGGGAGGAAGCTCCCATAAAAACTCTTGTTTTGCTTTTGTTCTTTCCTTTCTTTAGTTTTAGCCGCCCCATTACTTTTATATGGATCTTTTCGACTATATAACATAAATAAATATAATTAATTAGATCCAAGAACAATTGGAATAGTGAAATTAGAAACCAGGTAAAAAGGGAGTGAAAAGCTGAAATCAACACAAACAACACATGCTGCCTATTACACTCATACAAAAGTCTTTTAAAGTAAATTCTTATATGCCCCATACATAATATATTCCTCTACAATATTCAGCCGCCATGAAAGCTTATTATCTAAACTACCCTTCTTTCAAACTTCTGAAAACTTGCTAGTTACCAGTTTTCTCATTTTCTTCGATCTTCTTCTCATGAGTGGTTGAATAAATTTAAAAAAAAAATGTTTGATTGTTTGAAATCGAACAATATCTTGACAAGTAGTAGTCTCAGTTTTACATTGATCATCTTTGTTATTATCCTCACCGACAGTATCTTTTCCAATGTTTCACTCCACTCCTCTGTTTTTCAGCAACACCAAACTAACAATACTAATCACGATCAAGTATATTGCTCCACAAGATTCCATTCCCGAGTCGAACAATTTTCAAGAACCAACCAATGCAAAGTGAATTTCTTCATGACTTGGATTTCACCTGCGAATTCGTTCGGCCAAAGGGAGTTCTTCGCACTGGAGAGCTTATTCCAAACCAATCCCGAAAGCTGTTTGATTATCATATCAACCACCATGGATTCCGAAGAGGGTTTCAAGATTTTGGAACCCCTGATTTCTCTTGGCTTTCGTGTTCAATCAATCTCCCCCGATCTTTCGGATTTACTCAAGAACACTCCAGCCGAGACTTGGTTAGTAGAAATCAAGAACGGAATCAAGAATCCAGGGGAGATTCCTCTGGCCCAGAATTTGTCCAATTTGATCAGGCTTGCGGTTTTGTACAAATACGGAGGCGTTTATTTGGACATGGATTTCGTAGTGTTGAAAGATTTTTCGGGTTTGAGGAATTCGATCGGTGCACAAAGCATCGATGCAAACGGAAAATGGTCGAGATTGAACAATGCAGTTCTTGTTTTCGACAAGAAACACCCACTCATTTACAAATTCATGGAGGAATTTGCTTTAACTTTTGATGGGAATATATGGGGGCATAATGGTCCATATTTGGTGTCTAGAGTGGTTGATAGGGTGGCTAAAACAAAAGATTTCAACTTTACAGTCTTGCCCCCAATGGCCTTCTATCCCATTGATTGGACCCGTATTTCTCGATTCTTCGCCCGACCCAACGACCCGGCTACTGCAAAATGGGTCGAGGCAAAGATCCGTCACCTAAATAGGTCTACGTATGGGGTCCACTTGTGGAACAGAAAAAGCAGTAAATTCAAGATTGAAGAAGGAAGCATTATATGGAGATTGGTATATGATCATTGTCTTATATGCCACTTTAATTTTTCAACTTCTTAATCAATATATATACACACATGTAAATGTAATATGTCTATAAATGAAATTCTGTAAACAAGACTGTATACATTGAGTTTATCAAAAATATAATCTACCATTAATCAAAAGTCTAATCTTTCTGATCAACCTTAATCTAAATTTAAAACGGCCACATGATCTCCAAAGACTAAATCTTGGAAGCCTCTTGTAAGATTTTGTTCTGAAGAGCACTTTTCGCTGCTTTCGTGATTTTGTATCACCGGTGCTAAAATCGTCATGATTGCAAACTCCACGATCTCGAACATTCTGTCTGAATTCCGACCATGGATCATCGTGAATATTACGATCGCTATCAGTGTCGCTGCCCCACAAAAGAATGGGTTTAATGATTGGTGAAACAGAGTAATCATTAAAATAAGTGGCCAAGCTAGTGTGCTCCATGTCGAATAATCTCCTCAACGACGTGTTTCCTTCTTTCATCAAGTCTAACAAGCTGCTGCTACTACTACTGCTGGTTTTCGAAGATGATGCATCAGAGGAAAAAGAAGAAGATGAAGATGAGGAAAGATAGATGGATTTTTGGTGACGTATGATTTGCATGATCCTTAATCTTTCTTCTTCTTTCTTGTGTTGATGTTCATCAGGCGTGATTTCTGATGACATTTTTGGAGGCTATAATATAATATATTGGAGAAAGAAGATTAGTTTTATGGAAGATGAGTAAAACTAAGTGGATGGAGAAGAGAGAAGAGAGAATCCGGCGCTACAAGAAACGGAAAAGCCGGCAAGGGGTTAATTAGTTTATTATAATATATGATCATATTTTGCTTAAAGGTTTGTAACTTGTAATTATAGTACAAGTTTAGTGGATGATGACTAGAGCTGTCTGGATGGTGGCATCACCTCCATTTTTAGTTTATTTTTATTTTTTTTATTTTAATAAGATGATGACAACATTTGGGCCCTCAAATTATGAACAGTTTCGACATTTGGGACATGTAAAACAAATATGAACTAATTGGGCTCATTTGAATAGAATAGTTTCATTTCATTGGCCCATTTATAAGGTGGTGGGCCCACGGTTATCCATCCATTCGGATATGGGCTTACTTCGTATCGTTATTTTGGTTTTTGTTTTTTTGCTGTTTTACTTTTATCTGAGTCCCCACAATTGCAATGTCGATGACTCACTTAACACAAAAAAGATTTTATTTTTCTACTGAACTCTAAAAATAATATCAATTTAAATCAAAAGTCAACACCTCCACTAGTCAACCATAAGGGGCCCAACCAATTATATAAGAGCACTCAATAAATCACATTAAACATTAGTTATGTGTGACAAATTCGACATAGAAAACATTTCCAACTGAATTCAAACTTTGAGAGCATTTGTTTATGCACGACCTTTTGCTTCACCAACTGCATCACTTCTTCTTGCAAGGAAAGAGTTTGAGAAGCAAAGTGGAATTGCAACAATTTAATGATGGCCGACAAAAGAAATCTTTAGAGCGAAGCATAATAGATAGACGGATACCTAATTTAATCTTACCATGTTTAATTAGGCGCCTCCCCACCCATCTTATGGTATTTATGTTTGTTTGTTTTTTTTAACACTTGTGGTAATTATACATGTTTGGGTCACTTAATCGTTTCATTCTTGAACATAACTAATTTCACCAGATGATATTAAATTATTTATCAACATTTATATCGATAAGTTTATTTGATTTAAATAGTAAAATTACATGAATGTCAACACCTGAAATTTGAACATGTTAATTGAAGCAGAAAAGGGATGGGGAAGACAGGGATCAGGTTCATGCATGTTCATGGTTCACCGCCCCCACACATGCATGTTAAACACAAGACATCTATATTATTATTATTTTAAATAAATATATAAATAAGATTGAGAAATAAAGATTTGCACGTGACGGAGTAAGAAACAAACGTGCAACCCATGTGCCTAGTTTTCGGGCCCACGGCCCATTTCCCCCACCGGAAGAGAATCTTGGTCAAAATATTCATTTATGAAACGAATATATTTGCCTTCAAAATCAAACCCCTCATTTTCTACTAAAAAATATATTTATAAATTATTAAATTAGTTTTGTATAGTTTATTTAATTTTATTCTCTTGAAATTGGAAATATTTAATTTGCCAGCTCCTAATTAACATAAATCCCAGAAAATAAATTGCCATGAGAGAAAGTCTAAACTTATGCAGAGACTGGTTTTTACTAAATTAATTAGTAGACTACACCTTTGAGAAGCAATCATTCACCACAAATTCCACACACTAATCTCACCTAACATTTCAAATAGAAAATAAAATAAAAAATGAAAAAAAGGCACACAACACATGTAGTAATGTAGACTGTAGGGGTAATATTGCACATATCCCCATGTATATTACAGAGAGAAAGAGAGAGAGAAGGGCCATATTGTAATTGATTGGTGTCGATCGGTTATCAGTGGTGGGGCGGCGGTAGATGGGCGGCGGCGGCGGGCTTGCACTGATAACACTTAGCAAAGAGGCCAAACGTGTCAACTTGCCGAACGAAATTGGTAACGCTAGCCCACCCTCCGAACCCGAAACCCACAACAAATACCCATATAACGATGAAGCTGTTTATCGCATACATGGCTGTCCAGCTTGGCATGAATGGTGGTGGCTTCTCAGCAGCATTCTGCATTTATTTTTCACCATTGTAAATAAATAAAATCACCAATTTATAAAAATATATCTTAAATCTAGTAAAAGAAAGCCAGCTCATATATACCGGACATATTAGTTAATACAAAATATCTAGACACTGTAGCATGTAACTAAACCGAAAATGACTTGCCAGTTGCCACCTTATATACATTCTGGTCTTAACAAAATTTCCAAATCCATGCATTTAATGCCACTGTCGTCTGCTTAACGATTTTTCTTTATAGCAATATAATTGATTAATGGAGTTAAATGGTGAAAAGTAAAATAAAAAATTATTAACTAACTGAAATTACCTTGCGAGCAGCGGCTTTTCTATAAGTAAGCATATGGGCGAGGGCAGGGATTATGTAGACAGTGAAACTCACTAGAAGGGCACCAACTGCCGAATTTATAGGCCCGAAAAACGGGAATATAATGGCTAAGAACCATATTGGAATCACCACAGGCAGCCTTGCTAACGCCCTCAGGCATATGCTTTTCGTGTCGTGCATCCCGATTACTTTCTCCCACACAAAGTAGAGCGGCGTACATGCAAACCCGAACGTGATAAACTGTAATTACCATCAAATTATATGATATTAGTACAACTAATTTGAACTCGAAATTACTAGAAATGAAATTAATTAATAGAAGACCTGGTGGATAAGCATAAGTACAACGGCAGCATCGCGCCACGCGGACTTTGGGAGGAGGGAAAACGCGTTGGAGTGGTTGAGGAGTTGATCTCCAAAAGCCCAATAAACAGCTGAAGCTGATGGGATTGTTAGAGTGAATACATATAGTGTGGCCAACAAGTATATGTACTTGAATTTTTGGGGTTTCCACATTGCATGCATTATTTCCCTGTTTTTTTTTTAAATTAAAAAAAAAAAGCAGAAAAAAAAGGAAATAATCAGACCATAATTAAGTAATGGGATTAATGCACTGTAATAATTAATAACAAGTTAGTAATCATGGATATAAGAATCTAAATAGTACAGTAGTACACTGTACAATTCATTTTACAACTGGAAATATTGTGCAATTACTGTGTGATAATATATATATGCAAAAGTAGTAGTAGCAGAGATGGGGCAGTGGGAGCTTTAAAATGTAGTGCGTTTAATGTCTAAACTGCCCTCAGGGTACATCATGTACTTTTGTTACAATAAGAACATGAATAATCTACAGACACTTAAGACAAGATGAACACAAAGTTTGATCATGTGGCATTCATTGGCAGGAATTTGAAGTTAGTGATGTTGAGTGTAGAGAAAGATGCAGTTAGTTAGAGTGGGGATAATGTTTAATATTTGTTAATATTTTAATTTATTTGGGGGTTTCTTTTTGGTAATAAAAAAATAAAAAGAAAAGTAGTTCCTATAAATTATAATTATGTCTGTTATTCACAACCCACAAGGTGGCCGGCAAAAGCTGCAATAGAAGCGGAGAAGAAGCAGAAGAAAAATAAAGAAGATAATATATTTCTACTAAATCAATAATTATTAAGCAAAATATATATTTTTTTTTTAAAAAAAAAGGAAAAATAAATAAAAAAAAGAAAAAAAAGGAAGAAAAGCTTACACAGTAACAGCATGGCCACCAAATGTATAGAGTATATTAGTGGCGCCGGTGAAGTAGAGTACAAGCTTTTTAGGACCGGAGTGTTGTACATCTTCAGCCTGTTAATTTATAATATTAAATCATAATTAATATAAATAATAATTTAAAAAACAAAAAAAAAAAAAAGTAGGTACGATCGAGGTACCTGGCCGTGAACAAGGGCAGCAACGGTCATGTACCAGGCGGTATAAGTAGTCATACCAAGTCCTAAAAAGGACCAAATCCGGTAATTGTGAAAAGAGGGTATGAAGACTGTGGTGGCGCAGCATGCTCCAAATATATATGTCCATGTCCTCTTATCCAGGTGGTCATTTATGTAGTATATGTTACTGCATGTTGTTCAATTTGTCATTACACAAATTCATCAATCAATATT